>JAQIUQ010002614.1:0-575000 GCA_030378365.1 Hybognathus amarus | reverse complement strand
TCTCTCCTCATTTGTACCTGAGGAGCTTTCGTTCTAAGTGAGGCAAAAAGTGTAATGTTGACAATATATTGAAGGCGTGTGAAATATTCAGGAATGTTCACTCGCTAATGGAGGATTGCAGGATCCAGCTAGTGGGGGAGGGTTGATCGCTAACTTCAGCAGAGTGCTTCTTCCCGTTCTGCGCATTCAAAATGATATGGCTTTTTTCTTTTCAGCAGTATTAAAACATCCTGATCTCCCATTTCTGCACACAGACGTCAGTGATATTGTTTGTCTGGCGTGCTGAAAATCAAGCTACGTGACTAGCGATAGGCCAAAGCGCTAAGCAACGCATTTGTGGCACATTTCCTGCTCCATGCAAATCAGCACAAAATGCCTCTAGTTATTCCCACTGTGGGCTAAAATTTCGCTGAATTGTTGGATTGTTGACATAACCTGGTGGGATTAGGATTATCCGCTTATGCTTTAAAGACACACACTCATAAAGATAAGAGCTTAACCCATTACACTAGTGCACCAAACATAGCCAAAACTGTTTTTCACCAAATCTACGTATTTAGCGTTTCCACTTTCCAACATATTTAGTATTGGCCACTAATTAACAAAATCTGTAAATTAATTTAATTGGCTTTAATTAATTTTATTTCGTCAACAGGTTCTACATAACTGGATTACGTTAAACATAATTTGTTCATGCAACTTCAACATCATGAAATTAAGTAATTTTAACCAACCCAATTTAAGTTGTCTTACGTGAATTTTTTAAAGGCTTCCTGACATGATTCAGGTATTTTTTTATATTCATTAACCCATTAATATTTGATTTATTATAGTGACACGTGATTAAATTGATGGACTATAGCTAGCTATCTGCTAGAAGATTCTTAAATGCGAAGTTTTACATGCTCCTTCAACCAAACCAACAGGAAAGAGTTAAATCAGTCGACAACCAAACAAAATGTGACATTCTTCTCCACAATGGGCACTGTAATTTAAATGGTTCTAAAAATTCCAATGTAATTTCACATTAAACACAATTACACACTATCAAGTCTTCGCCTTTTCTAAATTTCTCAAAAAAAGATAAAATAACACTTAATTTTAACATTTATTCTCTCTTAATTCAACCATATGCAAAGCATGCTGGGAACTAACAAGCACCGCCCAGTTTCAGTTAATGCAACACAAATCAATCATGTAATCCAACACAAACGGATTAAGTAAACTTAAATTGTACATATATTTAAGCAGATTGAACACAATCAAATTAAGTTCGGGCAAAATGGCAGTTGGAACGCACTATACTGCCACCCTCTGGATGTACAAAATTTTTTACTTAACATAAATGGTTTGTGTTTAGACAACACGTAAGGATTTTGTACTGTTAAGTTGAGACATAATTACATAGACCGTAATAGAAAAAAAAACATTTCAAGTCAAAACACACAATTATTATAAGTAAGCTAAATATAAATATATTATGTAAAGTGCACAACCTTCCTAGTTCACCTTTTTAAAACAGTGTTCACAGTGACTACAAGTCATTCATTTTCATTGATGATTTCTTGCCACATCTACCACTTTAGGTGCAACTAAAGCCCAAAATATGTTTACATTTTTACACGAATGCTAGAGAATGCATATCAAGCCTTTATAACTATACTCTATTGGATAGCATGCATGAATACTCAACACACGTGCACTAGAAAGTTTCATCCTTGTCCAATGTTTGCTCTATTTCTTTTAGAAGTTATTGACAATAAAAAGCAAAAAACTATGTGGAACGTGGATGCACGTCAATGTATGCGTATGTTGTTGTTCAGTCTCATCGGTTTGTGAAACAACGACAGTGTCAAAACCTTGTACGTATGTGCGCACTTTGCCGATGACAAAATTTACACATACTCTAGTGAACTCACAAGTATATTTTTGGCTTAAATTAAACAGCATTAAACGCTATGCAAATTAGCAGTGATGTGACAACCAATAGGAGTGCAGACAGTTATCCACTGTCTGATGTGATTGGATACAGCAGTGGGTCATGTGTTCATGAGGGCTGTAAAAAAATACGCGAGTTTTTTCTTAAAGACGCAGCGTTTCATTTACACACCATTAGCGGCACCAAACGAAACGGATCTGTTTGAGTGATCTGACTTTATAAGAATTGGCACAACCAAAGGCATGAGCTTAAGATGCAGCTACTTGTTCAGCCAGTCAAAGTGGACTGAAAACAGTTGTTGTTTCTGCATTTTAGTTTGGCATCTCTAGTGGCCCAAAAATTGCATACTGCCCCTTTAAATGCGGCAATGCCATGGGCCAGCAGTGTGTGTGTGTGTGTAGAAGGTTGCTAATGTGCTTGTGTGTTGACAGCTGTCAGTGACCAAATGATGCAAGCCAGTGGGCTCATGTCAGGGAATTACGTAAGTGATTGGACAGCCATGCTGGAATTGCGCAAAGTGCCACATTACAGCCAGATTAACAACAGTCCTTCAGGCCAGGGAACATGGACAAACAGCAGTTTAATCAAATTCCTCTGAAATGTTTCACTGCTGTTCCAGATTGTTTCTGTAAATAACGTAGCCCGTGTACATTATCCGAGCGTCCTCTGTGGTACGACACAAACCTCTTGTGCTATTCGGCTGGGTTAAGTATAGGTTTAAGGAAATATGTCAGTGGGAACAACTCCAGTTTAGGGAATCGGCTAGCGTCTGTTTGATTAGCTGGTTTTGTAGCAAGAGTAGTCTAAAATCTCACTGATTTTTGTCTAACACGGCAAAAAAAACGCTTCTTTCTTTTATTCCAATTTCAGCAGAAAGAAGAGAAGGTTATTTGAATGTCAGCTTAACAAGATGGCCATATTCCTTCCACACAGACGCAAACGCATAAATGTGCAATTTGTTTCAGGACTTTAGCATGTTTAGCTATTGAGAGACAATGTGACAATGGTGCCAATCCCATTTAAATGCTATATGAATGGTAAAAATTTAGCAACCAAGCAACAAAGAGAGCTGGTTTCAAGTCCGCAGACAGCAGTTTGATCACGTGGGTTTGTTTGATTGCCTGTGCGCATGTTTGTTTGTGCTTCCCATTTAATTCCTCGCGTTTAATCACAGTCCGCCACCGTGATCCATCGTCACTTGAGACCACCGGAGAGATGAGAAGATCAGAGGAGATAAGGAAGAGAGAGAGAACTTCTCATTCTTTCCCTCTTGTTGCTCCTGTAAACCGCTGAAGTGGCGGGTTCGACCCAGTGCTGGCTGCTTGCCTTTGGGCAGCTTTCAGGAGTGAACTCATGCATCTGTGTGTTTGTTTGTGCATGAGGCCATTAATTTTTCAGTGCCACACACAAACTCAAGATCCCTCTCAGCAAACACAGCAGCTTGTGTTGCCGTACTTCTAGATGTGCCCAACTGTCTCAGTTAAATGCATTTTGACATAGCATATAGTACAGCAGGATCAGGAGTGTTTCCCAGTCGACAGAAAGGAGACATCTCACTTCAAGGGACTTTTTCTTGTTTATTTTACACGGGTATAAGAATGAGGTACTTAAAGGGATACTCCACTCTTTTTTGGAAATAGGCTTATTTTACCACTCCCCCAGAGTTAAACTGTTGAGTTTTACCGTTTTCGAATCCATGTAGTCGATTTTCAGATATTTAGAAGAATATCAGTAACCAGACAGTTTCTGGTCTCAATGACTTCCATAGTAGGAAAACAAATATACTATGGAAGTCAATGAGACTAGAAACTGTCTGGTTACTGATATTCTTCTAAATTTAAAAAAAAAAAATTGCTGAATTGCTGAATATATATATATATATATATATATATATATATATATATATATATATATATATATATATATATATATATACTGTATATATATATTAGGGCTGTCAAACGATTAATCGCATTAATCGCATCCAAAATAAAAGTTTGTGTTTACACAATATATGTGGGTGCACAATATAATTATTTTATGTATATAAATACACACACATGCTTGTATATATTTAAGCAATATTTTTATGTATATACTGTATATAGATTTATATATAATTTATATTATATAAATATACATATTTTATATATAAATAATATATTTTTTCTTAAATATACATGCATGTGTGTGTATTTATATATATATACAAAATAATTATACACAGTGCACCAACATATATTATGTAAACACAAACTTATAATTTGGATGCAATTAATAAATCGTTTGACAGCCCTAATATATATATATATATAAAAGCTATAAAAGCTATATAGAGCCCTAGTCCTCATTTATGCATGCAAGAGATTGACGAGCTTTCTGGCTGTGAGTGTGAGCGAGACTCATGCACTCATGGGAACAGAACAAAAGGATGGGGGTTACGATACAGACAAGTTGCGTGGAGAGGAGCGTGTGTGCCAAAACTCTCTCCTCCGCCCTGCCCCAACACCCTTTCTCTCTCCTTCCGTCTGTCTCCATCTCTCTTTCCTCCTGTCCTCCTCTTCTCAGTGACAGGCAAAGCATTTCCACCGGAGCAAGGCAGTCTAGAGCCACAGGGCACGCCACCTCTCGCTGTGTCACCGTGCACCTGAATCCCACGGGAATGAGAGACAGGGGAACGGAAGATGAGAAAGACGGAGGGAGAGGTGGATTTGCATCGCGCCGTCTGTGCTGTGTTGCTCCAACAAACACAAATCAAACGCAGGCAAACCTGCCACACGCTCAAACATTTATCTTCGATTTGAAAAGGAGCCATTATCGTAATCATACGGTGCATCAGATGGAATTTAGACCAGGTTTAAATGTGTCATTTGTTTTTAAAACTGTCATTATATTGTGACAAGGAAATTTTGTGCAGTTGAGCGAAAGCTCACCATTGTCTATTTTTGTTTACGAATGCCATGTGTGGCAACGCTTGACGTTGCACATCGCTGAGGCTTAGAATCATTGAAGCTGAAACATCAGAGGAGCCATTTTTGGAGTCATGCTCCTGCAGTTTTTCCCCATGTCGGAAGATGTTTTTTTTTTCATCTGAAGCCAGTTTCCAGACTGCTTACGAATGGGACTCTGCCAACCGGGCAGAGGCCACGCTCATCTCTAACATGCAATATGAATTTGAGCCTTGTATGGCTGATTTAATCTTCGATTGGGAGCTTCAATCTCCTACAGCTGAGTGCTTTAGTTAAACACCAATCAGATCACATTGAGCTCTCAGGGGAGCCAATCCAGCGCAATGAATGACAAAACAATAAATCACGGAGGAATGAATATATATACACACTCAGAAAACCTTTGCACAACAACAACAACGAAGCTTGTTCGACGGCTCAAGGGAATTCTGTTTCCATGTGGTGCTGATGTTTTTTACCTGTAATTGCAGCATTAATATGTCACTCCAGAAGAAGAGATGTGCCAAAACTACAAATTTTCTAAACTGACTAGTCCTGGCTGCCTGAACATACCGGTTTTAAGGAAGTGGTGTATATTTGGGCTGGTTTCGGGTTTACCGGTTTCTTAGAGGCCGTTTACACAAGACATGTTTTTGTGTCAAAAACCAATAGCACCTCATTGCAGTACAAAAGATCCAGGGGGCGGAGTTGAATCCAGATCTAAGGGGTGGAGATGGGTAGGATTAGGGGTGGGGTTAGGGATCAGGGGTGGAGATGGGTAGGATTAGAGGTGGGGTTAGGGATCAGGGGGCGGAGATGGGTAGGATTAGGGGTGGGGTTAGGGATCAGGGGTGGAGATGGGTAGGATTAGGGGTGGGGTTAGGGATCAGAGGGTGGAGATGGGTAGGATTAGGGGTGGGTTTAGGGATCAGGGGTGAGATGGGTAGGATTAGGGTGGGGTTAGGGATCAGGGGTGGAGATGGGTAGGATTAGGGTGTGTTAGGGGTCAGGGATCAGGGGGTGGAGATGGGTAGGATTAGGGATGGGGTTAGGGATCAGGGGTGGAGATGGGTAGGATTAGGGGTGGGGTTAGGGATCAGGGGTGGAGATGGGTAGGATTAGAGGCGGGGTTAGGGATCAGGGGGTGGAGATGGGTAGGATTAGGGGTGGGGTTAGGGATCAGGGGTGGAGATGGGTAGGATTAGAGGTGGGGTTAGGGATCAGGGTGGAGATGGGTAGGATTCAGGGTGGGTTTAGGGATCAGGGGGTGGAGATGGGTAGGATTAGGGATGGGTTTAGGGGTCAGGGGGTGGAGATGGGTAGGATTAGGGGTGGGGTTAGGGATCAGGGGTGGAGATGGGTAGGATTAGGGGTGGGTTTAGGGATCAGGGGTGGAGATGGCTAAGATTAGGGGTGGGGTTAGGGATCAGGGGGTGGAGATGGGTAGGATTAGGGGTGGGGTTAGGGATCAGGGGGTGGAGATGGGTAGGTTTAGGTATATGTAAGGATTTTGTGTTCTGCAGTGAGGACCATCTCTCAAAAACAGATACAGCATCTAAAAACGCATAATTTTACTACATCCGTACAAGTGCGCGCTAAATTGAGTTATTTTTCACTGCTTATTGCGCTTAAACAGTCAAGTAAACAAAATAATGTCAAAATGCCGATCTTGGCGAGTACTCACGTATGTTTTAAGTAAACAAACAGTTGAGAAAGAAAATGCATGTGTACCCATACGATGGATTTGTGTGTCAGGTCTTAAAGTGACAGCAGCCTAATATACCTGCTGGCAAATTATGAAATAATATAAAAAAAAATATCTATATGGCAGAAAACCATGGTATCTGTCAAAATTGTGGCCAGTAAAAATGCTGGGTGACTAGTAACTTTGAAAAAACACTAGCCACAGGAGCTGGTGAGCAAAAAAAATAATGTCAAGCCCTGTGTGTAGGTCAAAATTATAAAACCACTTCACACTGGAATAGTCTGCCCTAAATGAACAGAATAAAATACCATGTAATTTGCTTACCATGGTTATGTGAGAAAAACAGAAACGCTTGATTCAGACATCAGTAAAGTCATGGGTCCAGCTCTACCAAAAAATAAATAAAAATGTGGTGAGCAAGAAGAAATGGACATCAGAAAGCAACTATTCTTGGGAAAGAGTATGTGTGATGGTATTCCAACTAATAATTTAACCACCCACACACAATCACAAACCTGATTGGCTTTGCCAATTGGGAAAGCACTGACGTTTCACTGACCAGAGAACGTTTTCACGGCAGCCAGCAGGGTTTCCTAATGGACATCCAATGGGACACGACAAGCCGACCTGCAGCTGGGTCTCTAACACCTGACTGCACAATGTTCCATCCACAGCACTCGATACACTGTACAGCCTGTAATCACTGTGCAATGAATTTAAGACAAAGCTAAACACATAAGCCTACATGTCTGGTTAAGCTGTTTTAAAAGTGGTTAGTGGATTCAATTGACTGGTGTTGAGTTTTAACCTATGCTGTTTTCAGTTGATTAATGAACAAACTTATAGTGTCGGCTTTCAAATTATGTCAGTTTTATAACGAAATTCAAACAATATCCACAGTTTTGGCGCTTTTAATGTGGCGTAACAGATCACTGTGGTGTCTCAGTTCAAGCGTCATGTGAACAGATCATCTCTTCTGCTTTACTTCCACTTAAGCATGAAATAAACTTTAGGAGGTACAGCTTACTGAAATCTGTATCATGTCTCATGTAAACGTGTAAAACGTCAATAAAACAGCTTGTAAACTGCACCTCTGAATTTACTCGATTCAATGGCCATAAACTCCGCTAGAAAAACATTTTTTTTAGTTTACAGAGAGTATAATCACAAGATTGAAATCAAAACTTTGATTTATGAAATTTGTGTCAATCCCGAGCCCTATTTTTAACACAAGTAACACAAGTTCCTTTTCACAGAAATTTCACTCAAAAATTGGTGTCACCATTTACTCACTCGTTGAACCAAACATGTATGACTGAGAGTTTTTGTGGAAGACAAAGAAAATATTTAGAAAATGTACCAGTGTTCCAATTTGGACCCCATTGACTTTCACTGTATAGACAAAAACATTCGTCAGAATATCTCCTTTTATTTTCACAGAAGAGATTTGGAACAACGGGTGAACAGATGGTTTCATTTTTGGGTGAATTTACTTGGATTTACCACTTAATAAATTACAACTAAACAGAAATCTATCTGGTCGCACTTTATTTTACAGTAAGTGCATTTACAGTGTTCTTGCCTAAGAAAGTAATGGTAATATAAGGTAAGTTAAGTTTAGGTTTTAGGGGTAGGTTCAGGGTTAGTAGCTAGTTATCACCCCGTTATTGCAATTACTATAGTAAGTACATAGTATGTAGGCCTAACATGGGGAAGAGGACTGTAAAGTGCTACCATCTATTTACAATGGAAGTATAAGAGCCAATCACTGAAAACCAGTGTTCAAATATATTAAAGACTGAAGTACAAGTGGGTTGTTTGTCCTTCTATAAAAACACCCATGATAGATATTTTTGCCACAGCCCTATTTATGTGCTATTGATAAACGTGCATATCCAGCTTTAAGTGGTTGAAACCGTGTTGCATTGGCTTGCGTATATGTGTGTGTGTACTCGTACACATGTGTGTGGCTCTGCTGAGATAGTTGAGGGATAAAGTGTTCCATTTACCCAGAGACCAATTCTGCTTTTCTGCTCGTTTCTGGGGAATCGGACCAAACACCTGGCCTGATTCCTTACTCAGCCGTTCCGTCCTTATCCAAGCCTGCATTCACACATAAATCATTAGCCGATACTTTCCTTCCCAAACGTCTACTTATCCTCAGATTTTCAACCGCCCAACTCGCAACTCCTTGTTACTCACTCGGGCCTATTTGTCGGGTTCTGTTTAACTCGATCGGACAACACCGGCATGGTTGTTTTGAAGTGTCTGCGTTTTGCTCGGCTGTCTGCGCAGGCGGACGGCCTCGCGTCTGTGTCTTTCAGAGTACAGTAGGCACGCTCTGCCGCCCCCTGCCCCAGCTGGCCCTGTCTGTCAGCCCCAATAACGTCTCCGGTCTGCTCAGAATGTGTCACCGTCCTAACCATCATATCAGTTTACATAACAAGCGCTGTGTCCTGGGCTTCAAGGTCAAAGCAGTCACTGCCTTTACTGTGCGGACCACAACCATCCTGGGAATGCAGTTAATATACTTTAGTCAGAGATTTTCAATTGAAAAGACTAAAAATGACATGCAAAAGATGGACCACTGGAGTGCGAGAGTGTTTTTAACCCAGACATACTTCAGGGACATGCAAAACTGATTCCCAGACATTCATTAACAATTGACATAAAAGTATGACACAGAGAACAGTACTCCTATCCCTTAAGATTTTGAATCCGTTCAAATGAAAAATGTTTTAACGTCCATTCAAAAGAAGGATATCAGTTGGGTGGAGCGATGCAAATCTCCACTCCAGGTTTTCAATTTCTTCCTAATCCGAGTTTGCTCTACATTGCATTGTAAATGTCATTAATTATTTACAATAAGGTTAAATTAGAAAGATTATATAACATATTAAGTATAATAAACTAACAATGAACGAGCATTTATTTAAAGCATTTTTTACAGTATCTGCACTTACTTACACTAATATATTTATAATGTCAAATTGTTTAAACGATTAATAATTATCTTAACCTATATTTGAATAAATTTGTATAACTATATTTTATTAATATTGTTATATAATATGCACTCTTCACCCGCCATTAACAGAATCAACATTCATTTATGAGACAACACTTCCACCGCCAATGACAGAATTTCTGCCCTTCCGCAGTTTCACGATTACATGGTAGGGGGCGCTATAACGCATCTTCTAAAAGAGTAGATAATCTCCGGATCAAAACAGCGGGGAAAAAAAGAGCAGAAACAAGTGCTACGTCCTAGTGGTGCACGATATGTCGCCCGCCGATATAACATCGGCCGATTTGGTAATTTTTTTATACATCGGTATCGTTCCGATGTCAAAATAGGGCCGATGTGAACAGGCCGATGATCATTCCTATGTATTTGACGTGCGTGTAGATTTGAGTGTGGGGGCTGGGATGTGCGCAAGTCCGTTTAAAACGTCAAGCGCCTGAAGACTGGAACTGGCGCGCTGTTTTCTGTCAGCCTAATGCGTATTTTTGTCCCGCCAAAGCCATATTTGACCGGTAAGTGATGTAGATGAGTGACTGCTTCGCTTGTTTAACTGAGGGAACGAGAGAGAGTGATATTATTTAATATTAGATTTACTCCATGACAAAACCACCCCAGCCCAGTCATTCTAGAATTATTCATTCTTTCCAAATAGAGATATTCAAGTAATCTGGTGAAATTGTTTTTATCACAAATCACAATATATATCACAGAAAAATAAAATATCACAAAATGTAATTTTTTACCAATTTCCGTGCAGCCCTAATCCTCGCTATGTGTTTTCTATACAGGGATATCGACATCGGTAAATATCGGTATCGGCAATAACAGCAATATTAATATCGGTTATCGGCATCGTGCCACAAATTTTCACATCGGTGCATCACTACTACGTCCACATTAATCCGCAGTAGATTTGAAAACGGAGTTTCGTTTAAAAACAGCAATTGTGAGTAGGCTACCTGAATCTGTCATCTTTGCAGTACTGTGCTATGAAGAATAGCACATATTAATAAACATAGAAAGTAACATATTTTAGCAATAGTGTAAAAATGAATAACACATAACAGGCACAATACCGATAAACATGAATATCTATTGGTACTACATGGATCACATGACTAAACTTACGTAATCGTTTTGAAATACCTCCGGTTTCACTGTCCACACTACAACGCGAAAACGGCGTTTTCAAATTTATCCACTTTGGAGAGCGTTTTCCAAACGATACGTTTTTGTTGACTTAAAACGGCGTCTCAGTGTGGACGGAAGGCCAAAACGGAGAGAAAAATATTCGTTTTCAAACGAAAACGTATTAGTGTGGACATGGCCAAAATCACTGCTTATACACATTGTAGTCTTTGGGGAGGAAATAACACTACTTTCTCAGCTTTTTGTTTAAAATTAGTCTTTTTTAATTAAACGTTACCACATTCATGTGTTGATAAAACAGAATGCATGAAGCTAGAATTTTTTTCTTCAGTTTTTTTCTTTTGCTATTCGTTCAGATATTTTGGGGGCCATGTAAGTTTTGTGAAAACTGATTAAAAATGGCGATGGCTGGCAAAAAAAATAAAACAATGGCAGGGAAAGAGTTAATGTATTAACATCAAGAAGTGTAGAAATGAACACTAAACTAACATTGATAAACGTCACAAACTTTGCGTCAAGATGCTTCAAAAGACGAGAGTCGGGAGACGCAACGATAAAACGCGTCCCGTCTAGTGAATGTTCACCCAGACAAACAATAAAACAGCAGAGCTGTGGACTGCAAAACGCAGTGCGAACGGCTCCTAACGGTCCGCTGTTTAACACGTGCTGAATTCTTGCTGACATGCAGTTGTATTATGGGCGGTTAACACGCCATCTTCGTATCAGAGCGATCTTGGAGCGAGAGATAACAGAGACACTCTAAAAACGCTCTGGGCAAAAACATACAGCTCTGCTTCTGCTCCGCATTGCTCACATATCAGGTTAGAAAGAGTATCTGCAATTAGAAAACAACAGGAGTCCTCTGGCACTGGTGAAGCATGTGTGCGTGTGTAAAATAGTGGGATTTTGTGTATATAAGGCAATGGATTCATTACTCAACACACTGGGTAATTCTAGCCTTGATGAGAAAGCATTATACCACTTCTCTTTCTCTCTCCATCACACTCTCTTCCCTCCTTCCAGCTACCTGAGTGCTGCTCTCTTGTCAGTGAAGGAAAAGAGCAGCCAAGGACAGGCTGGGTGAATGACATCAATGGCTTCACCAAGGCACTTGCAAGGATGTGTGACTGAGACAAATGGTCCTTGTTACATTAGAAGGCGATACTCGAATCCTGCCATTCTCTGATGGAGCCCTGATAGAGCTGTAACCAGACGCACCCAACCTTTCCACAGATCCGCTGCGTCATGGGACCTCCGAAAGGCAGCTTTCTCAGGCATTCAGCTGGGGCGCCTGCTATCTCTGTGTCTCTCTTTCTCCTTCCCTATTCTACTCAGTCGTCAGATGCTGTCTCTGCAATACCAGTAGTTCACTGTCCTTTTAAAAGGTTAATTAAAGACATTTTAGGACCAATCTTTAAAAAAAAACATTATTTCCTTGGCAATTAAAATTTCCTCCCCACCAACTTTTATTACGTGAAATGCAATCAACCGACCAGTCAACCAATTGTTCAGTCAATCAAACGATTATTCAAACAATAAATCGGATGACTCAATCAATCGATCGCTCAATCGATCGTTGAATCGCTAATTAATCAATCTATTCAATCGATCGTTTAATCGCTCAATCAATCGTTCAATCAATCTTTAATTGTCTCAATCAATTAGTCAATGAATCAATCAATCGCTGAATCAATAAATCGTTGAATTGATCGTGTAATGACACAATCAATTAATAATTCGCTCAATCAATTGAATCGTTTAATCGCTCAATTAATCAATCGATAGTCAAAAAATCGTTCAATCAATCATTTAATCGCTCATTCAATCAATCAATCGTTTAATCGCTCAATCAATTGTTTAATGAATCATTTAATCGCTCAATTAATCGTTAATTGATTTAATCGCTCAATCAATCGTTTAATCGCTCATTCAATCAATCAATCATTTAATCGCTCATTCAATTAATCAATCATTTAATGAATCGATTAATCGCTAAATCATTTAATTTCTCAATTAGATCGTTTAATCGCTAAATCAATCATTCAATGAATCGCTTAATCGCTAATCATTTAATCGCTCAATCAATCATTCAATGAATCGTTAATTGCTGCGATCATTTAATCGTCAATATATAATTGTTAATCGCTCAATCATTCAATGAATCGTTAATTGGCTCAATCATTTAATTGCTAATTGCTCAATCAATCAATCAATCAATCAATCAATCAATCAATCAATCAATCAATCAATCGTTTATTTGCTCAATCAATCAATCAATCAAATTAAATGATTAAATAAAGAAAACACCAATAATAATAATCCTGATGATAATTAATAATAATAACAACAACAACAACAATTATAGTATTTTTTTTCTGTTAACATCAATAAATGGAACTTCAAATATAATGGAAAATAAATTAATTAATTAATGGGAAAAAAGTCGTTTTTGGAAGAAAGTAATTGTTTTAAAAGTAACAAATATTTAAGTAAAAGTTTAAGAAAAAAAGGGTGATTTTGGGTGTAAAATGTGATTAATTGTCATGAAAATAATGTCGTAATGTAATTGTCGTGAAAATAATGGGGGGGGGGGATGTACCATGTTTTTGACAGGTTTTGTGAGATACACTCAATAGATTTGGAAGATGTGTAATGTATTTGCTTCTCTTTGCCAGTTATTGAGGTTACTATAGCCCTGATGGACAGAGAGAGAGAAAGAGAGAGTAGTGTGTGTGTGTGTGTGTGTGATGCAGGGAGACTGATAGAGATGAGTCTTTATTCAGAGTCAGTGAAACATCTTTGTATACTATAAAAGGTATGTTTAAGTGGTGTCGTTCTTCGAGATGAAAAGCTACTGACGCATTTACTGCACGCCTGTACAAACAGAATCACTGCCAACGCAGACCGACTCAGATTAAGATTAGTTATGTCAATATTTACCTCTTAAAACATAAACAGCCTGGCGAACTCACATTTATGGCCACAAAACGCTTCGATAATTCACTCGGATTTGCTAAGCAAATGGATAACACACTTAAAAAAGGGACAGTTCATCCAAAAATTCTATTGTTCCAAACCAGTATAAATTTCTTTGTTCTGTTTGAACACAAAAGGAAGACATTTTGAAGAAAGTTTGTAACCAAACTTTGTGGGGGCAACACTGACTTCCAACTGTGTGGAACAACTTACGGGCGAGTAAATAATGACAGAATTTTCATTTTTTGGTGAACTATCCATGGGCATGTGACAGTTCTGTCATTTCGAAACTCACACATATCCTAGTCATCGATCCTGATGTGTTACACTTACGACCTCGGCACACAAACATTCCTTCATCTTACAGTGTGAAATGTGGCCTCACACTCTCTGCTGTCAAACGGAGTTCAGAAGACGCCTTACAGCGAATCTCAGTCCTCGCACAATACGAGAGTTTTCACAGCCTTGTTCCAGTCCGCATGCTGGCATTATACAGCCAGGTGAAATGAATTCAGTAGCAGAAAACGAAAGTGAAAGGTTTGTGTTTGCTAACACTCTGTGTGAACCTGCCGCACCAACGCAGGCAACTCTAATCCCGGCCAATGAAAGACACGGCCAGATTAATGATTGCACATAAATACATCACAAATCCTGTGGAATTAAACTGAACCACAGAGCCACATTCAGCAACGAGGGAAAAAGGCTATTACAGTCAGCTGATTCGCTACAAATCCCAGAGACCTGGAAGCCTTCTTGGGTTTGGCTTCACTAGCCTCATTAATACTTGGAAAGAGAGTCATTTGAGGATATGCGATGCTTGGCGTAGAGGTGTTTACAGAGTTTTATGATCACCTCAGCAAGCACCATTAAATTATCAATGTACAGTAGGGCTACACTCAGGCAGTGATTTCATGAAATAAATATTATATGCGTTACCAGTTTAAAAGTCAATATCATGAGCTGCATGCGTCTAAATGAACACAGCGCCAAGCTTCACTTTGTAACCGGTAGAGCCCTTTTTTATTAGAGCTTACAATAAAATAAAAGCTATACTATATGGGCTACTGTTTGAAAAAGAAATTAAGATGTAAATTCTACAGTGCAGTGTTATTGCAATATATTTCTTAAAATAATAATTATTTTAGAGTGAACATGTGGCACCTGTGGACAAATATTTCAAAACTTACCACATTTTTCAACACTTTTTTGTAAAAATTTGGTGTAGAATTTACTTTAAAACATTTTTACTTAGAAATTGCTGTTAAATTTTACAAATAATTGCAAAGAAACGGCAAGTAACACATTTGAATTAAATGTGAAATCTTAAAAGAATTTTCTATTTCTATTCTGTTTTTTTACAATTTCAAAAATGTTTTTTTGAATTATAAATACTAAATTGTTCAGCCCTAAAATTAAAAAAAATATATTTCAACTTTTTCTTATTATATATATATATATATATATATATATATATATATATATATATATAATAATAGAAATAAGAAAAAGTTGAAATATATTTTTTTTCTTACAAAATTTTGCATTATATATATATATATATATATATATATATATATATATATATATATATTTGCAAATCTCTCCAACAAAATCACCCCAATTAATTGAATTATTTTTTTTTTCCAAATTTAGCTTTTCAAATCATCTGGTAAAATTTTATAATAATTGCAATATATAAATTTTTTTCACAATATTGCGCAGCCTGAATGTTCAAGATAAAATAATCACCACAAATTAAAATCAAACCGTAATATAGTGTTAAGAAAGATTCCACAAGCTCAGGGAGAAATCGGAGGGACGTCCCCCTCTCCGCTCCAGGGGGCTGTTCTCCCAGAACGAGTACAGAGCGCACCCCCCTGACTAATGAGGGGTGACATGGGCCCCCTCTGAGGAAGCCCTCCAGGCACATTCATTAAGAGATGAAACGGCGTGTCCTGGGGCAGTGCGACTATCCGCCTAGATCTGGACATGTTTAATCTGGGGTCCTGGGAGGGACGGCATGATTGGCCACAGCTCGGCTGGCAGAACAGAGGGAGCCAATGAGAAATTCACGGCGGTTGACTACACTACACTGAAAAAAATAAGATCAAAAGTGCACATTAATCAGACGCGATTCGTCATATTTGTGCCGCGTGTTTGCCATTTTCTTCATAATATCCCTTCATTATTGGGAAAAATGGGGGAAGAAAGGAATCATTTGAATTCAATTATACGGAAAAAAAGACCAAGGGCCATTGGAACTCTGCTAATTAGCATGTAGGCTTTGTATCATGTTACCCCACGTATCCTTTTATCCAATTGTATCTTAATGTATTATTGTGGGATCTCAGTAATGATGGTTTATGTGGTACGTGTCCTACCGCAACCGTTTCAGCCGCGATGAACTGTTTCTCGAATCTGGCTTCGTGAAAATCTAGTATTTACTACCAATGTCTCTTTGTGCTCGTTAGATATGTAGAATCCGTTTCCTGTAATTAGTAACTCCTAACCTTTTGGAGCTTCTAATCTCGGCTGAATTGCGGATTTGTGCATCAAAGCTCACTTTTCCATATAGCCGGGTCCTCGGAATTTGAGAACTCGCAATTATTTGTATAGCGCGGATACAAACAGCACTTCTCCCTTTTCCTCTTTCAGAGAGAATCCCGTGGGTTTGCAGTAAAGACTTCCTAATCCACTCCAGTGAAATCCAAATATAGAGTTAACACTGCATCCCAAAAACTCTAATGCCGTGCCAAGAGACGAGCTGTAGCACGTGAAGTGGAAATGGCTTTTCTCTCTTTTTTTTTTCTTATTCACATTGTAGATTAGATTTCTTTAGTGGCTTAACACGTGCTGTAAGGAGCAATCAGCGATCGCTAACGTGCTCTAACCAGTGTGAGCGTGACCGCTCTTCTCTGTCCGTTCCCTCTGTCATTAATTGAGAGTTAATTAAACGATTCGATGTTCTCTGGCCTGGCTGTCTGATGTCACAGCTTGTCCAGTGTCTCTGATAATGGGCTGTTGATGTTGATTGCTGTTGAGGCTGAGGAGAACACAATGTGTAATGAATGTAAGCCTGTTTCCACCTCAGAGTAAAATAGAAAATGATGTTAAAAATAAGATCACACCATGAGCTATAGTTGCAACTGTAACGAGAAAATAAAAATTTTAAATTATGAGAAACAGTCAGTTGCAATCTGTAAAGTTGAAATTGCAACAACAAAAAAGGCACAAAAAAATAAAGTCAGATTAGATCTAAATAAATTTAACGCTGTGAGATACGAATCACAATTGTGAGAAAGATGCACTTATGAGTCACGTCGCGGGAAAGTAGTTTACAATTGCAGAGAAACAGTCGCAATTATGACAGATAATGTCACATTTTATTACAATTGTATCACATTGAATTACAATTACAATATATACATTTAAAATTACAAAAAAAACTAAGCAATGATGAGAGAAGTCTCATTGTGGGATAGTCGCAATCAGTTCAATTGAGAAATTTAAAAATCACAATTGCGAGATAAAGTTGAAATTATGAGGAAGTCCCATTGCACGATACTTACAATTACAATAGTCGCAATTGTGAGAAAGCCACAATTATGAAATATTAAGTCACATTGTCAGATATGGTTGCAAAAAATTACAAGATGTAAAGTTCAAAAATAAAAGTCAAATTGTGAGATTGTCCCAATTTTGAGTTATAAAGCTGCAATTGATAAAAAAAAGAAATTCACATAGTGTGATACAAAATCACAATTGTGCGAAAGAAAGTTGCAACTGTGAGAAATATTTTCCAATTATGAGATATAAAGTTGCAATTGCAACCATTATGAGAATTGCAAGACCGAATCACCGAAGATATAAATGTAAAATTAGAAAAATTTGCAGTTACGGTAAAGCTACCAATTTATGAATTTGAAGTCACAGTTCTTAACAAAAATTTACATCTGGACACAACTGTGAGAAAGTTGCAATTAAAAGAGTCACATTGAGAGAATTAAAAATCACAGTTACAAGAAATAATCTGCAATTATAATAAATGCATTTGAAATAATTCAATATAAATGTGTGAGAAATAAGAAAGATAAGGAATTGAGATATGCTGCAATTGTGAGATCACATATTGCAATTGTGAAATATAAAGTCGTAATTATGAGCCAAATTCACAATTACCTTTCTTAAAACCATCTACTTTGAGGTGAAAACAGGCTTGCAAAAAGATGTCTGAAAAAAAGGGCACTAGTGCAGTGTGAGCCTGGACCATTAATTGGCTGTTATGAGGAAATAACATATGCAAGACTATGAGACTGTGACACAGAATCATGGGCATACAGTCGGTCTCACCATGACAAATAACCACGCTTAACACATTCCCTGAATATGATCATGATGAGAGTTTTTGAACACTTTACAAAGCCACCCACAATATTCTTCTTAACCAAGTCGTGTGTATTAGGATTTTTGTGAAAAAATGTGAGTGATGCTTGTCCTTACTAGCCATCACAATACCTAGAGTATTCTGGATGCATACAATGTTTATAGCCCATCGATCCAGTCTGTTAGAAAAATAACAGCACACCTCTCCTCAACAAGCGCAGCAATTTGAGGTATCAATCATGTCTGTAGCCCAAACGGCAGGAAGGGGAATACACTCTTCAAAATTAAGGTTCTCAATTGGCATTGATGGTCACAAGAAGAACCTTTATCATCCAGTAGAATCTTTCCATTCCACGAAAAGGTTCTTTATAGTGGAAAATGGTTCTTTAGACGATTTAAATGTTCTTCACGCTAAGACAATAATGGTTCTGTTCAATGAAAAGGTCATTTGGTAACCAAGTTCTTATATTGCTCATCACTGTCGAAACCCCCCTTTGGAATCTTTATTTTTGGTTAAGTTTTTTTTTTCTTCTGAGCAATCCTAAAATGCCAACACTGGGAGATCTTTAAAACACACACATGAAAAACGAAGATCATTGTAGTAGGCTACGTTTCACAAGAAAATACTCTTTCAGTCATTGTTCTTTAAAATTTCGAGTTTACTTTTTTCAGTGGTCCACTTCAAACACGCTATTAATTATAATGAACTTTAAGTAACTACATGTCAACTAACTATGTGGAATACTTGATTCTGATTGGTCAATCGTGCCATCCAAAGGTATCTAATTCCCCGATTACTCTACAACCGGTAAAAACTTAAAGGGATAATCCAATTTTTTTACTTCCAACTCCCCCAGAGTTAAAACAATTGAGTTTGCCGTTTGAATTCATTCAGTACGATTTTCTGATATTTAGAAGAATATCAGTAACCAGAGAGTTTCTGGGTCTCATTTGACTTCCACAGTAGGAATACTAGGAAAAATATATACTATGGAAGTCAATGAGACCAGAAACTGTCTGGTTACTGATATTCTTCTAAAATATCAGAAAATCGGCTGAATGGATTTGAAAACGGTAAAACTGAACTGTGTAACTTGGGGAAGTGGTGAAATGAGGTAAAAATTTCCAAAAAAAGTGGAGTATCCCTTTAAGATAACACAGACTCATCCGGGTAACTGAAGATCAGCGCTATACGCTTGCTAGGAACAGTTTTTCTCTGTGGAAGAGTTGGTGAGCTAAAAAAAAAAAAGAAACTCAAATCAATTTTTTGTGTACAATTATTTATGCCATCCAGATATTCTTGACTCGCTTCTTTAGTTTCATAAAAACACAGCTGCTGCCCTTTTACAACATTTGTTTTGTACACTGCCAGGATTATAAGATAACAAACAGGTACAATTTTAAAACCGTTTCATTTCAAAACAATATCTCTTAGCACTATAATCATTTACGAGGTGAAATGCTGTGTAATAAGTGGTATGACTGAACCATATCCCTTAAACTTTCCACTTGCTTGCTTTCCTTTTGCGTTTACATACCTAACTCAAGTCGATATTTTAGTATCTAAATAATGACTTATGTGGCAAGTGGGTGTGTAATAAGAGGGATAGATGTACATCCAGCTGGTTTGTATCATAGAATGAACCCTTTAAGGTGATACAAGCCCCTTTGGCTCCATGTCGGGGTCCTGTATCACCCTGTCAGTGTTTATTCTGCCAATAACAACCTGCTGGATGTACATATACTTCTAAGTATTAGGTCTGTTAGGTTAGGGTCAGGTGTTAGGCCGTGTGTCCACGCACCTGGCATATGTTTTCAATTGTTTTCAATGGGAGCGCCGCGTTTTTTGAAACGCTCATGAGCGTAACGAGGCGCTGAGCGTTTTTTTCACGCTGAAGCGCCCAGCGTTTTTTACTGGTCGCTGGAGTTGAAAAATGTTAAACTTGGATAAAACGCAGCGTTCATCATTGTCACTTTCTACCCAGCCGTCCAATCACAGTGAAGGAGGGGCGGTACTAATACCACATCGACCAACTGTCACAACACTCAAACTGCTGCGGATATTCTGTATCATAGGAGACGAAACGTCTCAACGGAAAGCGCTGCGCTGCCAAAACTATAGTTACTTATAGTCAGTGGAGCTTCAAAATAAAGTAAGCAGACGGTCAACTAATATCTTTAATTTTAGTGTGGCATAAAAAGTACCACTAACTACGTGTACATTATATTCCTAGCATGCGATTGTGCTGCTGAGCTGAACATGCTGTGGTGTTCGCTATTCTGCTGTGGTTTTAAATTCACAGTGCCTTAAAGAATACTTCAATCTTAAAACACAGTAACGTTACCTGTTGAAAGTTTGACACCGTGTTCGTGGGGTGGGGTGGGGCTGTCCTTTTGTTGTCCCACTGGCTAATGATTAGCTCGAGAATAAATAAACAATGACGGTGAGGGGTATTTAATGGTAAACAGATACTCTGCTAGAAACACAAAGAGGGGGACGATCTCCTCCCTCCCATACTGAAAAAAGAGACACCTCAAACAGACTTAAATTACCCTGCTAGTAACCGTATACTCACTAGCGCTAGTCAGGTACGGTTGTTCAGATGCGACTCAATGTCATGGAAAATCACTATCTGTGACAGCACCAATAGAGATTCATAGCCCTGTCAGGCCTATGTCTTCATATATAGTGAGATTACAGCAAGGGCGAGCGCGTCTTCTCGAGTCCTCGCCGCACATGTCAGATTTATTGTTCGATAGAAATATAACATATGAAAAACTCCAAACGCGGCTTTGAGCGATAGCATAACCTTGCACATACCCGGAGCGATGATTAATGGTTGCACGCGCGGTACGGCTCGTCGGGGGTGGGACGCTCCGCAGTGGATCGTTGCGAGCTCGGAGACTGAGAAAATATCCTCGCGCTGTAACAAATTGCATTGTCTGTTTATTCCAGTCAGAGTTTATGAAAGAGACAGACAAACAGGAGGTTGATGTATTGGCCTCATGTCACGGTATGGCAAGCACATTCACACATACATTTGTGTCTCCGTTTAGAAGCCAAATGATACGTCTAATTTGCTGCGAGCCCAGTTATTTTTAACTTCTCCAGCTGTCAGATAATGGAGCTTGACTGTCAACGCCAGTGTGTGTGTTAAAAAGGTTGCACTCTTTTTCAATTTACCGTTCTGTTTGAGTGAATTAGAAAACCCACATTCCATTAGTGGGGATGATTGACGCGTCTTTTTTTCCTTATCAAAACCAAAGGCAGATGTTAAAAAAGAGTTAGAAGGGAAGAGAACTCGGTTGACTGGGGTTAGAAATGCATCTTTTCCCAACAGCTATCTGAACTGTTTTGACATTCCCTCCCCAATAATTACAATGCTGCTGTGAATTTGCCTACAAAAAAAAAAAGAAAGAAAGAAGCTTCTTCTGAAATCACTTGAAAGAGTCTTTCACTCGTGTTTATTAATTAGATGGAACTATGTCTGTTCTGGATTGGGTTGAATCGCAAGCTTTCTAAATAAGACATGAAAGCTTTCAATTCATTGTCTTAAAATCTGTCTCATGATGTTTCAACGTAAATCTCCACAGCAGCTGTGTGCATCGTTACAAAAGCCCAAGGCTTGGAAACACTCAATGTTATTTTCATTTCATCTGGAAAAAAAAAACTTTAGCAGACAAAGGAGTTACTGGTTGTCATCGCTAATGAAGATGAGATGGAAAAACAGTTCAGACAAAAAATTAATTAGAAAAAAACCCGAATACTGTAATATATTACTGTGCTAACAACGTTTTTAGAAGAAACATTTTGAAAAAGATAATTGAGTCTAAAAAGCCTACAATATTTGAGTTTAATCAGATATAAACAACATATGATATAATAAATAAATAAAAGCGCACTGAGAATAGCAGGTCTCAGGGTTTGAGTTTATGAACACAATTTTGTGAGAAAAATTATCACACAAAATCAACTTATGAGCTTTTTTTTCAGAGCAAAACTGACTAATCAATATGACATGGCGAAATGCATAAGACAAAAACACTGTGAAACGTAACTGCCCACAAAAGCACTTTTTCTTTCATCCCCGGAGGCCTGAATAAGTGTTAGCATTCCCAAAGACAGCGTCTCTCACGTTGTGTTTCTCACCCAAACACAAACATACACACGCATGTACATTATGTAACAGCTGGGGAAAATGGACTGGTATTCTTGAGCACTGGTGATGAAGATTAATCTGAATGCCTGCTGTAATGAGAGCTCTCATTATGGATCTTGTGGCATCCTCACTTCACTCGATAGCAGTGTAAATCATGCTGACTATGAGGTCTCAGCACTGAGGAGGGTTCAACAAAATGTGACCAATGAAGCTAATATTACCAGCACTGAAATGATAAGCATATGTCGTACTGGTCTCCTAGCCAGGGTTCTTAACTTACAAAACCAGAAAGATTACCTTCATCATATAGCATCACCAGAATAGTGTTAAATTAGGTTAAATATGTTCAGCTAGTCAACAGGATGCTAGGCTAGCAACAAACAGCACCAACCATCATAAACTGACCTGTACCAACATCGGTATAAATCCAAGCTAGTCTAATTTGGTTATTTAACAGCTAAGAAAGCTTTTGTTTTCAGAAAAGAACAGGTAAAAACTATTTAAAAATGTCAAATAAGAAGATATTTTATGCTAATGAAGACTAACGATAAAAAACATATTTATCAACTTACTGACAGGAAAACCTTTACAAAAATTGGTCTGTATCCAATACAGCTCTGTTTTCAACTTCTAACAGAAATATATGAGAAGAACAATGATTTATGGGTAAAAAGAAAGAAGTTCAATATAGGTTCCTCCAACAAGGAACCTATTGCTAATGCTAATACTGACAACTACATTCAATCATTCTGGAGATCTCTCCTGCCAACTTTTGACACTCCAAATCATCTTGACAGAACGAAATAATTGTGTGAGAGAGACAGATAAAGATGGGAAAAGAAAAATAAGAGAGAAAACAGTAGCAAACAGGAAGAGTGGCAGTCTGGAAATGTCAGGAAAGATGCTAAGCATGCTCAGGTCTTGAAATACCATGATTAGGATTGAATCTAAACCAGGCTTGCAGGTAAATGTAGTCGAGTGTCCTGCTCATGTGCTGACCTGACTCCAGAGCTCAGGTTAACCGCTTACCAGCACTAGTGAGAGTCTCTGTAATAGTTATGATGCGAATCAGACAGCGCTACTGAGCGCTAATAGCATTGCTATTTACCTCAGAAGAGGGAAACATTACAAAAGTGTATTTGGGGAAGAACATGAAATAATTCAGTTTCAAGATATTCTCTGGACCTTTATAAAGACAAAAAAACATGATCATGCCGTGGTTCGGCCTCACAGCGGTGGAATATGCAAAAGTATTTGCCTTTGATTACATGTCTTTATTTCAGTGCACACTAATCGAAATCAGATGACATTTCCTGAAAGTACACCAAAGAAAACTTCTACGTTCATATTTTCCAGAGAGCTGGAACATTTTATTGACTCCAAAGCCGCCTCTGTGCTCGGTTTGTCAATACGGAAATCTCAAATATCTAATAGCTTTCCTTTGTTTTTTTCAGAAGAGCTGGCCAATGAGGAAACATCCATTCGGCATGCAGTATTATGTAAAAAAGTATTACGTAAAAACTATAATATATATATATATATATATATATATATATATATATATATATAATATAATTATAATAAGTGCATGGTGTCAAATTATATCAGTCTGTCTGCCTTACCAATTTAACAAGCTTACTCCATGTATCTTTTTATCATACCGTATGTATGATGCTTACAGCTGCTTCAGGCTATTTCTTTAAAGGAAATATGAGTAATGGGCATTTAGCTAGCATCCTCACAACATTCCACTTTTACCGTTTGGCCCTTCCCAGAACGCAACTCACGATGAAACAGAAAAGCATTTTCAGTTTTAAACTCTCAGCCTACCACACATAGCTTTCTTCTTCACAATCCCAACACACAAATTGCATTCAGCTTGTTTACAGGAATAAATAAATGACTGGCAACTCCGCGCAGAAACGACCGTGTTATCGCTTTGGGTGATATATTTTTTTTTTTGCAGAATGAGCCATTGTGGAGCTGCTCTGCGCTAGTTAAATTACAGAGAGGGCTGTAGCAGGGGACTCCTCATGTCACAATTCTCTCGGTGTGTTTGTCAACAGAATAGACGGCCTATAATTGCCGTAATTGTCAGGTTAAAGCGGGAAAAACAAAAGCGGGCTTATTTTAGCACGACCAGGGCCATGTCATTAACCAGGACCAGGGATTTGGGACTTTCTTGTAAAGATTGGAAGAGAGGGAGCGAGTGGGGTTGATAAAAATGGCTGCCTCTTATCTCTGCTATGCATATGAAAGGCTTATACTGTCTCCATGACAGACTCTACGCCTCGTCAGAGTGGGCTTCACTGGGGTAGAGTACAGCAAAGGACAGAGAGATGAAATAACGTAAGGAAGGCTAGGCATCATTTTATACATTTATGTACATGTGTAGGTGTGCGTTTGTATTTATGCATCCACATGTGCGGCTGCACATTCATGTGGGGGTGTAAAGCAAGAGATAAAAAGAACAGAGTTGGGGGGAGGTATGAGAAAGAAAGAGTCAAGATTACAAGCCACCCTCTGAAAACTCAGTCACCCGCTTGAGAGATTAAAAAAAGTGCGTCTTGGCTGAGGTTCAGCCTTTTCAAGTATGTTGTCAAAACAGAGAAGTGTGCATTTCTACAACAAGCTCTAACCCGCCCCATAATCTGTAATGAATACTTAATCCGAGGCGTAATATAGCACCTATAATTACAATAATGAGGAAGAGCCAATCATTTTCATTTCTAAGCATTGCTGTAGTGGTTATTCATCTTATTAATCAACGTTCTCTGAGCCTCTTCTTCTTTTGTTTCTTCGTTTGTGCATCGTTCCCAAAATAAACAACGTGTCTCTTTGAGATACAGCTGTATAATTTGTCGGCGCGTGCGAAGGCATTTATCTATATATTTATTTTCAATCTAGGAGTGCTGGTGTAATGAAAGTCGAATCAAAAATGGAGACAGGATTATCTTAAAGGTCCATAATTCTACACTTTTCTGCAGTTTTATTTTAGGTTTTGACAGTCTTATGAATATATATTTGTGGTATAAGTACTAAAAACCATCCCAATATATTTTTACAGCTTCTTTCTCAAGAGCTCTGCTAAGAACAGGTCGATTTTGGCCTGGCTAATCAATATTCATGAGCCTCTCTTCTGATTGGCCTGTTGTTTTCTGAGTCAAATTCCTGAATTTGAGTTAAGGTAGAGAAAAGAATGCAGAAATATTTACTAAAAAGTAAAACAAAAGTTTTAAAGTTTTGAAAAAAGTTGATTAAGCCCTAAAATTAAGGTGTGCAGGACTTAGAATTAAGACAGACAAACAGATAGATAAAGAAATGACAGACAGACAGATAGATAGATAATCATTATTATGGATTAAATTGCACTAGGTTTACATAAGTACCAACTCTTTCATAGGGTAGATTAAATGGTGTAAATCCTGTAAACAATGCTTTTATCTAAATATAGCTGATGGATTTAAAATGTGCAGCGAATGTGATGCTTTCAGGGGTCATGAACATAGTAGATATGAAACTAAAGTAGAGATATAGCTCATATACCCTTCAGTTACACAAAGGATGGAGACAGCCATAACAAAGATTGTGATTCAATCTTTGAAGACTAGGTATCTCTCAAAAAAATAAGACTTTGGTTCAACATCATTCCCCTGACAGACTTCAGTTATATGAAATCCCTTTCTTTAAACCCTGAAATCAGAGGGACGGTCCATCAAGGGCACTTGGTTCCATCCTGTATTAAAGGTGCTCACATCGTTGTCCATGTTCCCCATGGATCTGCTACAAGATCCACTGATGGGGCTTAGAGACAGTCTTCAAATCCCGACTTAAACTGACGCCTCTGATCAACCAACCAGTCATTTCAGTTCTAATTAAAGAAGGCCGCTGAAGTGAATCCTCTTCTGGCTGTAAACAAGTCCCCTAAAGAGACCGGTCTAAGTCTTACTCTTTTAAAGTAGTGTTATGAGGGGGGCTTATTTCTTTCAATCCAAAAGCTTTTCTGGAAGAGAAATATAGTGGGGTATGGGTGCAGACCAAGTGCACTCAATCCTAGTCACCGAGGTCCACCATCCTGTAGCCATGGCTAAATGGTAAGTCTCATTATGAAGAAGAAAAAACCCCAGAGATTAGCAAGCAACACTCTTTAGAAGCTGGTAGAAGCTCATTTGAATCTGGTGAACAAGATGATCAGAACAAGATTTACCAAATAGACATGACCAGAGTTCATGACTAGTCTTTGATTTTCAAGTAAACCCAATGACACTGATTAGCTAGTTCAGTAGTGTTTAGTTACTAACAAGCCTCAGCAGTAGCGGACCTTCAAGAGTTAGCTAAAACTCTTACCCTTGCCCCCTTCTGATGGGATACCATGGCCTAAGAAAGGAAGTTGATCCACTTCAAATAAGGTTTTAGCATCCTCGATTAGCAGCATGCTAGAGACTTTTAGAGACTACCATTGGTGATCATAAGTGTCTTTTTCAAGTGTGCGCTCATACTGGCATGCACTGCATGTGGACAAAATTAAACACACAAAGGACAGCATACCAGCCAGACCTGAGAGGAATGGCGTTCCTCCATCTACTATCACTCCCACACATAAACGTTCTATACATTGTTCTCCCAGAATCCCCGCCAATTCTTCTCTCCAAAACCAGAGAATCCCCTATTCACCCGTTGCATGCTTTGTTTAGCACGTTCTTGGTGACAGCTGGATAAAGGCAGTGCGACTTGTGGCGAAAACATCAAGACAAGGCAGCTGTCCGTCAGAGCTGCGAAGTGGCTGACGGCATAGGAAAATGTGCAGTATGCCGATAAATATTTAATGCAAACTAATGCAACGCATGACTCTTCCACACTGGCCAGAGGGAGGGGAAATGAGAGCAGGTAATTATCCCAGTGCCTGTAGGCCAAAAATGATGGAGATTGCAGAAAGCAGGGATATTTAGCCCAGCTAATGAAGGCTTGCGTTCTCCTGGTAGGCAGTGGGAGGTGAGTGTGCATCTCTATGTGTGTGTGTCTGTGTGGAAAAGAGGAAGATAGAGCTAGCGAGAGAGTCCTGTGTGTCTCTGCCCATGCAGGCAGTGGGTCTTGATAAGGCATGATTACATAATGCACTATCCAGCGTACTGTGTGCTAACATTGGAGCTCTCTGCCGCCCCATCCCTTTCTCTCTCTGTAGGACCTGTCCAAACCAAGCCATCACACACACACACACTGGCCCCAATAGAGAACAGAGCCTGAGGCAGCAGCCAGTGTGGATTACTGAAAGGAATCCTCACCTTGCGGTTTAAGATCTCTTTCTCCTGAACCTCCTCTAGGATCAAGAGTGTTTTCGGTCTCGGCATTAGGCAGGTTCACCTTTGCTGGACTGACACTGAGATTTGAACCCGAACTCAATCTCATTCTTCACCTACCATTTGCAAAAAACAAGGTCTGATGTAGCGCCATTCCGAAGAGAAAGTCCCTGCTAAAGATTATACTATTCAGTAGTTGTGGATCCAAGTCTTACAAATCATAATGTGAGGTCAGTGCATTTCATTACCACCTGCTTTGAACCAGTCAAACAAAATGTTCGTCCTTAAGCCTGGCTCGCTTAACCCTGCTGTGTCATCTCCCTTTCCCTTTTCCGTAACTCTCCAGCGTAGGCAAATTGTAAGCGAGCACTGAGTTTGTGCAGCTCTCCGCAATTCTTATGAAAATTTAACCATGCTATTTGGATTCACATGCTCTTCCTTGCTAGGGCACCCACACACTGGCATCGAAATTCTTAATTTTGTTCATCCCAGTCGGGGAAGGAAATGAATGGTAACAGGATTCTGAATTGCGTGATAACCATTCACCTCTGGACCTGTCCAGTCAGGGCACGCTTTATCATGTTAATCTGAGAACGTGTGCGTTGTGTATGCTAAGCTGGAACACCACCTTATCCGTAGTCGGAGTCAACTGACTTTGTACACCGAAATGTCAATAACAATGCAGATCAATTACAGATTAAGTAGGGGTAGAGTAATACAAAGTAACTAAAGTAACCAGGACCGGCTTTGTATAACACTGCAGCTCTCAGGTTTGCTTTAAAGTACCGAATTCTAACATTTCTGATTATGTAAAACACAAATGCTACAGTTTATTTGAGATCATTTAAGTATCAGGGAGAAAAATACAGTGAAACAAAGAAAGAGACAGTGTAAGACACACGAGTTGTGTGTTTATAGGGCTAGACCGCCTGCTATTAGAGGCAGAGCGGTGTAGATCTGTTGTTTGGAGAATTTGCAGAGAGAGGAGCGTATCTCTCTCTCTCCTGTCACCATCACTGCATGAGCACACGTACACACACACACCTTTACTCCACAAACTTGTCTGTTTGCTAGCCTGCTGTGCGCTGGATACCACACACAGTTACGATCATTTCACCTTACCCCTCGACAAGCTAACAAACACAGGTACAAATGCACACGCAAGCTCTCTAACACTCCACACACATGCAAATTCCCGTTTTACATAATTAAATGCATCATTTAAAATCAGGCTTTGATGGTTCCTCTAGTAGCACCTTGTCATGTGGTTGCAGCAAGCGTCTGGGACTGTGATAATTGCATCCCTGTAGTAGAGTCTGCTGGGCTGTGCAGCAAACAGGGAATTACCCGCTCACGTTCCTCGAACACACTCTCAGAGAGCCTGGTAGACAACCATAGCATGTTGGGATGTAGACAACGTAAGTTCACGTATGTACGAACTTCATTGTTCACACCTGTTCTTCAAACATGAAAGAACGGGATCTTCTGAAACTGAATGAATTAAGATTTTTTGTTGACAAATTCTCAAATCTCAAAAATTTCATTAATATGGGTTTGCTTCACGGCATCCTCTCGGGAGAACGAAAGTGGTAGCAGTTGGAGGGCCATGCCAGATGGGGGTGGAGACAGATGTGGTAGATTCACGGGCATTATTAATGGAGCGCTACCATCCCAAATGACCTTGAGCCGAGTAAGCAACCCACCGCAAGAGCGAGGGCGCATCCAAACTGTATTTAGACAACAAACAGCAGGCATGGGGGGAAACACGGTGAGCAATCAATGCCACAATTCTACCTCTAATCCTGTCTCAAAGACTCACTGGCTGTTCCGCCAACACTCTGGGAATGATCCCGCAACCAATCATATTTTATACCGCAATGCTCTGTCTGTGCACCAAAAATAGATCTCGATTCATCCGCACTCACACTAATTCCATAAATCTCAATTTGTTTTCAGCATAATGGGAGCTCTGGGCTGAAATAAATCTTTTTACCATGTTTTGGATGGGTTAAAAAGTAAACCCCTCATCTTTGCATGATTTACTCAATGCATTTGTTTGGGGATGTGCCGTTATATCAAAATCAATGAGGCAGTCTTACAAACATATCACAGTCATATTATTTCAGTGGAAAATACACTATTAAAAGCAACCAGCCGAATAATCGAATACCAACAGCACGAATATATCCACGGCTTGCGCACAACTAAAATACAAAACAAAACAAAATCTTTCAGTTATATTTTCAGTAACGATATTTTAGTATCGATATTTAAATCGATTATATCGATATTTCGGACAACTCTACATTACAAAGTTTATTATTATTTACTTCAAATGTCTTTTAAAAAGACTACAATTGAACAAATGCATGTATTCAACCTGCCAAAGTTGCTTGTAGGAATACACAGCACTGCTCAAAGTGTACTTTTCAAAAATTACAAATCAAAACCCCATGCCAACTAGGGCTGTCAAACGATTAATCACGAAAAATCGCATCCTAAATTAAAGTTTGTGTTTACATAATATATGTGGGTGCACTGTGTATAATTATTTTATATATATATAATAAATAAATAAATAAATACACACACATGCTTGTATGTATTTAAGAAATATGTTGATTATATACTGTATATAGATTTATATATAATTTATATTATATATAAATATAAATATTTTATATATAAATATTTTTTTCTTAAATATACATGCATGTGTGTATATATATATATATATATATATATATATATATATATATATATATATATATATATATATATATATATATATATATATATATAAAATAATTATACACAGTGCACCCACATATATTATGTAAACACAAACTTTTATTTTGGATGTGATTAATCGTGATTAATCATTTGACAGCCCTAATGCAAACACACAGCTGTAAATGCAAAAGTTTATTATGTCCCATTAGACTCAGTTTTACTTTCTTGTAATAATAGAGCCCTAGAGTTATATATACATTTCTCAAAAAATTATATATATATATATATATATATATATATATATATATATATATATATATATATATATATATATATATATATATATATATATATATACATTTCTCAAAAAAAAAAAAAAAAAATAAATATATATATATATATATATAATGCCTATCCAGTATCAAAAAGTTACAGGCATCATTTTCTTTGTGGGGTAAAGTATTTTTTTTAACAAACTAGCTGTTTCAGCTAAATATTCATCCCGATTCAGAGTCCTACCCTGCGGCCCACAAAAGAACTACGCTTCATTGGGTTCACTGTGTGAGTTTCACTGCTAACCTGCCTTTCAAGGACACAGTGATGACATTTTTATATTCCGCGCTTAAAAAACGAGAGTAAAACTGTCCCAAGAAGTGTTTAAGAATTCATCGCTTTCACACAGTCCCCCTGTCCTTAGATTTAGAAGATGTGCAGGACTCGATTGATTTCAGCTGGAATTGATCAATAATGCAGAGCCGGCTCACAGTCTGTCTGCGTATGAGAGAATAGAAGGAAGAGAATATTTTTACTATCGGCTCAATAATTACCGCAGGGATCGCTAATGAGAGGCGCGCGTAAACGAACACAATAGCATGCACTGTTTACTTAAGATTGCTCAAGCTTGGGAAAAGAGCAAAAACAAAAACACACACGTACACATACACACACGTAAATCCCTTTTGTATAAATTATGAAACTCCCTAAACCTCTAAACCAAGCAGCAACGTATCCCACAACAGATCAAAAGGCTCGGCCTAATCAATGCCAACGAAATATGTCAAAGATCAAAAAAAAAAAAAAAACGAGACTCCTCCACCGGGCCGGGCGCCCATTATTGTGCTAACGTCTCCCAGAGCATTTTCACACTCCTCTCATCAACAGCTTTGTTTACAATTTCATCTCATAATTAAAGCTAGCTGGAGTCTGGTGCTAGAGTGGCCATGAGATTCCAATCGTAGCGGCGAAGAAAGAACATACAGCAGCGGATGTTAAGGACGCTCAGTCGCTGATCTGGTTTAATCTCGGGGATGTTTGTAACACATCACTGTAATGAGCTTCAATGAGCTCCTGTTTTCCTCTCGCATGCGCTGATACCGGTTTAGACACCAGGCGCTGGGAGAAAATGCTTTTTATAACAAAGACATTTGTGCGTATGCAGGTTTTGCTGTCTGTTTCCTTTTGCCTTTTACTTGTAACGTAAACTGTTAAAAGCACAAAACGTGCTGTTGAGATGAGATCAGGCAAACAAACCCACCCACACACACACACGCATAGAGAGTGCACAAATCTTTAATTTCTTTACCTCTCTCTGCCTGTCTTTGTGGTCTCCATACAGAAACACACACACACAGACACACACACAAACCACATGCCAGCCACCACCTACACAAAAGCAACTACACACATCTTCCTCTCAACGTCTCTCATGCATCTCGCAAACAAATCTCTTTGCGTGTTTGCTGTACTTGTTTCGTCTCAGACACTGTGGTTGCAGTCTCACGTAAGGGCATGTTTTGTCTCTCATCCTCACAGCGGTCTATCAGTTTGTAGATTTTGTTAACTTTTTACAATGTGCGAAATCAAGATTACAGCTTCATTGTCGCAGAGAGACTGTTTGCCGGAACACGGGAGAGATTGCGGTAAACTGTGCCATTTTTCTTAAACTAGTTAAACTAAAATTACATTGTAGTCAAAAGAAGAATGTAGATTCGTGACAAAACGTGAGTCACTTCTTTTTTTTTTAAAGCCCACATAATGCACTCAGTCTTTGTCTGTAAAGAGATTTCACTCCTTGCTAAGACAATACGCCATAATTCACAGCCACCTACATTGTGTAACTGGTAACGGAGTGATGATATTCATAGAGTGACGCTCTAAGACGAGTGCTGGTCTGAGAGGCTGCGATAGTGATTCAGAAGGCTCTCTGCGGACGAGAGTGTTGTGTCCTTCAGTCGACATACGAGATGAATTAATGCTGCTATCACCACCATTCCAGTCCCTCGAAACTATTGACCAAAACAAAACAAAGAACAGACTAAGGAGTGCAGACAGCTGCTGCTGTGTAATGACCAGTCGTTGCATGGAAATGAAGGCCGTGGAATCTCGTAGCCATGGATAAAAAAAAACAAGAAAAAAAGGAAAAGTGAGAGTGTGAGAACAACACGTTTTGGGCTGATTCTTGTTTATGTGGTCTGTTAAAGTGCATGCGGAAGAAAATCTGGTGCCTAATCAGAATTTCCAGCAACAAAAACAACAACAACAACGTACATACATTTACCTGACTAGCTAAATTGGCGGGATTTCCAACTAGGAGTGCTTAAAACATCTAGGGCCCTATTTTAACAATCTGAAATGCAAGTATCAAAGCGCCAAGCGCAAGTAACTTTGTAGGCGTGTCTTGGCGCTGTTGCTATTTTGCTGGCGGGAGAAATGACTCTTGCGCCAGACGCAAGTTTAAAAAGGGTTGGTCTGAAATAGCCTCATTATTCATAGATGTGGTTTGGGCGTAACGTGAAATAAACCAATCAGAGCGTCATCCAAAATATCCTTAAAGAGCAGGTGCGCATGTTGCATCATGACGGATTGTTATTATAATGGCGGGTTTACCAAGTGCGCGCCAGGAGCGTTTACAGCCGATAAGACCGACGTTCTTGTTAGGGCAGTGAAAGACAGAAGTGACGTTGTATGGGGATGGGAGAAACCACCCAAATCAGCGTCGGCTAAACATTATATACATTTGTGTCTTGCCACTATTGGGCAAACAGGTCTGATCCTTCAGTATTACAATTAGCCTTAAAAATTGGGTAATTGGGTTTTTCTTCTTCATGTAAACAACAATGATTTCCCTCATGTGCTAATATTTTTCCTTGTTATAATGTATGATTTGCAAAAATAAAAACTAAGAACCAAAGTGCATGCGTGTTGTGCACCCGCTACATTATGGCCAAGCATGCGCGCTTAAAATAGCATTATGAACAACGCGCAACTGACTTTAGACTAGTTTTTTATGGTCAGTGGCACAATTGTTTCCTGGAACAGCAAAATAGCACCAGGGAATGTTTTGCGCCGAAACACGCCCTTTTTTGTACCGACCGCCCAGGATGCGCAAGTTTAATTCCTAGTTTACCGACGTGCGTCTGTGGAGGAAAAAAGCCCACTTTGCGCGGATGCAAAATACGAATGAGACATGCGTCAGTGTACAAAGTCATTTGCGCCAAGTGCATGATAGAACCCCTATACTCAAAGGGGTAGTTCACCCCCAAAAAAAAAAAAAAACGTGAATAAAAGCTTAAATTAAACCTGTTCATCTTACAAAGTATATCTCTTCAAAAGGCTTGGATTAAACAGCGTGATTCCAACGCATTCTCATCCTTTATCGTCATATAGAACGCTATATGACAAAACGGCGCTATACTATGCACATGGCATCCGTTATTGTATATATAACATGCGCTGTGATGGGGCCAATAAGAAAGACAGAAATGTGGACTCTGAAAAGAGTTCAATGCTGATGCGGCTCTTGTTCAGGATGGACGGCTTCACGGTGTACTTCAAGACAGAGGAAAGGAAAGAAAAGGGGAGAGAGAGAGAGAGAGAGAGAGGAAGAACAGACAAGAACCTGTGCTCAGCAGAGGGAGAGCTCTCATCCAGAAACAAGGAGCCCAGGGGAACAACAAAAAGAGTGAGATGGGGTGAAGGAGGAGGGGGAAAAAACCTTCAAAACAACAACAAAACACTACTGGTTCTCCAGAGCGGACTCTGGGTGAATGCCAGCACTCAACATAATCTCTGAAAGTGATAAAAAAAATATATCTATATAAAGCGATACATACATAAAGATATGCGGTTAGATGGATGAATGGAAGGAATTGTGGGTAGCCAGTTTGTTAAAAAGGAGCAAACAGCGAGAAGAGACAGAGACAGTCATTCCAGGCTTCTTCGTCTTTGGCATCTCATTCTTAATCAGTGTAGTGTTGGGTAGAATGGATGCTGACATGCAAACTGCTCAGCACAACAGGGAATAAGCTCCTAATCAGTAATCAGACTGTCTGTTTAAACGGTAGGGGCTCTTGGTTTCACTCTGGCGTAGGTCAAGGGCCTCTCCACAGTCCCCCTTCCCTACCGCGGTACACCCATGCTTGCTACAGAGCAAACAGAAACCCCTACGAGTCACCCCACGGGACTCTAACAGGCAAACAATTCCTGTCATCTCCAATGTCAGCGCTCTTTCCTGACAAGCAAAGCTATTGCATCTAATTGATTTTGTTGCTAAATGTTATTTCAAAGGAAAGAGTATGGAAATTGGAAAGAGTTACGAATTTGGTCGAGGTATGCTGATAATTATGCTATTTGCTTGAGTTTCTACTGAAAACACAGTTTTTCCAAACTTTTTTAGAACGTCAGAAAAGCTCTGGTGATTTTATTGTGTGCTTAAAATAAACAGATAACAGATAAAAATCCTTTCATCTTCATCATTAAAACACAGGCAGGACTTAATTTATAATAAATATATGTGCATATATAACACGTTTCAGAGGTCGGTGGGGCTGAGGATGGTTGGCTTTGTTGTTGTGAAGAATTAAATTCATGCCATGTGGTTTGTTTGGAACACAGCAGGCCTAATCAAAGTAACCTTGAGATACAATTTCATGCTTAGACTGCATGCAGACATTTAGAAGACGACATGCCAATGCTTCTCGTGATACAACTAGTTGTGTTCATGTTTCTATATGAAAACTATACAGGGTTCACACTGACAGCAGTTAAAGATCAGGTAGGCAATGTTTTTCATAAACGCTTTTTGTTATACTGGCCTGGGTGAAATTCTCTTCACATCTTGATAGCAAGTCAATAATAGAAGGTGTTTAAATTTAAAAGGGGTGATGTAAACAAGACTGGATTTACAGACCGATTAAGAGTAAAGAACGGTGCTGTGCCGTCTATATTGGATCTGACAGGAATGGTGCAACACATGGACTCTGGGTCGAACATGTATGGGCGAATCACTCCGGTTGCGATTTTAAAACATTGAACGTTTTCAAAACAATCTCCCAAGTGCATCGATGGGTGAGTTGAAACTCATTATAATATGCAAAACTGTTATCCACTCACAGCAGTGGGCGTTTACTTCCAAGTCTTCAGTGAGAGACGCCCATAAAAACAGAGCATTTCTGAGCTAGACTCAAAACTAGGGTAGAAAATAGCCTATTACTTATTCATTTTGATGTTTTTGAATGCAAAAACCAAGCGAACGTCACAAATCGACCTAAGACAACAATATAATTAAATTAAAAAAGCCAGTTCATGACCCCTTTAAGAAAATATATACATGTATCTTCTGTGGAAGTCTGAGGACCAAAATATTTTCGTCCAATCATCGCTTTCAGTCCGATTTTTGCATATCTCCGCACACCCTTCTCACGTAGAGTTGTAGATAGACAGTCACTGAGTGTCGTAAACAAGCAGCAGCCCCCTTTTATAGTTCCTCCTGAACCAAAACAACAAGCTTACAGTATTTTGCGTTAACTATGCCATAACTACCATGATTAAGAAATGGCAACCCGTGAAAGTCTACTCGGAGCAGTTCACATCCTCAAATTCAGATTTATGCATTTCTATGTCAAAACTATCAATGGCTAAATTTGCTCTGTCAGAGCTCAGCAAGTTGTTTACGTTCATTATTATTGTAATGTTATGTGCTTTGAGACTTTAAGTAATTTAACGCCTACACTTGTGACACTTTGCAGATTGCTCTGGTTTGGTGGTGTGCATTCATGTGTTTTGGAGGTGGCGTGGCTTTGGAAACTTGTGAGGCTTGATTTTGTGATTTCAAAACTAGCTTGCTATTGCTAGCCTCTCTGAAACTGTCCCCTACCTTAAAATGGTGAGTCTTTGTGTGGTTGGTTGATAGTAGAAGTATCAACTGCAACTGTCATGTCAAGTTAAATCCCTCGTTATCATAAATAAGGCCTGGTCAATTTGTCTATGCAAATCGCTCTCTGCATGAATGTGGTGTGCAGTGCAGGCCTATTCGGACATCTTTCACAATGCCACCTAGTGTTCTGGAGAGCCATTTATCTTTCAATTGCTTTCATATTTGAGTGAGTACAGGTGCTTGATCAGGGGGAACATACTGGATAAGAATGGAACAGCGGGACCCTCGATGGCCCCGGCAGGAACCCTTCGAAATCAACTCAATGTTGCTCATCTCCCTTTCGTAATCAAGCCTCCCACTTAAAGCTGCTTCTATTGTTCTGCCCTTCCTCCATTTCTCTCTTTCAGTCCTTTTCCCTAATCTCATAAAAATTCAGAAGGATACTCCCACATTTTGCTCCTCTCTCTCTCCTTGCCATTCTTGAGAACATTAAAGCTGATCTCCATGGTGAAGAAGGGAGGATGAACTCTCTGGCCTCTCAAGTATGCACTCCGTGGCACCCTGCTTTTCCTGTGAACCAAAAGTGAGGCCTCTTTTTTGATGTCATACCTTTTTTGTTAGTTTCAAAGTTTCAAAATACACCTTATTCTGACTTTTAGGACTCATACCTGAATTCAAGTACTCAGAAGACTGCTTGATGTGCTTATAAAAGATGTGCACAAACAGATTTAAAGTTGTACTGATCATCATTGCAATGTGAAAGGAATTGCACCTTTCAACCCAAGCTGTGTGTAAAACCTGCTGTATAATCGACACATTGTACAGCATGACAAAATCCAAATTTGCTCAACATAGCTCTGACAAACTTTCTTTACTGATCTAGGATCGGAATCAAAACCTCAAACTTGTACCCTTTGGAAAAACAAGATTGAGATCAAAACTCTTGGATCAGGCTCTGTGGGTTAGGAATGACTTGAGACAAGCCCCAGGGGTCTCTGCTTATGTCACAGTGGGGTCACCGAAGAGGAGACAATCAGATCTCATCTACCTCCCATGGGTCACCCTCTTTCTCTCAATCGTTCACTCTTTCCAAACACAAACAACTACACTCCTTCATGCATGCCTGCAGTGCAGATTTGATTACTGGCAAACCCTCGGCAACCCTTTCCGACTCTTGTCAGAGAAAGCGGGTCAAGTCTATGAGCTCACGGGAAAGATGATACCGGTTCGATGGAGTCGGGATAAGAGATCTGACATCTTCAGGGTAGAAAGAGCAGGTTTGTCTGTCGAAAAGGATTTGATTTACCCAGGGATTAATTGCACAAAAGCACAGGTTTGAGAAGTAGGGGTCCTGGGAACTACCGGAGGCAGGGTGGCGTAGTCAGCACTGGGAGTTCTCGCTCACCTGTTTTAGGGGCAAAGAATGGGGAAGAGCGGCCAAGACCCCGGTCCGGTACATCAGAGTTTCTGTTGCACGCATCTCCATCCTTTTATATTTGAGTCTGACAAAACGCAAAATCGATAATGCTTTTTTCCCATTTCCTCTTTGATGCAACTTCAAAAGGTTAGTGGACAGCTCTCAGAGGAGTGTTCAAAAGGAGGAAGGAGGGGCAAAAAAAGAAGATAAGGAGAAAAAGACACTCCCCGAAGAAAAAAAAACTGAAGGGGCTAAACAACGTGCTTGGAATTGAAGTTGTGCAAGAAAAGCCCCGTGCGGCTAGGAGCACCTGCAATCACCACTGTGGTTTTCTGCATTCAGCCAGTGTGAATGAGAGTAAAGAGCAAAGCAGTCTCACACTACAATATCATCTGCACCTGCAGGAGTGCATGGTGGACACTATGTGTACATATACCTAATGCATTCTGTGTAATTACAGCTGCATATCTGTATCCCTACAGTTAATAAGTTACACCCAAGGTACACATAACTAACCTTGGCTTGTGGTAATAGATCCAAATCTCATTTGAATCTCAAAAGATTTTGTAAACCCTAAACTGGTTGACCCAGGCACTATTTGAAGAGAAATGTGGCGGTGTGTTCAACCGCCAATTGTCTTCAAATGAAAACAATTTCATACTCTTTTCCAACTGCATTTCAGTGTGAGAATAATCACCTTTCACCCTACTCTGTGTTTGAGAGGGTAGAGTATTTATGCATATGTGTGCTTCATGTGAACACTCTCTCTCTATGTGGTGTAGGTGCAGCTGGACCTGTGGTGAATGTGTTATCAGTGAAGTACTGTGAGAAGGAGAATTATGGCAGGCCTGAAATACATTCTGACAGCCAGAGACATCAAAGGATTCCTTACAACTGTGCTCTTAACGTGGAGTCAATGTAGGAAATTACTCCGAAGGCGTGAGACGACTATCCTTCTGAACAGTCAAATCTCTCAAACATATAAAAACAGCGCCTGACGCCTCACGAAATATACAGAAAATGGTCATTAATCAGTGAAACCTTTTATCTAGCTTGAAGTGTTTAGTCACCAGGAAACAACATTCGCAAACCAATATGTTTCAAATGCAACATTTCTGTGTTTAATTGGATATTCAACAAGACAAAAATAAAAGGAGGAGATTTAAGTCATCTGACAAGAATCGATTGGATCACTGGCACCTACTAGTTAAAACGTACTCTGGATAAAAAGGAATATTATGAGTTCATCAACAGCAGCATCATTTTGATTACCAGTTTTCCTTAAGACAAAGTGTGTACCGACATTTTTTTGTCCTATACACTTCATTATACTGTATAGCCACAAGATGCCCCATAAGATGACCATAACAATGACGACGAGAACCACTTTTAGCTCAAATAACATGTTTGATCATCAAAGGTTACATTTCTCAGATAATAGGCCCCCATTTACTTGTAAATACCTCACTGTAACTGTTTATTAAAGGGAGAAATCAAAATTTCCTTGAGCTTTTGCCATCTAAGGCCCCGTCCACACTACTGCGTTTTCGATCGTCGAATCATTCGGTTACCATTTTACAACATTGGACATTTTCAAAACAATTTCCCCACGTATATCGATGGAACTCATTATAATATGCAAAACTGTTTACTTCCAAGTCTTCAGTGGGAGACGCCCATAAAAACCAGCATTTTTCAGGTAGGCTCAAAACTAGGGTACAAAATAGCCTATTACTTAGTTTTGATGTTTTTTAATGCAAAAACCAAGCGAAAGTCATAAGTTGACCTCAGACAACAATATAATAAAATTTAAAAAGCCAGTTCATGACCCCTTTAAGGCGTAAAATCTTGTATTGAACCTGGAATATTCCTTCAAGAGGCCTTGGAAACATTAGCTGGAAAGGAAACATTTTTGAACCACAATAATGTGTATTAAGTACATAGGATTGATAATTGTTTGATGTTGACAAAAGTCTAACGGGATAAAATTAGCGCAGGTTTGATTGAGCGGCGACAGAAGCATCTGATGTAACAAGGAGCTTTTTACTTTGGAGTGGAGATTGTCTTGCCTGCCAAGAGTGTGAGTCGAGACTGGCACATGGGACTCATGCCAAACTGTCCGAGGCGCCAGGGCTCAGATGTAGCGTGAGGATGGGTGTGTCCGTGCATGGCATGGGTAACCAGGAGAAGTGCCAGACTACAATTCTTCACAGAAGCTTTCCCCTCCCCCCTCTCTCTTTCGTTCTCGATTTCACTCATTCATCCCCTCCACTTTCTCTCCCTCACCATCTTCAGACTGTCCGGATGCTTTGTCAAACACGCAATCACACACACACCACTGGGCCTAAATCAAAAATCTATGCTCTCAATGGCCAGTCAATATCTCATTAAGCAGTCACCGTGCCCAAGTTGGCAGGTAATGCATTTCATAGTTCTGACACACACTCATACACACTCCGACAGCCTCTCTTACATGCCACACATTGTAATAACCTGTGGAAATGTGGCACTCTTTCCTTCACAAGTTGTGGTGGAATATGGTCACTCAACCTCCAAGGACAAACGAAGACAGACTGTGAGTGTGTGTGCACGTTCTTATCAATCCAAAGCCCACTTCCACATTCCAGGATTGATCCCTTGGTTTGATCCAGTCATGTCTTTTGGCAGGTCTAGACTGGACTAGATTAAACTCGATTGCAAAGCAGTAGGACATACGCGTATCATCTATAATGCTGCACTGCCATTAAAACTAATCTCATTAAAGCAAAATTCTGATATAGCATTCTCAGCAAATGTATGCAAACATGAAAATTCATGTTCTAGCATTGCTCTGGCATGTACAACCCTCAGTATTCAAAGCACTGACAGAGTTACCTTCAAACACCTGTGCTGAACTGCAAGAACATGACCAAAGAAGAAGAGGAATTATGCAATACACAGCTATAGCGCCACCCCTGGTTACCAAAAGAATGCAACAAATTTTAAATAGCTTTTTTACAAATTTCAGAATACAAGATAATAAAGTTCAAGTATGTGTCAGCCCCTAGATGCACATTGGTAGGTATTTTTTTTTTGCTTTTTGTTTTTTTTTTTTTGCACATACAAGAATAAAGTCTTAAGGCCCGTACACACCAGAACGAATATCATGCGCGCGTTATTCGTCAGTGTTTTTCAACGCGTTTTTTGTGTTCACACCCAAGCGATTTTTGCTAACGATGAGCCGAGTGAACATGCAAATTCATTCCCTGACATTAGATGGCGCCAATTTGCTATGCAATACCACTCCATATCAGTTTTCTTTTATCAAGATGTTTGTAGTCCCTGTTGCGTTGTCATATAGTTCTTTATGTTCTAACACCAACGAGACCAGCAGCTCTACATTCATCTTGCCTTGCATCTTCCTCGTCTTATTTCTTCCTGGCTTTGTAGACGGTGACGCGTATATCTTTTCGCCGTTGCATATGTGTGCTCGGCAAGACCTTTTTGGGCGCCCCAAGTTGTGTTTTACTTTAACTTCAGAGGCTTCAAACACGTGAGCAAAAGTGCCAATGTCATTGGTCAGTTTTTGATGCGCGCGCGTGCCAACAAAAAAAAATGAACCCGAGGCGTTTTAAAAAAAAATTACGCTTTTACGCGTGGCGTTTTATGCATTGGTGTGAATACTCACATTGCGACCTGTCGACGAATAACGCGCGCAAATTCGTCCCGGTGTGAACAGGCCTTTATTCTGACTGTAAACTGGCCACTCCCACCTCTCGTTTGACGCAACTTTGGGCATCATGATTACAAAATCTTTGTCAAATGTGAGTTTTTAAATTTTTGACTTATGAAACTGCCAAAATTGTTCATGTTTAAAGCAAAAAAACATTAACACCACACAAAGCGGCACTTAAATATCCATAAAAAGTGACTCCTTACCACTCTCCATTGCAAAATTCGAAGCCTCTCCAGAAATAGTCCACTTAACACTCCTTGCTTGCCACTAATCTTGCTCTTTATCTTTAACCCTAGCTTGTGGGCTTCATCTTTACTTCACCTTAATCTGATTTTGCCTGCCCTCTCTTTCTGTCCTTTGTGGCTAACTGGATTACAGCCAATCTTATTAACCTCTGCTGTGTTACCAAAATGCCCTGAGGATCACACTAGTCAACTGCACTCTACTAGTCCAGCGACTAAAGAGGAAAAGAGCAAACCACTAACGTTCAACTTCAGCATGCAAATCTTATTTGCTTTGACTTTGTTTTTTAACGTCTACATGCAATTACATTCATCCTGGTCTGGTATTCTTCAGAACACAACACGTGCAGCAAAAAAGATATTGAAATGCTCTTTTCCAACATACTTTATAGCTTATTAAAGGGTTAATTACCAAACAGATGAAACAGGCCTGTTTTTTTCTTCCTGTCTTTGGCACATCAAACAACTTTCTTTAATTATGTAATTAATATTTGGAGTTTTCATCTTAATTGTGTGGAGCAGGCTAGCTCATTTGCATAGGGTAATGAGAGGGATGTTTCCATTACAGGTAATTAGGTACTTGAGAGGCAAGTGTGTGGCTAGAAGGCTGGGAAAAGAGGAAAGGAAAAAGGAGGGATGACTGGTACGATCGGAAAAAAGACAGATAACCGTATCATATTACCGAACAAGGAGGCGTTAGCGTCTGTAACGACATGCCTGTCAAATGACTTGCAAAGCAAACACATAGTAATTGCTTGACGTGAAGGAAATGTGGTTTCACAGCGAAATCAGTGTCACAATCAGTCGACTGATAAGGATGGTGAACTGAAATGACATCCTTTTACAAATTAAATAAAGGGTCATTATTTATGAATTTCAACTTTCAGCAATGAGGGAAAAAAGCTTTTTCAATAAAAGACGTCTAATAATACACAAATCTACCAAAACATTGTAACCGAGTCACTGCAAACGGTCTCAATTTCTGTAAGACATTAGGAAATCTTTATTAAACACTGTAGATGTGGCTTTGGTTGTAAGATAATGGATTCCTCCAGTCTCCAAGAGCTCTATTTTCAGTTTGTAAGCCTCTTCAGAACAACACACACATGAGACCCGGGGTCAAAGGCTATCTCGTACACCTGCTCCAGCTCCACAACACAATTTGCAAGTTCATACCCACAATCACACACTTTTTAACGGCCACATGCATGCAAAAAGCAAAACCCACATGCTCACTTAAAACAAGATGCTCTCATATTGCCGGTGAAGGTATGACCAGTCCCAACACTGAAAGATCAGAAGAATAGCTAAAAAAAAAAAACACGATCAATGCACGATCTTGTAATTCCTTGCAAAAAAAATCGAGACGGAAAATTTGCGTAAATATTTCATAATGCAAAAGACGCATAAGAATGGTTTAGCAATGCATTTTGATGCAGAATAAAAACTCATTAATACATAACGCGTGCTATTTAGCTCAGCTTCAACATACAGATCCCAGAATTACGAGTTGTGGTGCATTTAAATGTTATTGCATTTAACTGCGAGTGGAATAGAGGTGAACTGCCGAAAAGCTTTCAGTGGGAGATTCACGGAGAGGGTGCGAAAGAGAGGAGTGGTGTTACCGCGGCTCAACACCAACATCCATTGCTTTTTCCACTCTCAACACCTCTCGCCTAATACAGGATGACAGCTGTGAGTGTGTGTGTGTGCGCGTGCAGAGAGGAGGGTGTGTGTGTGTGTGTGTGCGTTCCTGGCGGCGGCATGGAGCGCAAATGGATCGGAGAGTGTAAATGTATTGTAAAGTGTATACAGAAGAAAGACTTCAGATGAAAAGGAATGAATATGAGCATGCAGGTTATCCAGACTAGAGGAGGCAGATGAGTGTGTCTGTGTGTTATTATGGCACCAATGAGCAAGGATTTCGGAGGCATGATCAGCACCAGTTTAGTGGGAACTGGTTGTTCACTGGCCAAAAAATGGGTCAGTGGAACACGAAACACGCCGACGTCAACCCAAAACTACAGGCAGTCGACATGTCCAGTGTCCTGACTCAAACTCTCCTTGACCTCTTACCTTCGAAAACACAGACACACTCATGTTTCAGACTTGGAAAAACGAGACCCCCATTTCTTGAAAAACTGACTGACTTCAAATAACCAAACAAGTCAAAATATTATTTGCTTTCCACTGCAGCTCAGGAATTGGAAAAAAAAAAAAAAAAAACAAGTTCCAGCATCTTAACAGCCTCTTTTTATTGACATCCCACTGCTTTAGAACTTTGTCTGGCTAACTTAATTTCCCTCCATAATAGAAATATATGACAATGCCACAACTTAATTCTCCTGGAATGAAAACATCTCTCTCTTTCTCTCTCGCTCACACAGAGTTGGCTGACTATAAATAAAGCCCTTTGCAGCTCGACTCGCTTGCAAAAAAGGAAGTTTACAAAAGCACAGACAAAACCCCAGCATGCTTTTGTCCTCTTACCTTTCATAGCTGAAATCACAAAATACATCATTAAGCTCGGCGGTCCATAGGCGAGCGGGTCTTGCGAGTGCTAGCACGAGGAGTGCACTGCTGTTTCAGCAGCAGCTGGCCAGCATAGCTCTGCCGCTCAGCTGCGCTCGCATGACCACACCACAATCCATGTGACTCTGACATCAGCGCTCCCGAGCTGACGGGCCCGCCCCTGGGTTGGGATTGGCAGAGGAGAGGCCAATCAGAGGGAAAGGAGGCTGGGTCTTTTTCTACAGAATGCAATCGCTGTGACCGGAGCCGATGGGATGGGGTGAAGGCTGTCACTGTCTCTTTACCGCCAACAAGAGAAAGTCATAACAGAAGCACAACACCAAACAAGTTTCTTTTTTTTTCAGCTCTTAATCGTGACGTTAGAACAATTGCAAGAATGTTTAGTGTGATGCAAAAATAAATAAATAAATTATATATATATATTGATAATTGATTAAGTAGCCTATTATGACATTGTTATTATTATTATTTGAAAAAAAAAGCTTCAGTTAAATTAAAAACACATGGCATGACCAACCTGGGACCCAATTGGTAACCTTGAAATGTACAAACTATCTAACAGCTTTGTACAGTATGCTAATTAAAACAATAATTAAAAATTATTATAACATGATTATATTTATTGAGTGACGAAAGATGAAAAACATTATTAAGTAAAACAGTGACATTATTCACAAAACATTTTTTTTACGTTGCAGCTAAGTTACATGATATGAACCAATGGCCCTTTAAAATTATTCAAAATTATTTACAATTGGATCGAATGATAGATAGAACTATAGAACGATAGATATATAGATAGATAGATAGATAGATAGATAGATAGATAGAGATAGATAGATAGATAGATAGATAGATAGATAGATAGATATAGATAAATAGATAGATAGATAGATAGATAGATAGATAGATAGATAGATAGATAGATAGATAGATAGATAGAACGATGGATGGATGGATGGATGGATGGATGGATGGATGGATGGATGGATGGATGGATGGATGGATGGATGGATGGATGGATGGATGGATGGATGGATGGATGGATGGATGGATGGATGGATGGATGGATGGATGGATGGATGGATGGATGGATGGATGGATGGATGGATAGATAGATAGATAGATAGATAGATAGATAGATAGATAGATAGATAGATAGATAGATAGATAGATGAGATGCCAATTAAGCTGCAGAACAAAACAGGAGGGGTAGAAAAGGCAAGAGTCAAAAAAGTGTCATGTTTTTCGTTTGTCTTGGCGCTGTGGCGGCAGTCTCTCGCTTCCTGTGTGCTAATATTAGAGGGGAAGATCAGGCTGCGAGCAACTCCAGATGTTTTCAGAGAGAGAGAGAGAGAGAGAGAGAGAGAGAGCACGCGTGTTACTGGCCGGTTCTCTGACCTCCCTCCAGGAGGCTGGTTTCATCTTTCCTCTCTCAGTGCTCGGTGTCCTGCCTGCTGAGAGAGGTGCTCACACTGGCTGCCCTGGCAGCTGAGCTCCAGAAGATTGCAGGAGAGAGAAGAAGAGAGAGACTCATCCTGATCCTTCCACCACACAGTGACTGTCTGATGAGTTTCACTATCTCACCATCCTTTTCATTTTCTCTCTCCATCGCTCCGTCGGAGACCCCCTCCCCTCGTGAGCTCTCTCTCTCTCTCTCTCTCTCTAATAATCTGCTCAGGCTTCGTAGCAGCTGGCTGATCATGATTCTGGTCTTAGAGAGAGCTGGCTCCGGCCAAAAACCAAACCCAGCTCTATTTTGAGCCCCTGCTCTTCTCATCTCCACCCTAGACTAACGTGAATCTGAGAGAGCAATATTTCAGTGCATAAAAAAGAGGTGGGGGAGGTTATATTATTGAAGCATCTTATAATATAACATTGAACTGATTTTTTTTAACTGATGCTATTGTTGATGTAATCCAAATAATAATATTTACATTATTTAGGTAATTAATTAATATTTCCTTAAATAAAATGTAAAAAAAACATTATAGAGCAATATTCTGCTTTATATATAGCAGGGTTTATTATTCATTATGTAATTATAATTTAAATAATGGATTCATGAATTATCAAATCACACACACATTGGGTTTTCATGTCTTATAGGGACTTTCTACACAAGTTGTGTATTCTATCCCCTTATACTAAACCTACAGATCACATAAAACTTTCTGGATTTTAAAATATTCCAAAAAATTTCAGGTATTCCCATCAATGTGAACATGTTTGTCCTCATTACATAGTTTTTTTTACTGTTAAGCTGTCATAGCAATGGTATTTAAATAGAAAGTATTTGTGTGTACAGTATATATGTTTGTGTGATAAAATCACTGTTTACCTGAATGGCTGTGTTTGCTATGTTAATTTATCACTAAATGAGCAGGAATAACTGCCTTGAATCCCCTGAATAAAAAAAATGCAAATACACACTCCACACCTGATGCTATAAATCTCACAAATTACCGTCTGATTACGACCTCTTGTGTGATCCATTAGAGGCAGCGAAAATAAATTAACTCATGTTATGTCAACACTAATCCGTCAACGGTCTCCGCTTAATAAGCAAAATATAATTTCCCCTCCATGATTATCAAATGAGGTGTATCATAGCTGAAAATTAGCCACGTCGAAAGTTGCATTAGCCGGCGTGGAGGTAGTTTAGCCCGTGTCACGCTGTGCTGTTAGCATTAGTGTTAGCGGTGAGCTACTGTGTTTTCTGACCGTGTGGTACTCGCGCTCTTTTGGATGAGTCAGTCCAACTGCAGCTTGTGGTAAGGTTAAACTGCTCTGCTCTGTTGAGATACTTGCGGTCGGTAGGTAAACAACAGTACTGTGGTTAGAGCAGACTGCTGAGAGAAAGCGTTTCAGAACAGCGTGCCTCTGGGCAGTGCAGTTTCAGGTGAACACGTGTGTACGTGGAGTGGAAAAAGGGCTACATGTGCACTCGCATGCAAAAACACCTACACTGCACGTTTTCTTCTTCCTAACCCTTTAATATCTCAGTACGATAACCCAAGATTAGACTTCAAATGTGTTATCATTAATAGTGAAAAAAGATTTCTGTGTCTTTGAGAGATGCAAAGTGGAACATGTGTCGTATGTGCAATTGTCTGCCGTTGTGATGTTTGCATCTATAGCTCATACAACTTCTCAACTTTCACATATAACCACTATGCCACCCATTAAAGGAGTAGTTCACTTAAAAAAAAACATGATCATTTATTCACCCCCATGTCATCCAAGATGTCCATGTCTTTCTTTCTGGCATTAAACGACACCAGACAATGAATAAGTGTCTTTTCTAGCAAAATGATCGGTCATTAAAAAAAAAAATCAAAAGTTTAAGTTTTATAAGCTCAAATGCTCGCCTTGCTCTGTTCTGTGATGAGTGTTCTTGACTCTCCTGTTCAAACTCGTTCATCAAAATGAACAAATCTTTCTTCGAGTCATGACTCGAAGGGTCATAAGACCCTTATTCATTGTCTGGTGTCGTTTAAAGTCCTTTGAAGCTGCACTGAAACTCTCATTTGGACCGTTTGGTTACCAATAAAGTCCATTATATGGAGAAAATCCTGGAATGTTTTCATCAAAAACCTAAATTTCTTTTCAACTGAAGAAAGAAAGACATGGAGATCTTGGATGACATGGGGGTGAGTAAATTATCAGCAAAAGTTTACTACCCCTTCAATAGCCGATGTGTATCAGACAGTTAAACCGATATACAAAGCATTACTCTCCACAACATACTAGGCATTTAAACCAGCGAGGTATGTCAAATCACACTCTATAATTTCCTAGTATGTTCCCAACCAGTCACTGGAGAGACGTCGGCATCTGCAAGGCGTCAAAAATCAAACTGTGAAGAACTGCAACAATCAACGGAGGAATTAAGTGGTGTTAATGACAACAGCTGCCACCAGACAGGCCTCGTCTTCTCCGCTCACTGCCCTGGAATGCATTTCTCTCTCACTTTCAAACCTGGCTTTCCCAAACTCAGAACCAAGGACTGTAGAGTTTGATGGAAGTCTCAGAAGACGCCACCTATTTTAAGGCAATGAATTGATTAAATTGGTTTGTTCAATCACATACAATCCCAACCCAGTGACCGTGAATTGCCAAGTAGGACACGTTCCTGAATTGGCATCCTTAATGGTCCTGATACAACCATCTAATCAACCAATCAGATTATAGGGATAGGGATAAGGGTTAGGGCTCAAGGGCTTGAACTATGTTCTTCAAAATAACTCCTATTCCTATTATATTTGGGAAAGGGTTAGGAAAGATACTGTACATTCAAGAGGAAATTCAAGAACAAATTGTTGACCCAGGAGCATGCTTTGCTTTGCTTTAGCAGTCATATCACCCTGTACCCCAAGACTGGTTGCCCACTGAAGCTAAGCAGGGCTGACCCTGGTAAGTACCTGGATGGGCAGACTGATCTCATGAAGTAGCGTGTGTATGACACGCCAATTCGTATTTCCATTTTTGGTGTGCTATCAATCAACATGCATAATCGCTTTTCAGCGTGTTTATGAACGCATTACTTAACGTTATTACTGTATATATAAATATATGACCTACCCCAACCCTGTCCCTAAACCTACCAGTCACCGGGGTTAATGGCATTTATGGCTGATCCCTTACCATCCTAGGAAAGAAAAAGATAGCTCCCCAGATGTAGATGTACATTTTGCTTCGTTTCGCTGGACATGCGGCTTACATGACACGCGGAATGACACGGACGTTAATAGCGTAGACATACACACGGATACATGGGGATAGCTCAAAATGCGTAGAGATAACACGTAACTTGATTTGAAAGTGGCGTGTATGTTTACGCAAAAGTCATGATGTCATGTTGGGATGGGAGACCTTCTGAGAAAACCTTGAGACCTTCTGAGAGAACCTCGGCCTTGATTTTCCAACATGTTTTGTTGATCCTGGAACAACATTCCTGTCCAAAAGCATAGTCCCACCACTACACTAGACCATAACTATCACATACACCTGAAATAAAAGGGAAACAATTGGTGAATAAGAACGGTGCCCTCTTGACATCTACAGATAACTTATCCCTCAAATCTGATTGGTTGTTTGGAATGTTGTTCCAGGATCATGTACAAACTGGCTAAACCACAATAACCCCCTAGAACAGGGCAAAAATTGGTTGACAAGAATATTGTTCCAAGAACAACAACAGATGTTGATCCAGGAACATCGCTCTTTTGTATAACACATGAAACATATATACGAGGTGAATGAGCACAGGAAAGTGTCCAACCTTTGTTTACACCACGTTTCATGTGCCATTTTGCCTCAAGCATTGGTACAATACAATCTGGTTCTTCATAAAACATAAGTAAAGAACCCTAACCCAACAAGGCGATGTTCTAACCAACTTATATCCATTATTGGCCCACCGTGGGTGTATCTCTACCACAGTACAGCAAGGGTCAAAGGTGGACTCTGTCAATCTTCCCCTGTCTCTCTCCATAATCACAGCAGCCCTAGTCAAGTGTCTGGCTCTCCACCTCCTGATTAATTCAAGCAAATGTATTTATTGTAAACAACCCCTGTGGGATGGAATTCAATTGAGAGGGGACGCAGAGCATCCACTGGTGCCCCCGAGGAGCCAGGCGGAGGACTGCAGCCGATAATGGGCTCATTAGCAGTCTGTCAGTAGCATCCCACGCACGGGCAGAACAGCAGCTGATCCTCTATCCTCTTTAACTCTTGCCTCTCCTCAACAACGAAACCACAGCTCCATGGAGAGAAGGAGTTTGCTTTAATGGAACACATGGCGTGTAATCGGAGACAAGATGAGGTCTAAATGGCCCTCATATATGTGTGAGCGATTCATAAGCACATTATTTGAAAGAATAATGTAGATGGTCCTGTAAAATGTAGGAATTTAAACACTCTCATAGAGGGTTTTATCATGCTAACATTAGCATGCTAACAGTAACACTTAACAGTGACTGTCAACAAACTAAAACTGCTGCTAAAAAAGATGAAGCTCAACAAGCTTTGAACCCTCAACCTCACCAAACAACTAGTTGGTTTTAGGACAACTGACACATCTAATTATTTCACACTGAATATTTGTTTTTATTCTGAAGTTAAATGTGTTACAAATGCCGTTTCAAGTAATTTCTTTCAGCACCCAGTCTAGCCACGCAATTTTGTCACAAGTAGCTATAACAATGTGTTTCTCAGCACTCAAAACCACATCCTTGCATAATATACACAGTAATCTGTGTGCTACAGTCACCTACTCTTAGTTTCAAGGTTTATTAAACGTTTCGCTGAAACGCAGAGGGAAAGTGAAGAGGATGATGCTCTCACAGAGACAAATGTCATGCCACATACAGTACATGACAAGCGATTCCTTCTAGAGCTCACAGGAAGGAACTAATATCAATCTATCAACAGCATACATCGAACAATATGATCCCCAGATAGAGGCCAAAGCTACTGCTTTATCTGGATTAAGCCAAGAGTTTCTGTTACAGAGCATCCTGATGGGAGTAACAACAGATATATCACAAAAGTGGCGCTTTCTTTCAGTAATGCTGAAAGTGACAAGGCAGCCAGTTCAGACCATTACTAAATTAACAAGTTACCCCTAAATGCACACCAACAACCTCAATATGGATCAGTTTAATATATATCTATATGCCGAAGAGTGCGGGAGCACAATATCAAACCGTAAGCGCACGAGCCCATATAAAACAATCATAAACCAATTTAGAGCCATTCCAGGCAATTTCCTGTGGCTTCCATCTGAGAAGAGGACTTCAATAAATCACTCCGACAACAAGGGGGATATCTATTTCCAGGATAAATAGACAAGACTATTGGGTTTCTTTTCGTTGAAAGAGAGGGAGATGTTACAGAGGGAGTTCACACACACGCACACTGAAAGGATTTAGAGAATTAGTGTGTTTTTGAGTTCATTTTCCCAAATTTTAGTACTGATTTAATAATCCGGAAATGTCAGTTGGTGATATTTGAGATGTTTGATCAGAGGACTTGCTTAACCACCACAAACACGTTCACACATCATCATTAAAAACTAATCAATAACACTTTCAACTTTCGACCACTTACTCCAAATGTCACATTTGAATCTCACAGAAGACGAAGAAAGGGGGTTATAAGACCAAAATGGATCCCCTCATCAAGACCCAGACAAAAAGTGTTCCCAGTAGCATCGAACAAAACAAAAAATGGGCTAATTTCTTCGTTCAGCGTGCGATATAATGACACTATGCTCCAAAGAATGACTCAGCCTCAGTTTGGGAAGCAATTATTGAAAATGGGCCAATGTGATTGGTTTCATTGCACATTTTGGATACCACTTTGGGGAAATGGCTTAAAATAAAATATTGCCAAATACCCACTTTTTACTTGAACATGTATGAAATATTGAAACTTAACTCTTTCCCTGCCAATGACGAAAATTTTCGACCTTCACTATTATATGGTAGGGGGCGCCATGATGTATCTTCTTAAAGTGTAATGAATCTTCTGCTCAAAATGTTACGTTTTTTATGGGTTTTGCTTGTAAAGCAGAGGGTCTGTTCTTTCTTTTGATATATTGCACAACAAAATATTCTGGGGACCATGGAACTTTTGTGAAAATGATCAAAAATGCTGGCGGTGGCTGGCAATTTATTATTATTTTTTAAACGGTTGGGGAAAAGAGTTTTTCAGGTTTCATATTTGAAAATTGAAATACCTTTGTTGAGGGCCTTTGTTGGCCTTTGTTGAAATTCTTTATAGGGCTTTTATTTTCTGACTGAGAAACATTTCACAAAAACATTTACAAAATCATCAAAATGTAATTGTGCTGTAAGCAAAGATTAATAATCAACAAAATAAAAGGAGCCAAGTCACCAGACGAAACGTCTAGAGCAAATACAAACAGACTTGCCAAGAACAAAGCGTGGAGACCAGAGACAGAAAGCTATGTTTGACATGTTACTCAAACAAATCTCCAATCCTCCTCTACACTGAGTGTGTTTACATCAAATTAAATTTGAACCCTTCCAGGTATTAATAATATGGAGACGTTTGGCAGTAAACAATTTGATAAGCATTAAACTCCCCTTGTGCTCAGTCTAATTGAAAACATCAGATGGCCCCAAGCGGCTGTTTGCTTGCTGTTGCCGTCGATGTTGTCGCTGCTCGGTTAGTTTTAATAGAGCAGAGATGTCAAACCAATTTCTTTGTCTTTGGGCATTTTCTCGTGTTACAGAAAGAGACAAACAAATAAATGTGTTTATGAGATTAATTTGAGAGCGGTAGAGAGAGGCAGTCAAGGTGAGCTGCGAATCGCTAATAGCAAGGACAAAAAAATACGAAAAAAAAAAATGCTCAGAGGACCGAGGTGAAAATACTTCAAAAATGAGAATAAGTGCCTCAGGTGTGGGATCCTATTTAAGATCGTTAACTGATAGATTAAACCGACTGGAGAATTTGTGCTTCACTACGGTGAATGTGTATCGCCTTAGAGCTTAAGAAAGGAGAATAAAAAAAATGAGGAGTTCTGTCTTGTGTCTTCAAAAATATGCGAAGATCTCATCCAAGTCTTTGGAAAGAGAGTTTGAGAGAAGGAGACAAAGAGGAGGAGGGGACATAACACCATGTACTGGGATCTGAACCGGGGCCAGGAAGAGATGTTCAGCATCCTAATGATCTCTTTCTTCCTCCCCGTGAAGCTGCTCGAAATTCCCTTTCGCCGAAAAAAAAGGAAGCAGAGGTGATTGGGAGGGGAACCTCGTCTGCGTCTCCACAGGAAGTAGGGCAGGTGATTTTGGGTGTGATAATTATGGTCATAACTAGGCATGAGGGATGGGTAATGGCCCTTCTTATCCTTCATGTGGAGCGGCGGCGGTCGCGGGCAAAAAGCATGATTATGTTGTTCTTTGCGCGCTACTATGACTGCTGTACGAGCCCCGAAGACTGCTGAAAAGGGCAGCGGGGGAGCGTGGCCTTTGAGGGAGAAGTTAACGAATGAACTTCATTATTGAGGAGCATACCGGGGAGACCCCCTGGAGCGGGTGATGTATTACCCCGTGTCAAGAAAACATGCAACGCCCTCCCCCAACACACACTACATCCTCAATGCCAAACGATTACATCAAATCTAAAAGAAGGGATAGGTCAACAGAAAGTTTACTTAAGATCGCATGAAACATAAACAGACTAACAGAGGATAATGGCATTCAAACACACACAAAACTGAAAATAGGGATGTAAACATAAGTTTACTTAAGATTTTGTACAAAAAAATAAGAATAATACATGAAATTGGCAGCTGTACAAAAAAAAAATCTAAACATAAGTTTCCTTAAGATTTTGTACAAAAAATAAGAATAATACATGAAATTGGCAGCTGTCCAAAAAAAAATCTGAAAAAAATGAGTAAACATAGAAACAAACCAATAAAAAACAGTTTAGTTTAATGGAAATGAAAAATAATAAATAACTTTGTAAAATGAAGTCGAGTAAAGACTTTTACTTCAGGAGGTCATGTGAAAAATGGCAGAAAATGGCAAATACACAAAACAATACAATACAAAAAATACAAAAATAATTTTGAAAGTAGAAAGGAATAAAGTAATGCAAAAAGAGCAACAGTACACTGATAAAAATTTCGTGGTGAAGTAAATACTACAGAAAAAAACAATGTAATTTACTTTAAAAAGTTTGTGCAGGCAAGAATTTATAAAATGAGTAAATTCTATAGTAGTACTCAATTCAATCGTGTAGAAATGAAAGCGTAAAATATCAACATTATAAAATTAAGTAAAATTACTCAACTTTTCTGATACTGGTGTTCCCATCATGCACTGGGCCATGAATAATTAATGAGGTTTATTTTTGACTGTTGTCCATGTGTATTTGCACTATTTTATCGTTGCTTTTGTTGTTAGGATTAGTAACCTGCCATTTTGTGACATTTGGAGTTCATTTTTTACTTAAAATGACACACTCAAAAACAAAAAATGATCTATCAAATGTTACCGCCATTGTGTATTGTCCACCAAGTAATGACGTCAGCGTTCACACATACAATTTCAAAAATGAAGATACGGTGACAGATATGAATGACAGATACATATATCGATACATCATATACCTACAAGTGTGGTCAAATTCAATGTTAGTTTGTTTGAGTGAAATGTTGTACAAAGAAAATTATGAAAATTATTATGAAATTATGAATTCTTATATAAACTATGAAAATTATATACAATTATATTATATAGAAAATTATAATAATTAATATTATTAATGTTCAATTAAATAGAATATATATTATTTAACCTTTAATTAGCTAAATAAAAATGACTTACTTTCTTATGTTACTTTCACTTAACTTGTTAAGTATAGTTTACTTAATTCTATGTGTGAAATTTACTCAAAAAATATCAGTGCAAAAACTTGCCTTAAAAAAATTAAGTACATTGTACTCAGTTTTTAACAGTGTATACAATAAAAACAATTTTAAAAAATCTGAAAAAAGAGATCAAATTAAACATTTAAAACAGTACTGCATAAAAAGTGCTGTACAGAATGAAAAAAAAAACTGAGAGAAAAAAAAAACTCTGAAAGAAGAAATGAGCAAACAAAATTGTTTACTTGAAATGGCCTCTGAAGAAAAGAAAGAAAAAAAGACCAACGTGAGAAAACGGCAGCTGAACATACTGGGAAACAAAGGCCAAAAAATAAAGTAATTAAAAGTAAATACTACTAATATTACAGTTACATAGAAAAATAAGATATTTAAATAGAAATTTAGGGAAAAACAAAAGAACTTCATTTGCATATACATGTTGTTGTTGCTTAGTTATCTGATGTGTGAAAGTACTTTCCAAGCAATAAGGTCAAATTGGTTTTTAACCACAATAACTGACACGCAATAACACTTCTCAATCATTTTGAACTCGGAGGTGCGTCACATTACCACTTCGCTCTATCAGGAGCAGACCACAGAGAACCTCCACCTATCAGAGCACAAATTCAGCTCATTTATTAGGATTTACATTGTCCTATACATATATTCCCCCAAGATACCATAACTGTGGGAGAGGCTTCTCTCCTCAAGATTGAGGAAGTTCTTGAGGCTACAATACTCCTTGAATTTGGCCCTTTCGGTAGGCCCAAAACAACAGTCGTTTTCTTCCGGCCCATTTTTAAGCTTCTGGTCAGATGGCTCTCAGCTTTTCTCTTTACTGTTGACTTATGAGTTAGCCAGGGGATGTTTGGGAGCTATTTATCACGGGCCTGGCCCGTCCTGCACCCTCACACATTAGTAATGTTCTCCACCGAGGAGTAGGCCTGTCACAGCTCTCTTCCCCGGAACCTTTGAACAAGGTAGGTCACGTCGAGGCCTCGTGCATGCCCCACTTTTAGTCTTTCACGGCACCTTTAAATTCGCCGCAGGCCCGGTGCGGACAGAGACGTCCTAGGGGCATCGTGGATACCGAATGATGCTCTTGCGACTTGAAATGGAAGAAGCGACAGATCTTGTCTTCCATATTGTGATGTACAACTGAATGTAGCGGATTATTGAAAAAGCAAAACGCAGGGCGGGACTTGCTTCAATCTATCGATTGTTGTTTGGATGTTGAGATGTGGGTGTGGCTATCAAAAGATGAACACAAGCTTGAAGGGGTGGGGTTTAACCCAACTAAATGATTGAAGAAGTACCGCATCACCAGAAAGACGTTTGTCCTTTTTACTGGAAGGTTCAGGAATGACATTTTGGTTTAATACTAGGTCAAAAAATGGTCAAAAGCTTTACAATACAGTTTACTTAGCTAACAGTATATGGATTAGCTAACAATGAGCAGTATATTTTTTGTAAAGTATTATGAATCTTTGTTAATGGTAGTTCACAGATCCATTAAATAATAAAAATGGTCCAAGTTTTACTATTAACTAGTTGTTTAATAGCATCCATATTACTGCTGTTTATTAGTACTTATGAAGTCTTAGAAGAAAAGGTTCTATGTAGAACCTTAAAAGGTTCTATCAGCGCTACGTATTTGGAACCACTAAAAGGTTCTATACACTCTTAAAAAAAAGTTAATCTCGTTTATATAGAGAACCATGGGGTTCCGTACTTGGCCAATAGAACCTTAGATGGTTCAACAGACATTCTACTGACTATAAGTAACTTTGCAAGTACATGTCAACTTATTCTACTAACCCTAACATCTAACCATAACAGTCAGCTAATACTCTAATGCAAAGTTACTTATAGTAATGTTGAAAGTAGACTGTCAAAACAAAAGTGTAACCATAATAAATGCTTTGGTAAACTAATGTTAACAAACATTGTATTTCAAAATGATACACTCTAAAAAGGCTGGGTTGTTTTAACCCAACTTTGGGTCAAATATGGACAAACCCAAATGTTGGGTTAAAAATGTAATTAAAAAATTTAACTCAATGGCTGGGTTTGTCCATATTTGACTCAAAGTTGTGTTAAAACAACCCAGCAATTTTTAAAGTGTACAAAGAACAATGGATTTTTTTTTCATAATAAAATTAATAACATGTATTTAGAAAATAAATAGGGTGGATTTTCATTTCATGCTGACATTCAGGCAATGCATTATATTACGTGCGTTACACAGAAGTTCGAACTTGAAATCTTGCCGCTTCTAGCGCAATGCTCTGCCAATTGAGCTACAGGAACTGAAAAGACATCTCCTAATAAGCAACCAAAGCGGCAACCTCATTGGAGAAATTAAAAAAAATATATATCACAGACCACTCTTAAGACCACTTCTTATGTCTCTTCCTGTTTTCAGATTTGCCATTTTATTTTCTGTTTGGATGACAAATGCTGTTTGAAACCAAAACACAGGATTAAGGGATAAAGTTGCTGTGAGTCGACCTTGATTCAGTAATCCAGTACATTATTGGGTAAATGTACATTTGTCTCAAGAACACAACTCCTAGGAGTGTAATCTCTCTCTGGTACGAACAGCTTCTTAACGCAACCCAAAATGTGATGAGCGCCTCTTTCTGCAAATCAATCTAACTTAAAATTCCTCCTGAGCTATTTGTAATCTGCAAGGCTAAGGAATGTAATATTAAAGGTCCTGTTCGCCCAAAAATGAAACGTTGATTTCTTGTCTTCGTAGAAAGGGAAATATTTAGCAGAACTGTCCTGGCTACTCTTTTCCATACAATGAAAGTAAACATGCAATGTTAAGCTACAAAAATCAATTTAAAAGCACCATAAAAACAGTCTGAATTACGTGTATTTATATTTTACGTTTTCTGAATTCATGCCGAATGGATTTGTGAGAATCCGACCAAAATGTATTTTAAGATTTTTCTATTTTGTTTGTAATGTCCCTTTAATATACCTTCAAAACAATAATTACTATCAATTTTCAAGAAATATTCCCTTTAAAAGGTGCTTGAGTTTTATGTCAATCTGTACTGTTTTTCTGTGTTCGTCTGCAGTGTATACGGCAGGATGCAACCGATTTGAATTATGCAAGCAAAACATTAAAGAGGCGAGTTCTTTAATGACCATGTGGTGAAAAATGAAGTTGATCTTTGGAGCGAGTCCACCACATCATTAAGGAGTCTGCCACTTAATCAGAATGGATACAAAACCGGCAAGGTGCTAAGTGCGCAGGTGGAGTCGCACTGACAACCGCTGATACATTAAAACGCCGTGAGAAAGAGGGAAGATAGTGCAGGTAGAGGAGAAAAAAAGACCTGAAAAGGTCTTGTTTTCCTTCCTCTGTATTAAAAGAATGGTTTACCCAAAAATTTACATTCTCTCGTCATTGCATACCTGACTTATTTCTTCTATGAAACACACAGATTGAAATAATGTGCCGGCCATTGCTTTCCATGCAATCACAATTAATTATATCCTCAAAAAGGATGTATAAAAACCATAAAAGTGCTCCATAAGACTTATGTGCTATATGTCATGTACTCTGAAGTCATGATAGCTTTGTTTTGGGTGAACTATCCATTTAACACAACTTTCATGAGGACCAAAAGATAAACACAGCTATAATCTCTCTGTTCTTCTGCAGTTATGAAGTGGTTTTCCAATGGTTTCTAAAGTATCTATAATTTGAAAGACAGATGTCTTTGAAAATCCCAGTCTTTTGCATGGTTTATTCAACAAAATTACAAGTGAATAATTTAGAAACAGAAGTTTTACAGGATAATTATAGTTCTCATTATTCCAGAGAGCATAATTGTCTCTCCACTTGTACAGTTATTGCCATTGTAACTCACATAATAAAGATGGTTTGTGAAGAGGCATAATTCTTAAGGTTCAGGATTTCCACAGTTACTCAATTGAAGATTATGGGATCATACAATTTTTAAAAAAAGTTTCTGAAAGTCTCTTATGCTCATAGACGGAACACAAAAACAACATTTCTTGTAATTGTAACGGAGGCCAGCTAGTAGTAGCCTGCTCGGAGCAGGTCGAGTGGGACCTGGGTGTAGGAGTTACATTGGTGCCGTGACCCGGATGAGAGTGAGGTTTAGGGGATGAGTGTAACGGAGGCCAGCTAGTAGTTGCTGTGCAAGTAAACCTCACTCCCCTGATCTCAATAGGCACTCTAGCAATAGACGCTAGAGGCTGCAGTCTTTAGCCTCCTTGTTAGAGCGCCTGACTCTAATGCCGGAGACCCAGGTTCGAGGCCCGCTCGGAGCGGGTCGAGTGGGATCCGGGTGTAGGAGTTACATTGGTGCCGTGACCCGGATGAGAGTGAGGTTTAGGGGGGTGAGTGTAACGGAGGCCAGCTAGTAGTTGCTGTGCAAGTAAACCTCACTCCTCTGACCTCAATTGTCGCTCTAGCGACAGACGCTAAAGGCTGCAGTCTTTGGCCTCCTTGTTAGAGTGCCCGAGGTGGAGGGGTTACATAATTATCAATATTGAAAACAGTTGTGCTGCATCATGTTTTTGAGGAAACCGTAACACTTTTTTCAGGATTCTTTAATGAACAGAAAGTTCAAAAGAAAAGCATTTATTTGAAACAGAAATATTTTGTAACCTTATAAAAATCTTTACTGTCACTATTGATCAATTGAACGCATCCTTGCTGAATAAAAAAGATTGTTTCAAATATAAATCAAATATTGATCAGAATAAGCTGCGACGTGGACCAGGTCTTACGCCATTTAGTCAAAGCCCTAGCTGTGGGAAACTAGGTGTGTGTGTGTGTGTGTGTGTGTGAGCATGGATGTGTCTGCTTGCATGCACCAGACCGTAGAGGAAGCTAATGATGGCACAAGGACATTTCATCAGCACCATCTTAAACATCAGCAGTCAGCCTCCATCAGTGGCGTTCATATCTGCCGGAGCCAGATGACCTCCGTTTCTGTCCTGCCCCATGAATCAAAGCCCTCATTTCATGCTGACATGCTGCACTTGTCGGCCACTGGACGGCTGCGCGAGACAGAAAAGTGATGAGACATGGAGAAAGTGGGGAGTGACAGATAACCCGCTTTAGCTTGTACAAGGCCATACCACTTCAACGAATGGCAAGGTGGGTGCACCATGGTGCCGCCCAAACGCCACGTGCCTGTCCACTGTCTGCAAAGTTGTAATCCACCTTAGCAGATGGAGCTCTGTATACAATCCACAACAACAAACACGCATTGTGTGCATGACACACGTCACTCGCCGTTGTTTTTCTAGGTTGACGTCTCTTCACAACAAGGTCTTTCAGGTTCAGAGAGACTCACAAAGGGACAGCATGGCTGGAGAAGAGCTGACGAAGCTAAGGACGATACAAAGCATGCCCACCACAGAGGGGGAGAGACAGATTATGTGACTACAAAGAAACTGAAGGGGGCCCAGTACCCATCCTTGAGTAACCCCTACTGTAACAACCCAACGCCAGACCCCAGCCTGGTCAAAAAGGACACAAAAGCAATCATCATGGCAAACCTCTCTCATTTAGAGAGCTTCAGCCAAAGGTGATGGAAGAGCAAAAAAAAGGAGCCTTGCTTCAATTTATACAATTTATGCAAAAAAAAGCCCATTCACTAAGTTCCATTTGCAATTCGGCAAAATGGCCGACCATAATGGTTTTGCTGAAAAATGAGGAGCTGTCATTTTGTGTGGATGGAAGAAAAAGTATCGAAGGGAGAGAGAAGAAAAGGATAAAAATCATGCTGTCCTGGTTTACGACAAATAGATGTCTCTATTGATTTCCTTTTTACTGAAGCGGCCCATCCTTCCCTGTTGTGAATATACTGACCTATTTCTGATAAAAAAATGGCAGGCTATTATGGATTAAGGCAAAGTGTCCAAAAAGAAAATATTCTTTCCATGGCACAAACAAATGGGAAAAAAAGATGAAACATAATCTATTGTTAAAATTGGAGAGTGTCAATTTGGACACGCTTGCCTTTTTTTCCGCCAAGTGTCTCTTGTTGTTTGAGGATGGAAAACTTTGGGTTTCGGAGGCATGCTGAGAGTGAAATCGCTTTGTCAGAAACACACTCCTGGGACGCTCTGTCCATTCAAAACAGTCTCTCCTGACGAGCCTGTGTTCACTTCATTTACCAAGCACTTAGCCAACTGGTGTGACAAAAAAATATACACCGTGGCATGCTGTGACCATCACTTCTCTTGATAGAAGCCATATAACAAATCTCTTCCATATGTCAGTCTTTACAAAACAAGATGTTGAAGGTCGCGCCTTGGTGACTTGTTGCTTCTCGATCTCGTGTCACTCTTAAATCCTTTCAATACTTTCCAGGCCTTCATCTGGAGCACATAACCAATCTTGACGAAATCATCATATCAATTTTTCCTCAGAGAGGCTGGATGTCAAATCAAGACAAGAAGATTAAATGTATTTCAACAAATAGGCTCTCCCCTACAACTCTCATTTACATTTTAGCTCTGCAACATAAATATGTCAGACCACTGCTGGGATGCATTATTGGCTGTGTACAGCATGATTATGTTTAATAAATCCCTACGGCGTTAGATTATCCATAGGCGGCTCTCATCCAAGTTCCAGCAAACGACCTCTCTACAATGACAACTTATAAATAATGATTCGTGAAATGCCACGAAAACATCGAAGAAAAGGAAGTTGTGAAATCCAGGTTTGATGAATGGGTATTGTTTATCGCAACACTAATACACAGTATAATATTAATAATAGAGCTGCACCCTGTTGAACTGTCGGCAGTCTGTATTGTATGCGCCTTGAACATTGTATGCGACGCCGGGTTATTTGATACGGTCTGTTTGGTGTTTATTTTCGTAAAGCAGATCTTTCTTGCCGTAAGGAAATTCGTTACATCGCGAGACCTGATATCACGCGACACTTCTTGATGCTGCGGCTGGCAAAAGTTGAAAGTGTGTTTTGTCTGCGGTGCTGGGCTTCTAAGCAAATCCAGCTTTATACTGACTCACGTTTTTAAAGAAGTCTACGATAAATTATTCAAGGCCGTTCTCATCCCAAGGCATCATATACGACGCTTTTGTAAAAGCGTAAACATCCAACACACGGCACCCTTTAGTGTCAATATGAGACGCAGATATATATGGGGCAGAAGGCGCCTCCTAGTGGTCTAACCTTAACCCTAACCCTACCCCATACCTAAACCTACCACACCCGAAGCGTCTCATTTGACGCTAAAGGGTGCCATGGGCGTTGGATGTTTACGCTTTTGCAAAAGTGTTGTATATAAAGCCTTGGGATGAGAATGCGTTGATTATTCGCGCAAACATGAAAGCGTTGACGTTGATCGTGTGGAATATTCCCATTGTATGCGCAAACATGAAGCGTTGACGTTATCGTGTGGATATTCCCATTGTAATCAACTCAGCCACTGCGTATTCAGCGGTTCAAATTTAGGAACATCGAAATGATTTCTGTGTTTGTTATTGCATCCAAGAACAGGACACCACAATCGCTTAGACGCCATGCTGATCCAGCAATCAACAATGACGGACTATGATGACACACGTCAGTGCTAGTGTTGAAACACTGCTGTCAATCAACAACCGTGGGAGGGGCGTCATGTGCCGTGTGACGTCACATGTTGAAACGGCTCAAATTTTAGACAGGGGAATGCATCTAAAGAGATTAAAACAAAATCACCGGATGGATTTTTATCATCAAAAGATTATTGTGTGCAGGCACTGCCAACACACATCAACAGTACAGTACAATCAACTTGTAAAAGTGCATGTATTATTATATGGCCCCTTTAAATTAAAAAGATGTTTAAAAAATTTGGCATCAAAAGTTGGCATCAACTAATCATTGTAAGTAATTTTTATACATGCGAGGGACACAAGAGGAACCCATATTGTAGAATGACCCATTAATATTTCGCGAGGTCGGCCATAATGTCTTAATCGTTTGATTGAGATTAGCATGGCTGCCTCTTTGTGCCTCTCTCAGTGCTGGATGGGGCGGTAAACAAATGAACTGGCAAGGGTGAGGCCATGCTTCTCAATAAACACTGACACAGCCTGTCCTCGCTATGGAGACAGATAAGCTTTCTCTACAGCTCGCTCACTCAAATTCTCCCTCCTTTTTTCCAGACTTCATTCCAATCAATCTGTCTTTCCATCGTTTTCTCTCTCTCTGCCTTTCTTCACGTTTCCCACTCTCTTTCTCTCATTGGATCAATGTCTCCGCGTCCCGTGGTCACGGCTAACCTGTACGGGACTCAGACGGGCTCCACCGCTACAGCTGTCGCTCTCTCTGTGCCGCCCTAAACAAGCAAATACTTCATTTGCTCAATACCTGTCATCCATGACTAACAACATCATGGCAGAACAATGCGTTAGGAGAGAATAATTCTCGATAGAATAACAAACCATGGCATAATACCGAGCCCATTTATCTTCTGCGCTTCATACCCGAAGCTTCTGACAACTTCAGAATATCACATAAATCTAGGCAGATTGCATGTTTATTATTCGGTATTTGCCGGGAAATAAGACACGCATACATATTTGAAGACCCCGTGAATTAAAAAAATGAAGCTTTTCGTTCATGTGGGCTAACTTTGACATTATCTATGTGGTAATATACTCCTGAAAGTTGCTAAGATGAACCTTTAATGCATTTATTTCAAATCTACAGCCTGTTATCACTGTAATACTTCTTTGAAACAATCTATATTGTAAAAAGCTCTATATAAATAAAGGTTACTATTTGTTTGTTCAACCAATAGCAGACAAGGGGAGTGTTCAGGAAACCTGTTTAAAAACAATCATTTTTGCAATTGCATTTGTTGATGCAAATGGAACAGAAATTCAGCTTTAAACCTGATATTAAAAAAAAAATAAATAAATAAAAAATCAGCTTTTTTTTTTTTTTTTTTTTTTTAAGGTGCAGCGACTTGGCGAGACAGACGTTTCTCCAGCCAGGGATCAGCCCGGTGATATGAGAGCTGACACACACACACACACATACACACACCTACAGACAAACATTCATACACAAATAGAAGATTAAATCCTAGTCTACTGCCTGCAATCATCTAGTGCATCTTAAAAACATGTTGCGTCCAAGACATGTTACAACAACACCAACTCATCACACTAGAGCAAAGACTGGACTCTCCTAAAGACGAAATATGAATCACATTTATCAGTGCGTAATTATATGGATGTGGGAATTATTAGCAATGTCAAGTCAGTGGCTGGTAACAATTTTCAGAAGTTTAGCAGTGCCGCTGTTGAGAGGTGATATATTACTTCTCTATGCAGCCAGATTTACAATTTTCAATCAACACTATAAAACAAGTGAAAAAATCTGTTGACTGACACTGAAAGAAGCAAGATATCAAAACTTGAGGGTGGACTCTTGTTACTTGGACAATAACAAACCAAATCCTAGAAACTCACTGCAAAAAAAACAAACAAAAAAAAAACAAACAAACATTTTTTTTAACTGTTTTAACTTTAAAAAAGAAAGTATTCGTGCTGCCTTAAAATTTTAAGTTCAGTCAACTTGAAATGTGAAATTGCAATAAGTGACAACTTGGATATTTGATTTGACTAAACTTAAAATTTTAAGTCAGAACAAACACTTACTTTAAGTAAAACAACATTTTTACAGCGTACCCATAAAACCCCAAGAAACTGCATAGCCACATCTGAAGTTAATTCCTGTCTCAAAAGCTTGAACAAAAGAAATCTCCTTGAAAACGAGTACTTTACTAAAAGTCCTATTGACCTTTCATGGGACAGTATTTTCTTTCTGTCATTTATTTAAATTCCTTGGAACACCCTGTTCTTAACAGGAGACATCCAAGTACTTAATTCCTGTCTGGTGTTGTGTTTTTCCTCTCTAAGAGCTATTAAACAGCACTGTTTATCTAAGGAAAAGAGACTGTTGCCAGAACGAACCACATGGCCTCTCAGTAGCACTATATAAAAAAGCCGGCCATAAAAAATGTCAAGTTCAAACGTAAAGAAAACCATACTTGAAACTGTGCAGTAAAACAGAGCCTGTGGGGAAAGTTTCACAGTCAGTGTTTATGCCACATTCTCAAATGACTTGAGAGTGTCTATTCCAGTCATACAAACGACGACTAAAAGAACAGCCTTTTCAGAAATGTGAAATTTGCACTTCCCTCTTACTCTGCATCTTTTTTTTTTATTTCGCCCTTTAATTAAAAGGAAATGAAATGGGGGATGGACTAGAACTTGTTTGAGTTTTGTTTGCATTATGCAAATGTAGAAATGCTGTATTCACTTAATAATGGAAAACAAATATATTGGCCAGGTCAATTAATCAACGAATTCAGCATCAACTTAGTCGATAATTGCACTAGACTGGGTGATTGTAGACGAAAAATTGTTTAAAGTTGAAAAACATAACATTTAACTATTTTTTTTAGTCATGTGACATTTTTTTCTTTCAAGTAGCTAATTAATAAAAAGTTTGTATGTAGTTTTGAAAGATTATTTATTTAGCAAAATTGTGTAAAAATGCTATTCGTCATGATTGAGCTGTATTATTTCTATTTATGCATTATATTGGCCATCAACAAAAAAAATAAAAATACAACTAACTATTCTATGCACTTGCTTGAAGTGAAATTCAACCTGAATGTGTGTTATTCCAACATTAATGTTTGTTTATACATTGGCTTTGTCTCTGTGGCACTTTGGGAATAACATTGGGTTGGCTCATCGAGGCGGCCGGTGGGTCGTAAAGAGGAGAACTGAAGTATCTGTTCTCTTGGGAGAAAGTGCTCCGGCTTATTAAGGGCTGAACGTGCAGCCAGGGGAGGCCGAAGAGGGAGCGGAAAGTGCCTGCTAGCCAACAGCTGCCCTGTAATTTATATTGATGAGGGGACCGGTGGGCTGCTTCCACGGTTTTGATCATTCAGGCAAGAGTGGAGAGATGAGGCTGATGAATCTGTGTGATGTGAGTGTGGGAAGATGAGAGTTTGCAAAGAGTGTGTGTGGTTGAGTCTGCATGGTTACCGCTGCTGCGGGTTGTTGTTTTCTGCAAGTCGAAACAGGTTAGAAGAAGAATCCTATGTTTATAGAAACAGTAATGCCAAGTGTTATTATGAAGATACCAAAAAATACATATTAAAAAACCTAAGATTAAAATCAACCAAAAATTTTTTGTAGATATGAAAAACGGTAGAAATGAGCAAGTTAATTTACATGTGAAATAAATGAAATAAAGGTACAAAGGGCCTCATACATTCGCCAGATGAGAAAAACTGGGTATCATAAACTACTAAATAACAACAGACTTTCAAATACGTTCCGAACACAACAATCTCATGCAGAAAAATGTGCCTCGCTGCCTCGGAATGACACATGACAAATGAAACGACATGTTTTCTAAAATAAGCCGAAAACATGTTTGATATCTGACTACAAGTAATCAAAGTCTGAAGCTAAAAAGTCTGTGGCCATCATATACTATGCAATTTTTTGTGAAATTTACCAATCCAAATCACCTTTAGATTGACTTTTCAAAGTATTGACTCCACCAGAATGCAAATCAGGGGAAAAATCTGGGCAAAAGATGTGTTCCAGCCTTAACCCTCCAAATGAAAGGAAATACATAATAGAGACTCTGAAGGGTCTGTTTACATGACATCATTTTTAAATAAAAACCAAAAATATTTTGATGCATTTTGGCCGTTCATTTACCCGACAAAGTCGTTTTGGGGACCTGAAACCACAAACTCCCACAAAAGTGTGAGTTTTTGAAAACAATATTGTTCTCGTCTTCATGTAAACAACAGAAACGTGAATTTGTGAAAACTGTGGCGTCATGCACATGTGACAAAGTGAGATCGCCAACTACTGGCCTGGCATGAATACAGTGATTTTAGACGTTTTTGTGGATCCGTGTCAACAGGGGTCTTTCTGACAACGTTGTTGTCCGTACACAAATGCATATTTCTAATTTGTGTTGTTATTAGGCTAGTTTGGGTTAGTTTCGGGCTGTCTTTGTCTCACAGACCTGGCAACCCTGGATTGGGGGAAATGTGTGTGAATGTAATGTTTAGTTGTTATAGCCTTGGGTGTGTGTGTTTGCATGTGCATATGAGCATGGGTATGAGCACATTCCAGTTCAGTTGCTTCCATGAATGCATTATTGCTGCAGTCTATTCGATTGTAAAACACACATTTGCACAACCCCCAACCAACACACACATCCTGTGGATTATCTATCCAATCTCAGCTGCATGAACATGAACACCATTTTAGTTTATCTAATACAGTGCATTTTCAAGTGCAACAGGAAGTTTGTACCAATCATTTTTTAACATGTATCGATGAGGGTGCTAGGGCGTTGCTAGGGAGTTGCTAGGGTGTTCTGAGAGGTTCCTTAAACAATTATGGTTTGATTTCAATACTAAAACCAGCCAATTCCTTAGCATGAATTATGCTGAGCAACACACGTGCTAATTACTTTCATAACCAGCAAGACCATTTCTCAACCCATTATGTGTTATTTAACCCTTTCTTTCTCAAACAGTGCCCTTTGACCCTTGGCAGCAGCCTTAACATGTCATCTTCACACTTCATTCTCTTCTTCTTGCTCTCTAACTGCCTCTCTCGCACTCTCTGACACGCGTCATTAGCATTTCTTTCATTGAGATTAAATTAAGTCCGGTCCATGGCTTCTGAACCCCTTTCACTTGAAACGTTCTTTGATTTCACTTCCTTCTGTTAAGGAGAAGTGATCAGCACCGTAATTAAGATAGCAGTAGGGTCCTGGAAGGAAGGATGAAAGATCCACCTTTGTGCTGGATGAATGGAGAAGACAGCTACAACTGGATATTTCTACAGCCTTTCAACAAGTCAAGTGAACATAGACAGATGAAAGGATGGAAGTATTTTTATATAAAATGACAAGATGAGCTTTCATTAGCTAGATTTACAGCTGACTAGAATGTAAAACAAATACAGCATCTTAGAAATTGGTCAATGCTAACTAGCTAGCAATGCTAACGACACTGATAGCTAACTGTTTTCAGTAGTGAATCTAGATCAAATGTTTTCAAAATAGTGTTGATTTTTTCAGTATCAAATACTTGAAAAGTAGCATTTGGTGTGACAAAGTGCAACATTATTGTAAGCTTGACAAGTTGAACTATTTTAAATTGTGAGTAGCTTGACAAGCTACAGTTTTAAAGTAGCTTCCCCAGCACTGAAGAAATGTATTCAAAAATTCAGCTTCAGAAGCTCAGGTGTGAAATTGAACCGAACTGCAACCTCAACTAAACTTGAAATGAAGATCAAATCACTGATATACTTAATCTAATGCACAGAGTCCCAAAAGGTCACATATGCAACCTGTCAGAGATTCGACAGTCTTCCCTCCAGAGCTGATCCATATTCTCTCAGAGACTTATCAAAAGGAACGTCTTTAACCTCACTCGCTAAGGTCACGCACAAAACGCATACTTGTTTTCAAAGAGCAAGCAGAGTAGATAATACAGCAACTTCTTCCTCAGAAAAATAAATCACATGATTCCTATGAGAGATTCAGATTTCTTAAATGAATAACAGCAGACAAACTTTCTTTTTTCATACAGTGAAAATATAACTGAGAAACAGCACCAATATTCCTGATCACACACAAGGATACCTGGAGAAGAAAAACCCAACTAAACAAAACTTAAACAAAAACGCAATAAAAAGAGTAGTCCAATGAAATTTAAGTATTAAAATAAAACTTAAATAAATGAACTAAAAGAAATATAATTACTTACAAGTGTGTGTCTTCTTTGTTACTGAAATACCTGCAAAAGATAGATACAAAAAATTATATTACTTTTTTTTCATTATTTCAAATAAACATTGTGCAAACATACAATTGCGTACAGCTGAAAGCTATGTAAATTACAGAGAAAGCTGAAAGCATATTGGAACGTAGATGCTGTAAGCCGTGACATTGACCGAGAGCCAAAAGCTAGCTTTGACTGTGTTAATGCTTCCTAGCACTGCCACAGGCTGAGTCTAAGCAAGGTCAGGCAGGTCAGTGTGTTGCCGTCACACGGACCTTGCTGTCACAGTTGACCTCCACGCAATGGAAATTAACAGGAAATCACATACAGAATGCTAAACAGATCTGTGAATATGTTCATGTCTGTTGGTGTAGCCCAGAAGCACCGGGCGCATCTTTATGTCTGACCTTATAAAGCATGACTAATGCCACAGAGGCACGGATGGATGTGTGTGCATGTTGCTGAAACAGAAGGTCCCATGTGGGCCGAGCGTGCTCATGCTCTGTGGGCTACAGCAGACTAATAGATCCCACTTGTCATGCGGAAGCAATGGCTAATTTTTCTACAGCTTGCATTTGAAACTCAAGGGACGTCGAGCTGACATGATTCAGTAATTCCACAGAAAATAAAAAGAGCTCTGGCCGGCGATAACGATGCTTCAGATGTTTTTTTGAGGGAAGGGGGAATACAAGTCAAAGACGGTAAAGCAAATGAGCAGGCACACGTGCACAGATGCACCTGAGGACAGCCAGCAAAAACACAGAAAGGACCCAGAAGCGAAACTTGAGGCACTCCTGTAAAGCTTCACAGATCAACAATGCCATCGCTGGAAGCACATTGTCCAACAACAACATTACACAAAGAAACAAACAAGCAATATTCCTCTTGTAACTTACACCTGCAATCAAATCACAAAGCACTGAGCATGGGGGTAAATGGCAATTACCAAAATATGACGTCAAGCTGTGGCCAATACTGAGGTCTAAACACAAAGGTCTCATCCTAGGAGCCAGTGTAGCTGAAAATATTGAAGGCATAATTCAACCAATCCTCATCCTCATATTGTCCCAAACCCATTAATTGTAACAGCATGGAAAAAAGTGACCAGTATTTGTGATCCACTGAAGAAAGTCATACAGGTTTGGGACGATATGAGGGGGAGTAAATATTCCTTTTTTAGAGAACCAACCTTTAAGGAAACTTTTCTAGTCTAATGGTGTGAAATAACTGGGATGGTCAAAGGGAATAAGCCATTTACCCAATCCATGTGATTTGGACCAGTTTCTTTCCTGGCGATCTCTTCAATTTTTACAAATGAAATAACTGCCCAGTAACTGTCATGGTTAAAACTCTGGCTGGAAAAGGGAAGAGTCATTGATATTCGGCCTATTTACTTACTACGTAATAGTATTTTTGTTTAGTTTGGTTTAGAGGATTCATAACATTCAATCTTTTAAGAGTGGACGACAGTAAAATAGCTATACTAGAAAATATATTTTCAAGTTCAAAGCAACATGCCTGTAAAATTCAGCATGAAACAGCATTCAAAAAACAATATCCTAAAGACAACACTCTCCCAAATATCTTCTTTTGTACTTCACAAAAGAGATAAAGTTATAAAAAGGTTTTAAAAAAGCTGCATTACTTACAACAGGAGCCTAAAATAATGAATAAAATGGCCATTTAACGCTTTAAAACATATAGTTCAGCTTAGGTGACATTACGCCTTTCAGAGATAACTTTGTAAACAGCTTGCAAAAGCATACCTGAGGAATAACCACAAAACCACACAACACTGAGGGGAAAAACATATACCCTATCACCATGCATTCAATCATTCAGCATGAAACAAAACAGGTTGCGCTCTGTAGTTATCAGATACCTCATGAACTTTGCTAAGAAGACACTGAGGACACTGTCAGTCTTTGATCCAACTTCTGTCACTATCACTCATCACCCTGTCCTCCCTTCTCTATCTCTCCCTCTCTCTCCATGCTATTCCCATCCTTATTCTGTAGAACTATCAGCTATCTGTCTCTGATCCTTCCCAAACCACAACAGCTATTCTGTCAATGTCACTTACAGATATGAAAACCAATCTTAACGCAAAAAGAAAAAAAAATGTACTTGCTCGGAAATCATTACTGTCAAAAAGAGGACGCTAGGCTTGGTCAGAAAAATGGCCTGTTGCTAGGAGGGAGAGGGGAGGGGTGAAGAGAGAGCCCACTTCCTCCTCTAGGTGTCATTGGGAGGGCTATGATTGGAGGGTGCAAGGGGAAGGGGCCAGGGAACCAATGGGTGAACAGAGTTTGGAGCTGGAGGGGGTCTGGGTCTAGGCCCTGACACCAGTGAAGCCTGCCAGGTTATGTCTACTCCACTGGAAGATGGGGTGATGGGTCGCTTTGGAGGTGAATCCATCCTTGACAGATGGAAAAAGCTTGCCCGGCCTTCTTCAAAGGACGGCATCATGATTGCGGTCACAAAGTGCTGTGGAATTCAGAAATTCTACTGGAGGACAGTAAACAAAAGATACAATAGATAGACAGATAGATACAATGATAAAGAACATTGCAACGCTAAAAAGAGAATGACAGTATATATAGATAGATAGAAAGCCAAGATAAGAAGAGTGGATGTCGGAAATGGTGGGTAGAGGGAAAAAAAAACATTGGATGAATGGATGACAAAACAATGACAGATGTAACATGATTTGCCAAAATATATTGTACCATCCTCATAGAACATGCACACAAAACAATGGTTTCAGAATGCACTGTCTGACATAAATGCTTGTTATCACCACTGTTTGCATAAACCAATCAAAAGGTCATCTTTCCGGATGTCTACAGGGAAGTCATACAAAACTGATATAATCTGGACATTATTTGGTGTCCATATCATTAAACCATTCAAAAAGACTTATGCAACCCATGTCATTTTTGGTAACGCTTCCTTTTACAGTCCAGTTACCCATGTACTTATTATAGTAACTATAATTACTGGGAACTAACTAGTACTAACCCTGAACCTACCCCTAAACCTACCCCTGTTCCATGTACTTACCTTGTATTAGCCAGTACTTTCTAGGTAAGTACACTGTAAGTACTGTACTACCTCATTTTTAACTATAAAAACAGATTTCACAATCATAATATATTACAGTTCATAAAAACTGTCAGGGACAAACAGTGTTGATAAGACGGTTCAGGGTATTTCCTGGAAAATATTCTGAGCATGTCCACGGCCATAATTCATTGCTTTCTTCCTCTTGTAGATTCCATATGCCGAGCACACTGATGACTGTTTGAAGTTAACCTTTAGCACATCTGCCACAGAAGGCCAAGCAGTCCACATTCCTTGCCAGGTAAAGCCGTCTGTCTTGCAGATGGGAAAAACACTGTGGGACACTGTGTCATGGTCATGTTTAAGAAAAATAAAAAAGGTCTCAGACCTGCACAAGGCAGGGTCTTTATTCCTTATCCAAGTCCCAGTGTAAACCGATAAGAAACACGGTGAAAGCAGACTCGTATCAGAACATAAAGGATGTGTGCAGGGTCCAAATTAAATGTTTAGACCCGAGATGTGTGAGCAAGAACTGGTGGGACCAAAGAGCGCTCTGTGTCCTGGTCTGTCGGGCAGGCTGTGCATCATAATTCCAGCTTCCTTAGCACCTGACAGCAAATGATTATCATGGATGGTTATTGTCAGCGAGGCCTCTCAGGCAGGGCGCTTGACGCGCTGTGCTAGGGTTCGGCACTCCGTGACATTCAAAGTTAGAGTCTCCTTGACGTAATGGAGCTGTCCCCTCACCGAGCTAATGGGAACGATCCATTTAACCTGTGGCAGAAACACACAGGCGAGGAAGTTCCTAATGCGAGGCCAGTCCCGTGGGGGGGCCCGCTCAACGCTCTCTCTTCCCCCCGGCTGCTGCCGGTCAGATTGCTTGATTCATTGACTGGTGCTTCACACTTATCCTCATTCACTGTTCAGTCTATGGAGACCGACGAGGAGGAGGACAGTGGCTCTCTCAGCCATACAAGGACAAGGCTTGTATAGACACCTCTGGAAAAGTAACAGCTGAGTAGGGGATGATGACAGAGATAAAGATGGGTGGCTTGCTTGAGGGTTGGTGGACCCCAACGCAATTGTGATATATTGGAACAATAGACTCTGGTTTTAGGTAGGCATGCTAGAATTACACAAAATGACCCTGGACTGAAAAAAGGACCTTTCTTTTTTGGTAGGCATTTCAAGACAAGAAAGGTTCTTGGACTTTTCTGCAACAACATAATTCTGCAATAAAATCAAAGAGTGGGCTGTCCGTTGACAATAAGAATGACATGGGACATCAGAGCCGATAGCCTTATGGTCAGCACTTGGTTTCGCTTCGAGTGACTCAAGTTCGAGACTCGGCTTGGGTACCTTTCCCAATCCTGCCCCCCTTTGCTTCCAGTCAGTCCGCTACACATTGCTGTGCATATTTTGTATGTCTCCCTTATCTGGCTCTTTCCTAACAAGCTGATGACCGGAATCAAGCCTGTTAAATAAAGAAGACGTACCTAGGTTCCCAGGACTGTTGAGAACCACTGCGCTAAACAATAGGCCACAAACTCATGGCTGCGTTTCCCAAAAGCATTGTAAGCAAAAGTAGATTGTAGAGACCATTTGGTTTCTATGATCTGTTTAGGCTTATAGAGGTGGTTACAAAAATAGGGTATGGTCTAGTGTCTTAACATCTTACAGTAAAAGAGTTCAATTTGTTCAATTCTACAAGTTTGCCCTTTCGAAGTCAAGAAACTAGGCATGGGGTAGACAAATGCTAAAAGGAAATTGTGACAACCTCAATTCTATTTGGATAGATTTTTATCCACTTCTGTTTGAGGTACAACATCATCAAGTGACAAGATTATGCCCATCCTCCCTCTGACAATAACCTTTCATGAATCATTCATCCTATCATCTAAATTATAGAAAACACTTTGGTTTCGCAGCCACGGATGCCTGGTCAATTCAGATTATAGCTTAAAAATGTACAGCAAAGTCTTGTCCAAACATACTAACATACTTTCTTAGATAATGAAATAGTTATCCTACTGCGGTTATTATTATTATTTAATACTTTAGCATTGCGGTTCTATGGAGTGAAACTGACTCTGAGGTTAACAGTAAATAGATAGTGAAGATCTTTGGATAACCAATTTTGCGAAACAAGCACTGTTCTCATCTCATCTCCACTGCAAGAACTGTGCTATGATCCATACAAGTCAAGCAGTTTATTATATCCTATTAAATTGTACATAACGTCTATTTTCTTATGACAGATAAGAATAGGTAGAGTTATTTAATCAGAAAAGAGGACGGATGTCATCCAAGTTTTGTTTCGTCAAAGTCATTCTCTTACCCGTTTTGCACTGACACACTTAGCCTTATTATACTTCATAAACTTTCAAATGCAAAATGCAATGATTAAAAAAGCCTTACGATTTTCATCATCTCTCCTCCTAATATTCTAAAACACTTAAGGAACTCCGTAGAGAGGCCTTGCACTCTCCAGGGAGGTTCAAGAGAAAAATGACTTCATCTCCAGGCGCTGTTATTTCTGGTCATTTCTAATTGGTTTTAACTAAAATCAAGCCGCCGTGGCTGGCTCCACAGGTTCCCACTGAACAATTCGCCATCTGACATCTCCACAAATAGCAGATTTACATCCAAATTGGTTTTAGAGGACGTAGAAATTACATTGTCGTAGTGTCACGTTGAAAAGGAGAACATGACGAGAAACCAAGAAGAAGTTTGTTGTGGAGACAAATAACATACAATAGAGAGCCTAAGTCCCTCCCCTTCCGGTCGACCACCATGGGACCTTATTTCGGAAAAATATTGTATGGCAGTCAATGGCGAGAGACAACAAATATTTTGATCTTGTTTGAATTGTGCCCTGAATTACACATATGATATTTGTCAATTTAAAAGATACATTTTAAAGTAAAGAAAGTCGCAGTTTGATGTAAAACCATTGAGGTATAAGACTGTGAAAATACGTAATTACAAAGACTACAAAAACCAAAGGCGCACATTTTCTCTCAATGAATGAAGCTAACTTTACTGAGGCTAATGTCTGTCATTGTTTCTATAGTCTTACGTTATAATCGTAACGTTACGCTGTCATACCTGTGTGTTTTGTACCAGACCGCAAACACACGAGCAGCGGATCTCACTCGTTGTTTCGCTTCCCGGGAGATGTAGTTCATTGAGTGATTTTCACATAAAACGAAATGTTACTCTTCCGTTTTATGACAAACTGCGACATTTTTGACTTTCAGAATTATCTTTTAAATTGACAAACATCATATGTGTAATTCAGGGCACAGTTCAGACGGAATCAAAAGATAGGTTGTCTCTCGCCATTGACTACCATGCATATTTTTTCCGAAATAAGGTCCCATGAGCCAGAAGCGGAGGGCGGGACTTACTGTAGGGTCTATTTTCTCACTTCACGTGGAGCTTGATTGACAGGTAATCTGACCAATCATACTTCACCATCCACCATTTTGTCCGACAAAGCAGCCAGGAGAGATAGAAGATTAACATGGGAGGATTTGAACTTGAAAAACAAAGTGTATTGATGCCTTTCCGTGGTTTCCGTGGATTCTTATGTTCATTAAGGAAGAGATGATCGGATCACAAGCAGATTGATCAGAACAGTCACCATTAAAACCACTGATCAAAAGGTCAAAGACGCAGGTCAGTTTAGAATTCATGAAGCAGGACATCCCGAACTTCACTGCATTCTCAAGCTCAGGAGTCTCCAGGTAAGTCCCTAATATTGTCTGGTAGCTTGTGAATAATGCAGCAAAGGGGATTGACGTAGGCCCAGGAAGGGCACATGAACAGCAGGCATGGCTGGCAGGCAGATTGGAGACTCCGACGGAATTTTAATTGTACCGCAGGGAGTCCGGACGATAAGCGGCATTGTTATTGTTAAGATGCAGCACAACAGAAGCTCATTCAGGCGAGTACTTAAACAAACGATGATTACGGTAAATCGTTCCCACTACGCAGCAGAACCATTACGGACCCAGACGCAGGAGTCGTTAGTGGTGCGCACGAGAGGATACAGTAATCAGCTGATTGGAAGGAAATACAGATAATACATAGTTATTCCTTAGAATGCTGACTCTACATTTGCACACAGTTCTGATATAACCAGAGTGACATCAGTGTTCTAAAACCGAACTCACTAAAACTAAAACTACAACAAACGGTTGACAAATTCAATTAGTAGCACTGTAGTTGAGGTCATGAAAAATATTCATGACACAGTTATAATGGCCTCATGACAGCCAATGTCAAAACCAACCACATGACAGTTTTCTCAAACAATGTCATATTTGCATTAAAAATGTCATTATTGAGCGAATGACAGTTGTCATAAATCTACAGAAATCTTACTTCAAATACAAGACATGTTATGTCGTGGTTATGAAGGTGTCATCTCAGTCCACTGTAAAAAAATATTGTTGTTTTAACTTAAAAAACTAAGTAACCTGGTTGCCTTAAAATTTTTAAGTTGATTTAACTGGAAAAAGTGAGTTAATACAATGAAAGGAGAATAATTTAATCATCAGAAACTCAAAATAATAAGTTATTTCTACTAAAAAAATTATTTAAGTTGATTTGACAAAAGAAAAAAAGTTGGGTTACACTTTATTTTAATGTGTCATTGTTACACTGTAATTATACATTCAAGTACTGAGTAATATTAAGTAATTACATGTACTTACTAAAGGGTTAGGAGGGTTAGTTGCATGTAATTATGCATAATTTATAGTTATTACTATAGTAATTACATGTAACATATGTAACAATGACACATTAAAATAAAGTGTTACCAAAAGTTGTGATAACAAATCTTGTAAATATTTATTTTACAGTGTGCACACCCCTTCAAGTAAAGTGTTACCATATTGGGTAATATAACTGTTATTATTTGATATCGTTTTATTTTACATGAGTATTTGTGTAAATGAGTTCTGGGATTTTTAATTGTTCGATTGTCTGCAATCAATGCATTCTTAATATCAAGAACACATCCGAGTACTTTTATGTATTATCTGTTCTCTGTATTTGCATTCTTGAGTATTGGAACCAGACTTTGGCGGTTGATGATGACGTAGTAAAATAACAAAAGATCGCTAAAGAATCTATATTGAAATACTACGCTAGTTAATAGGACAATGGCTAAACGGGAACTGACTTTTGTAGCTGTTGTATGAACAGGTCCAACCTGATAGTAAATACTTTTATAATTTCTCAATCCCCACACTTACAGCATGAACGCAGCTTTGTTGGCGTCTTTAGCTCATTCAGATGATCAGCTGGCAGACATGTCGAGTGGATTGAGGGCCTGGTCCTCTCCCACACTCCAGGACTCCCATTCCTTAATAATCTGTGCATAATCCCCAGCTGAGCTCCCCATGAAACCTGAACCCACCATCATAAACACAGCTCCCATCATTCAACAAGACCACCCTGTAAAATATTTGACTGGACCCCGGTGACACAGTACGTCCCACTGAAGTCGTCGGTTTAGCCATGTTCATAAAAACAAATTATGCTGAGTCTATGCTGACATGTTTGGATATTTTTCCTTCACTAATATTTCCCATGCTCAGAGTTGTATTCCATGTAGCGCTTGCATTATGCTCAGCTATGTTTACTTTATGGTGAGAAGCTAAATTTGCCCTCGGGTGAAGGCCAGGACAGGGAGTGAACAAAATGTTAAATAAATAGATAAATAAATTCATTTAATTAAACCTAAGTCGTCTCCTCGGGCGGTGATTGCTGCCGCATTAACCAATTGCGGACACGAGAAGAACTAATCTTTCAGTGTGTGTGTGTATGTGCGAGAATATCAGTGTTGTGGTCTGTGGTTCAGCTAAGGAATTTGAGTTTTATGTCTTTCTAACCAGACTTCACACTCTTGCTCTATGAGGCTGACTTAACAAAACACCATACATATACATGGAGACATTTAACACATCCGAGAGCCAAGAGCTATTTCAGACGTCAAGCATAGTAGATGTAGCTCGCCATATGGGAGCTCGATTGATCAAGATGTAACTTTTGTCATAAAGTTGGATCAAAACCAATCTTCTCTTTTCATATAAAACAAGCAAATTGTCTTCAGTTATGCAGTAAGGTAACAACAGAGTAAGTTTTTTAAGTAAATGTGTTTGCTTTGGAGAATAATGGCACAAAATTTGAGTTATCAGTCGTCAAAAAGAGTAATGCACCACATTTTCATATTTAAAATTTGTCTAAACCCTAAGTATAAGCACTGTAAAAAGTGACCAGTTGACTTAACTCAAAAAAGTGAGGAAGCCTATTGCCTTAAAGCTGCCGTCGGCAACATTTTTTTGATCATATTCAGTGAAATCTACACTATAATCCGACAGAACAACATAAATAAAGTGGTTTTAGAAAAAAACCCGAGCTTCTAACTCCATCTGGAGCGTGTTATTTGTTTAGCAAAAATCCAGTGCTCCCTGTTCACTGTGTCAAATCAGCGCAGGGGTTTGAGATCTGACTGTCAATCACAGATCGGGCACACGCCAGCCCTCGCGCACGTTACAATCACATGCACACGCCTGAAGTTCACGCAGTACGGAAGAGCGATGGCGAGAGCACAAACAAACCAAGTAAGCTCATTTAGAGTATAAATGACGTTAGCAATTGCAATATGTTGGTAGATATTGGATTTTTGGATATTGGAAGACATTCGTGGCAAACGCGTCGCCCAATTCGCGTCATTCGCAACGAATGATGTGTCTATTCGCATCTTTGCATTGACTTTGTATGTAATCTACTCGCGCAAATAATTAAATTCGCATTTGGTGTGAACACACCATTAGAAAGCTCTCTCTCTTCTTCAATGCTGCCGGATCCAAATATGGTCATTTGCTGTTAATCAGCAACCAATCATGAAAGTAAAATGGGCCATTTAACTCGAAATGCGCAATCGATATAAAAATCTTTAAAGGCCGTTTTCTCAAAATTATTTTTTTCTCACATTTCAAGTGACAAGTGACGATTTTCCACTTCTGTAGCACCTACATACACCAAACTTTACAGCCGTAATCCTAACTATATTGTGAAGGTTTGTTCAGAGGGATTTGTTGATATATCATTCTTGGCCTGATTTATATGTAATTTTATGCCTGAAAATAGGGCGTGAATCTTTTTTTTAAGGCTATTGGCAGTATTTTCTGATTTACAGGGTAACAAAAGGAGATATTTATAATCCGCTCTGAAAATGTCTTTTCATTGAATATTTCAACAATAGTTTGAACCTGTTTTTTTACAATGGTCAGATTCGTCACTTCAAAATATATGCACATTAGTGCATATTTAATTAAATATAGCCTGATTAGCATATTTAAACATAAAATTACATTTATTTTTTCTCTTTTTCTCCCTATTTATGCGAGTAATCAACTGATAAAGTTTCATGGTGACATCTGTAAGTTCAAATTTTTCCAATTTTGTCTCACCTTAAGTAAATAAACTGCATGCATAATTAAAAAAAAAAGATATGTGGAATTTTCAACTGAATTTTTTTCAATTACGCATGGTTTAGTTACTAAATGATTTTAAGGCAACGGCTTTCCTCTCTTTTTAAGTAAGTCAACTGATCACTTTTTAGTAGTGCTTGAATGCAAACACCACTAATGAATGATCTAGACTAGTGGCTCCCAAACGTTTAAGAATGGCTTACCCCCTGAGGTATTTAACATCCTTTCTTGACCTCCTCACTTCCACTTATATGAAATAATGGTGAAAACGAAGTAATACTTTAAAATATTCAACTAAACCCGTGAAGTGGATGACAACAAGTCACTGCTTGAATGAGTGAGTCATTGAATCATTGGTTCTCCCCATTCGTTCAAAGCAGCAGATTCGTTCACCACAGAAACACAGCTGTGAAAAGCAACAGTTCTTTTGTGGCTTTCATTTTGTTGCAAAAAAGAGCAAACAATACTGAAAAAACTGTGGTTAAAATGCACGTCACTTAGTATTACATTTTCGTTTGTTGATCGGTTGTATAAAATCAGTGTAATATTTAAAATAGTGTGTATATTCTGGGAAAATTGCATTGTTGCATTGTATTATATATGATCAACATTACAAACAATAACTCTGACAGGGTGTTTCTGTATCAAATAGAGTTTGAGTCTTAAATACAGTAGATCTCTATGCACTTTCTGTGTCTATATTTGTTCTCCATGCAATAAGTGCTAAATCCCCTCTTTTATTGTCGAGAACGACACTAATATAGCGCGATTTGCTAAGGCAGTATACTCTGCACACAACCTAGCATAGGCATGCTGCGTGTGTTGTGTTGATGTAGTCAGTTTTGACCACAAAAAGTTGAGGCAATTTGATTGGATGCCATGTACTTGACCTTTTACGGCACTATCTTTTTCCTGTTTTTACACCAGATGCGGCATTTTGCCTGTTAGAAATACATGCCGGGTTTTAATGTTATTTAAAGGTGAGGTAGAATTAAATGAACTCGGCATGCAAAACTCAGCATTCTGTTGGCCTACCCCTCTGTCACCTCGCTCGCCCCAGTTTGGTAACCACTGATCTAGATGATCACCATAATGACCATCATTTATACATGGATAGGTTTACAAATCAGTAGTATCTCCCACTGATATAGTGGAAACAATGTCTCTCAGAACAAACTGTCCTTGCAGAGAAACCACAACAAGACGTCATATGATTAGCAATTGCATCCACACAGTGGCTAAGCAGCAGTCGGTTCTTGAGATGTCTGCAAGGCCCAGACTTTATGACTCATAACGAACACGACGAGAAATTCCAATCCAGACTTTCCCGGGTGTGTGAGCTTGCCGTTGATTCATCTCAAAATGTCAATGCAAAAAGCAAAAAAAAATGATGTATCAACATCTGAACGAGGCAGTGTGGATTGCAGCTGAAGCACTTGCGTATCTTTCATCTCGCCAGCCACCGAGTGTGTGAAATCTGAGGCAGCTAACGCCGTCTCGAGTAGTGTGGGTCGTCGTACTTTCCAAGGCCGACCACATCTAAAGGCCACGTCTTACCGCGCTCGCCCTCCCTTGAAGGTTTTTCTTTTCCCACCCCTCATCTCTCTCAGACACCTTTCCGCTGGTAAAGCAGAAAGACTTTTAAGATAGCGGCTTGAGTGCAGATGAATTAAACATTCCTTATAATCCCAGTAAGAAACAACACCCAGTCTGGCGTGTGTATTTGAGTAAAGTGGTAACACACTTCCCACTATCCACAGGGACATCGGCCTATACCGTATAGTGCTGGTCTCAGCTCATTGAACTGAGGAAACTGTAATGGTGAAGCCGGCAGGAAGAGCAGGGAGTCCACTTTGTCCACATCCTGCACCGGCCAATAAAGCTAATTGCCCCGGCAAACCTCTCAGGTAATAAAGCCTCCTATTAGCTGAATTACATGTCTGTCAATCCTCTAATTAATGCCACAGAATTACTGTATATCCCCTGGTCCAGGAGAAGGGAGGAAATATCAGAAGATCTCTCAAGATGTTTGCGATGATGGCTACTGTATGCGAACGCGGCCGCGCCTGGCACTTAGTTCCACGTGTGTCTTTCATGTTTTCCATAATTAAAACCTGAGAGCTCGGCCAGCGCTCTTATCCCAGTGTGCTGTGAAGATCAAAGGGCCTCTTGTTACGGAAGAGAGTCGATCAGAGAAGTCACTTTCCAGCCAACGGTGTTCAGGGTTAATGCTTCAATATCCTGCACTTATTTGGGAGTATGTGACGTGTTTGAGGGGAATGAGGCAGACCGTCAATGACCAACACAAATCTCCACCATTAAACAATTTAGAATGACAAAATTCGTCAACATCTACTGTAGCAGACATCACTTTAACACAAAAAAAGAACCTGTGTTTTTTTTTACAGAAAAATAAATAAATAAATATATATATATATCTGAAATCAAGCAAAAATCGCAAAAGTGACCATCATGGGTGTCACTTAGGGTGACCACGTGTCCCGCTTTGCGTTGTCCCGCACGTTGCATATTTGCATATTGAGGAAATGTCCCACATTTTCATCAGCCTATTGGTTTTTAATTATCATATTAAAGGAGTAGTTCACTTTTTTATTTTAAACGTTTGCTGATAATTTACTCACCCCATGTCATCCAAGATGACCATGTCTTTCTTTCTTCAGTCGAAAAGAAATTAAGGTTTTTGATGAAAACATTCCAGGATTTTCTCCATATAATGGACTTCAATGGGAACCAAACCATTCAAGGTCCAAATGAGAGTTTCAGTGCAAGCTTCAAAGGGCTTTAAAACGACACCAGGCGATGAATAAGAGTTTTTCGCAAGCACGCAAGAGATCACTTCCGGTGCTTTCCAGCGCTTGCGCAGACCGAAGTGCCCGTGTCTTCAGATCACTTGGACGCGGCTGTGGTTACAAGAGGTAAAACGATATAAATACTGTTCGTTTTCTCACACAAACCACTCGTTTCGTGTCTTCGCCCATCAATGTGTACTTACATTTACGAGTCATTAAATCATGTTTAATTTGGACTTCTCTGTGCATGCTCTTTGAGGTGGTGACCATAGACCTCCATTATATGACTGACGGACAAGAACGGTTTGCCCTAAAAATATCAAAATTGAAAATAGTGTGAAAACAAAGACACCTACATCTTGGATGCCCTTGAGGTAAGCTAAAACATACCAAAAATTTATTTCAAAGTGAACTATCCCTTTAAGTGTCTTGCTCAGGGACACATTAGTGTCTTACAGTGGATTTGAACCCGGGTCTCTCACACAAAAGGCATGTGTCTTATCCACTGCACCATCACCACCACTATCACAAACCATTGTGTGTCTGTATGTATATATATATATATATACACACACACTCACACACACAACTAGATACAGGAATTTATACATGTTCGGGAACAACCTTACCACCTATGAACACACATAACAGCCTACTGCTCCCTTGAGAGAACAACGAGGTTGTGGGAAACACAAGGGCACTAAAATATAACACGTCTAGTAATCAGTAAAATGGGGCCATTTATTTATTAATTTTTTTCCAATTGCCTCTGAAGTAACATGAGCCTCTGGGGCTTTCTGTCTGAAAGCACTGGCTGTATAAATATCACTTTCTCTTTTGATGAGAAGACAAATCCATTTCCACCACAGGAAATAAGTCTTGACATCACTGCAAAACTAGTTATGTGACTGGTATTTACGGTAGTTAGTGACTCAAACATCACTCAAATTACCTTCACCAAACCCAATGGCTATTTTGTAATTTTAATAAATCATCAAATTTATCATATTCGATTGATAACTGTGATGCTAACAAAAGGAGGCACGTGTTTACTGGGGGAAAATGACAGTGCTAATAGATACTTGGTAGTTTATTGCCAAGGTACCACTTTGTGGCAGCTGTAGGTCCAGGCAGTTCTGCCATGGCTCACTCTTTTGGAAAGAATTGTTTTTTGAACATGAGAATTGGTTTTCAACCCATAATTGATGTTTCAGTGCTAGCTACAATTTGATCGCGCCGAAAGACGTTCAAAAACTGAATTGCATTTTTTTTTCTGAATAGCAGCGAGGTGACAAATTATGGGCACATAACCTTTTCAAATGATTGCAGATGCAACAAAATATTTGGATATATTTGAAATTATTGGTGAGGATTTGCATTACATAATAAACAATAAAACTAATGTTATTTTTTTATTCTTTCTTTCTGTATTTTATTAATTCTGCAAAAAAAGTAGTTTCTTACTGCAAAAAAAACCTTACACATTTTTAATCAGTAAAATAAGATATATTTTGTCATATAATTAGATTTAAGTAGACTTAAAGATTTTAGTTCACTTTGAAATTAATTTTTAATATGTTTTAGCTTACCTCAAGGGCATCCAAGATGTAGGTGTCTTTGTTTCCGCAGTATTTTCTTAATTTTGATATTTTTTGGGCAAACCGTTCTTGTTTGTCAGTCATATAATGGAGGTCTATGGTCACCACCTCAAAGAGCATGCACAGAGAAGTCCAAATTAAACATGATTTAATAACTCGTAAATGTAAGTACATATTGATGGCCTAAGACACGAAATTCGAGCGCTTTGTGTGAGAAAACGAACAGTATTTATATAGTTTTACCTATTATATTCACAGTCACGTCCAAGTGATCTGACGGCTAGGGCGCTTCTAGGTAAAAACGATATAAATACTGTTTGTTATCGCACACAAACCGCTCGTTTCGTGTCTTAGGCCATCAATGCGTACTTACATTTACGAGTTATTAAATCATGTTTAATTTTGACTTCTCTGTTCATGCTCTTTGAGGTGGTGACCATAGACCTCCATTATATGACTGACAGACAAACGGTTTGACCTAAAAATATCAAAATTGAAAGTATTGCGGAAACAAAGACAACTACATCTTGGATGCCCTTGAGGTAAGCTAAAAAATATCAAAAATTAATTTCAAAGTGAACTATCCCTTTAAGTATTTCTTGATTAAGGCATACATCTTATAAACATTGTGTTAGAGTAAATGAAAAAAGCTAATGGCATAAGAAAAAAGTCTTGTATTAAATACGTTTAGATATTTTGCTGAACAACACGGCAAAAAAACTGAATAAGACAATGTTATTTTGTAGTTAACTTGTTTACAGGTGTTAGTTTCTATACCAATTATGCAACATAATGCAACATAAAGCTCTCAAGAGTGTAGTGACCCCCAGCTTATACCAAAACAAGAGGTTAACCACAGGACAGTCAAAGAAGGGTCCACACATTCCCCTCCCCAACACATAAAGGAAGTAGCCTTGCAGTCCAGTAATTATTAATGACAAAAGTCTATAAGCATTCCATTAGGTGCAAGCAGCTGTCATAAACATCTTAATTAATTTACAAAGCTCACGACTGGGGAATTACGACGATGTGAAAATCTGCTTCCCTCTGCCGCTCCATAGCACTGGAACAGATCGGGCTTTTAAATTTTTAAACACGTCTTTCATGTTCTCCAGAGCACAAAAAAGCCTTTGAACAGTCATCTTGTTAGGAGACGCACCTAGCAGCGCTGCTACCTTTTGGGTTGTCCCATGGTCCCCATAAACTGGTGACAAGGCTTTACAGTTCAAGTTTAAAGGGATAGATCACCTACAAATGACAAATCTGGTCATATTTTTCTCTCCGTCATGTTGTTTTAAAACCGTAAGCCATTTTAAATTTCATAAAGCACAAAAGGAGATATTTAGTAGAATGTTCCTGCTGCTCTTTTCCATGTAATGCCATTTTGTGTTCAACACAGGAAAGAAAGTCATACAGGTTTGGAATGACATGAGGATGATTGAATACATAAATTGAGGTTCTAATTGTTTGGTATACGTTTGTATTGTTACACTATGAAACTCATCAACTCATTGAAAGCAACCAAATATTATATAAAAAAAGATAAAGAAAGACTGGAAAAGTTATCTTTTAAAAACAACAGCTGTCACGGATATGATTGCATAAGAACACTGTCTCTGGAGGGAAGGAGGGAGAAGGCTCTGTGGCCCTCACGGGACGGGACAGGGACAGAGGTAGGACTACCACATTGCACCATTGATGCTCCACTGCACTTCCCAGAGAGTGTAGCTCCAATACAGTCAAACTATCTTTCCTGAAAACATAGTTGGATGCATTATAAGTTACTAAAAATTATATTTTTGATTATTATTAGTATGCGTATATTCAGCAAGAACATATGGTAGTATTAGTAGTGATATTTCACAAACTTCCTAGTTTCAGTTTTGCTTCAAATTTGTCTTCCTCATCTCACTCTGCTGTAAGAGCTGAACGTGTAACACATTATAGTTTACATTCAAAAAACAAAAACATTTGTCACGGTTTCTGCAAGGCTACTGCTAGTGGATAGAGAAGTACCTGTTACTGGAAAAACAGCTCTGTTTTGAACAGCCTGGAAGGATAAAATAACCAGGAAGCGAGTAATGACTATTAGCAAGCACTAGCATCTGATTCTCAAAGACACTCTCAGTCTCTCTACCACCCCCGCCTGTATATTTGCATAACCCACTCGTGTGTTCAATGCTAAAGCACTCCCAAGGCTGCTGATCAAAGTCAGCAGTCAATTCACATTACAATACATTGATTTGACGCTTCCTAACCTCGCTAGTCTTTACTTAATGCCTGTCAAAAGCCTTAAGCACACCATAGACCATCACATCCCCTGACTGTGTTACTGTAACAAACAAATAGAATAAAAGAAAATCTCTCAATAATGCAAATTTGACCCAGTGAAACATAAAGTCAGGTGTTATTTTCCAAAAAATATGGTACTATAATATGGTACTATACTATACTATACTATACTATACTATACTATACTATACTATACTATACTATACTATACTATACTATACATATATATATATATATACACACACACACTAGGGCTGTCAAATGATTAATCGCATCCAAAATAAAAGTTTGTGTTTACATAATATATGTGGGTGCACTGTGTATAATTATTTTATATTTATATTTATATATATATATATATATATATATATATATATATATATATATATATATATATATAGATACACACACATGCTTGTATATATTTAAGAAATATTTTCATGTATATACTGTATATAGATTTATATTAATTTATATTATATATAAATATTTTATATATAAATAATATTTTTTCTTAAATATGCATGCATGTGTATTTATATATAAACAAAATAATTATACACCGTACACCCACATATATTATGTAAACACAAATTTTTTGGGATTCGATTAATCGTGATTAATCGATTTGACAGCCCTAATATATATATATATATATATATATATATATATATATATATATATATATATATATATATATATATATATATATATATATATTATTATTATTATAATATTATTATATTATAATATAATAATATTATTATATTATATATATTTTTAATATTATTATATTATAATATAATAATACTAACAATAATAACAAAAATATCCTGGAAATATAATTGGAAGCAAGATGCAAGTAATATTAATATATTATTGTTGCTATTGTTTTTATTATATATTTATTAATGCATCACAATACTAATTATAATAATAATTTGGATGCAATACAGGTTCCAATTGAAAGTAAATAAAGTAAATAAAACGTCCATTATTTTTGTTATTATTATAATTATGAAAGCAAATCCAAGCAGTATTTATTTGGCTCACAATCAGGGATTTTAAATAGGAAACACCACCAGTTTCTAATATTACATAATGTAATACTTCAATGTTCACAGACGCCGCTTGTCCTCATGCTGCATCTACATTCATTTTAAAGCCTGACATTGGGAGAAAACAAAATGGAATAAAAATTGCCTCAGTGCGAAAACTCAACTGGAAAGGTCACCTCTTTCCAGCCTTACGGCTCTGCTGCCTCATGCTCATCTGATGTAATGAAAGAAGAATCGAGTTGCATCTCCCCCTCTGTGTCCAAGATGGTATCTCCCACTACACTGCATGTGCTGGGGAGGAGGGTGTTTTCTTCTTTTTTAGGGGAAAGCCTGTCAAAACGTATCAACATCGCTGACATGGCACAGTGACACACTGACCCACAACCGCCGGAGGAGAGTGCGTGCATTACAGCGAGAGGGGAAAAAAATAAATTAATAATAGTAAAAGAAAAAAAAGCAGCTATCGATTTATGTAAGAGTGCTAGTCATCGTCACATTGGCTGAGTGGTGTAGGGACTCTTTAATTATTTCTCAGGAGTCAGACAAAATCAGTGTGCCGTGAAGACACTACATCGATTTCCCTTCAGCCAAAGCAACATACTCACTCTGTGGCGGCTCACGATAGAGAAAAGAAAAAAAGGTGTTTGTCTTAGAGAAGAGATCTGGCACCCAAACAAACGGATGTTTCTCATGATAGAATTGACGGCCAAATCATGCCGGTCAAAAAAAGGTAAGGATGGGATAAATAAATACACTCCTGCATCTGAATATACCAACGCATTCCCATACTAGGGCATCATATAGTGACGCTTTTGACAATGTGTATACATGCAACACACATGGCTCCCTTTAGCATCAATATAATACCCTTCGGTTATGGGTAGGTTTAGGTCTGGGTAGTGTTAGGGTTAGACCACTAGGAGGCGCCTTCTGGCCCATATCTCATCTCATATTGATGCTAAAAGGTGCCATGTGCGTTGGATGTACACGCATTGTCAAAAGCATCAGTATATGACGCCTTAGGATGAGAACAGGCTGAATAAGCACACTTCCCTATTGTATAGTATCTAAAAAGCAGTACATTAAAAGAGTTGAATAAAGAGCTGTAGTGCTCTTATTGGAAACGCAGGTTTGAGTACGGCCTGCAACCTGTCCCTGTTTCTCTATAACAGCTGCCTGCCATTTTCTCCTGTCTGTAAAGCTGTCTGAAACATGAAACATTGAAATATAGAATGGGAGGAAGGCATCAATGCAATATCCAGTAATCCTGGGTGTTTGATTGGTCGAAAAAATAACGTGGTAGAAATGAGTAAACATGTATTCATGTTTTAGTTACAATGTATAAGACTTTTAATCTGTAATGCCTGGTTCAGATTACACGATTTTAGCCCTATTTTTATGTCTTGCAGGTGTCGCTCATCGGAAATCACGCCACTGGCCTTGCGCCATTCTCCCGCGGCCTAGCCTCGTCCTGCTCGCCACAGTAAACATGGTGAATGACGACTGTAGAACGCAAACGCCGAATCCCGGACATTTTTGGGCGATCTCAAAACGCATTTTCAGGCAGACTCATCACGGAGACTCACTAGTAGCCTAGACTTGTTGTTTAACTACTGCGCTGTTACCGGTAGGCGTGGCCTCCTAGGGCAGCGAACCAAGTGCATTCTGGGAATTGTTGTCTTTTATTCACAAAAATACTGTTTTTTTATCTGTAATGCCTGGTTCAGATTACACGATTTTAGCCCGATTTTGGCACGATGCGTTTGACGTAGGGTGTCGTAGGATTCGTAAACGACAACAGGTGTTGGGACGCAAGATTCAATCGTATCATCTCGTGTCATAGTGGGCGACAACCTATGCCGCGTCTGTGATGCTTCACAACATCACGACAATAAGACTAGCATGTTTAACGGTCGTCCACGACGGTTCCATCACATGTATGAGGTTGACTAATAGGAGCACAAGCTTTCCGTACACAACTTTCAAAAATGGCGAAACGAAAGAGAGACGATGGTGCTAACGTTTAAACTAAAAGTAAAAATATATAATGAAACAATATTTCACCTTAAGATTTGGAGGATTGACAGCCCATACTGCCGTCTTCGAGCAGGCTTCTCAAGTCTCACGCAATTCAACCAGTTCACACGCTCACACGCCACACCGTGTATTTCTCACGCTGAAAAGGCAATGCCGAGCAATCCCGGAACGTGTCCATTGTCGGGTTTTCTTTCTTTTTTACGTTTTTCTGAACACAGGACAGCCAATACAACACTCACCGCTTCATTCATTGTTTATTTACGTTCGTTTCAGGAAGTCACTCGCTACTAGTTTCGCCTTCTCGATGACATCACGCACGCCATTAAAGACGGCATGCAATGACTGGTCAGGAAGCAATGTGTCTGACATGCGTCTTGTCCACGACAAGATTTTAGGAGTCAAAATCGCGTAATCTGACACAGTGACTATCGTAACGTATCTGAACCAGGCATAAAGCTAAAAAAAAATTGCTAATTAAAAAAAATAATAATAATAATAAATAAATAAATTTAAATAAAGAAAATATGTGACTGGAGCATCATGAAGGGATAGGATAGTCGAAAAACGGAAATAAAAATCTTAAGAGCACCTCTTCACAGAAAAGGCCAAAACGAATGGCAGGCTGTGGCTAACACCTTTGTTTCTGATTGATGTTTGTAGGATGAGTTGCAAACGCACTTGTGGTTCACCGTAGGCTGGTGGTGGTTGTGCATGTTCTTTTGGGGAACTAAAATTAGCACCCCATGTGTATTTCCTGCCCACAAAAGAATCATAAAAAAGCACAAACAAACAGCAAAACATCTTTCAGGTGGTTGGAAAATGATACCTGTCGATGTGGGGGTACTTGACACATTAAATGGCCTCGAAAGGTCTTCCATTGAAATCTATAAAAAGGCCGCGAGAAAAGAAGATGCAATCTCTCCATAACCTCCACCTGAGGTAAGATGCAGCTGTCGGTCGTCGGAATCAGCGCACGACCGTGAACAGAGCATTAACTAATTCACACTGCAACGATGCATGCATGCATGCCCTTCCCATGTCTAGCCAGAGATTGTGTAGAGACCCTGTTAAAAATGCATTGTTATGGAAAGGGAGGCTCAGTTGAGAGTGTGAGTGCATCTCGGTTTGCTCTGCTGTTTCCATAATTTATAAACAGGGCGCAGTGGCGAAATGGGCGGGGTTTAAAGCATACCTCGGGTCTTTAGTTCACCACCCTCCTCCTCAACCCTCTTAGTATTCCTCATCAGTTCAATATAAACAATATAACATGAAAAAAGGAAATTATAAAAGAATTCCCGTTTACCCGTTCATTTTTTATAGGGTCGCTAACGGCCAAAGGTGTGTAACAGAGTAAGGATTATTTTTCTATACAGCTATAATTGAATCTTTGATGACTGAATAAGAGCAATTTACTTTTATTCCACAAGGTGGCAATGTGTGATACACAATGATGAAGTGAGTAACACTCATAGTTAGCGCAGGCAGAAAACAAAAGAAAACTGTTCAAACCTAACCCTTCCAAGCTCCAAAGGGTAACAAAATATGCTTTATTTTATTCTTCGGTAATAGTTACTCGAATGTCAAAAAATATATATCTTTTTTTTATCACGACAGGTAGAGATCCATTTGTGTTAGAAATACTAGATTGGGGTCGCAAAAGACCCGGAAATGTAATAATGATTGGTGAAACATTCACGCATTTAAGGGTTAATGACCTGGGGGGTGGAGTTAGTGGATTTACATCCAATCAATTTGAATTAGTCAGTAAAAACTGCCACAAATTTCAAGGGGTGTGCGACTCTTTTGATGTAACATTCAAAATTGATTTTACTTTGCAAACGTTAAAAAAAGTATGATCTATATCAACGCATTTTCATCCCAAGGCATCATATACGACGCTTTTGCCAACGCACATGGCAACCTTTAGCGTCAATATAACGCGCACCAAGTATGGTAGGTTTAGGTCTGGGGTAGTGTTAGTGTTAGACCACTAGGAGGCGCCTTCTGCCCCGTATATATCTGCATCTCATATTGATGCTATAGGGTGCCATGTACATTGGATGTCTACGCTTTGGCAAAAGCATCATATATGACGCCTTGGGATGAGAACGGGATGTCTATATAGTATGAATATATAGTAAAACCGCCATGTTGCTACTGTCACGTGACCTACTGGCGTCAGTTGTGTCACTTCAATTCCATTTATAAATCCTCTCCAGTGGCCTCATGGGATAGTAAGGTATCCATCAAATGCACACTTAAAGGGATACTCCACCCAAAAATGAAAATTTTGTCATCATTTACTCACCCTCAAGTCGTTCTACAAAATAACTTCCTCAACACAAAGAAAGTTATTTGTAGAACATTTGGAACTTTAGCATCATTCGACTTCCATAGTATACATTTTTTTCTACTATGGAAGTCAATGGTGCTAAAGTTCCAAATGTTCTTTAAAATATCTTGTTTTGTGTTCAGCAGAAGAAAGAAACTCATACATGTTTCTTGTAACAACTTGAGGGTGAGTAAATGATGACAAAATTTTTCATTTTTGGGTGGAGTATCCCTTTAAGAATCTCGTACTGTTCTTAGCATACTATATAGTAGGGAAGTATTCTATTTCGTACACAGCATTCGTCTGTAGCAGCGAACAGGTAGCGCTAAAAACCCCCACATTTTTTCAGTTGTCTCAACACATCAGACTGCTTTGAGACCTAACGTTTACTTATTTATTCATCAACTAAGATCTGTTGAACTCCAGCTGTGCTGCGTTTTTAATGTAAGAGACTAAAGAGACATTACTAATTTCTATGGCACTGCTTTGATAAAACAGCATATTAGCAACTACGCTAACAAAGGTAAACTCAGCAGAGGCAGATCTGAACCTTCTGTGATAAACAGCTGGCGCAGCGAGCGGCTTATCTAGGGTGGGTGTGTTTTTAATCTAGTTATTAATGTCGTAAATTAGCTCGTATAATTGAATGTTCATATAACATCACATCCTTCCCCAAAGAATTACTATTGGACTGCTTATAATAATATCTTATTTCCCAGATGAATACTATTGGACTTGAGAATAATTCCATCACTCGGCTAATTCTGGAGACAAAAGGGTGGAGTGGATCTTGGATAAGGGGGCTAAGCTTGGAAATTGAAGGTAAATGGTATAAGATAAACGTTGCTTGACTGGTGACAACATAACAGATACGGTAAGGACATTAAAAGACAACGTTCTGTCAATACACGTCACCAGGAAAAGGAACGTTTTTTGTTAGAACAGATAAATGTTGTTCTTGTCCACATGTGTTTTAGGGCAGGCATTCTCAAATGTTTTTTGCAGTCGAATCCCATTGAGCAAAAATATTACTTGAAGTCCCCCTGAGATTAGAAGTTAATATTTAAATTATTAAGTAAACCATTAGTAATAATTAATAATTATTAAGTAATAATTATTAATTATTACTAATGGTGACATGACATGATGGAAAACAAATATTTTAAATACATACATACATACATACATATATATATATACATATATATACATATATATACATTTATATACATATATATATATATATATATATATATATATATATATATATATATATATATATATATATATATATATATATATATATATATATATATATATATATATATATATATATATATATATATATACAAATTCACATATTTATGAAATCATATATATCCAAGATTTTTTATTTTTTATTTGATTTAATAAATATTTATTCATTTACATTTTTAAGATTTAATTATTACTAGTTTTTCATACACTTGCAAACTCTGTTTTGGGGAATCAGACACATTTATTTTAAAGGTTTTTAATGATTTGTTTCATAAAACAGGAGCTTTTTAAGGAAACGTTCCCCAATATTCCAGAAACGAGCTCCATGCTCAAATATTTCCATTTTGATTGGAAAGATTTGGATTTTCTTGGACAATTCATTTGGGATTCTTCAATGAAGTTAACAGAAAAAAAACACAGGAAGAGGGATAAAAAGGAAGAGGAGGTGAAAGCAAAAAAAATAAGAAAAAAAAAAATAAAAAGAAATGGTGTATATGCCAAATCAGGTCTGATTAATTTATTTTTTCCAAATGCTGCCGCTGGCTAAAAACGCATTTGAGTTGAGATGCAAAAATGTCATCCAAGACAAAAGTGATTAATTTCAGAACCGAATGCAAACACAGAAAGGCAATCTTCGAACATGAGAAGCGTGAATTATTTCATGAATTCTAAATAAAAAAAGAAAACATGTAACCGAAAATAAATTTTCTAAAGAATATTGCAAGAAAGAAAGAAAAAAGTGACCATATTATCTGGAGCCTTTTCTCCCATCCTTCCTCCACTTCTCCTTGCTTCAGTCTTTGGAAAACAGAAATTCATTTCTGCCTTCATCTCTAAAATTGGATGCAATTTATTGCCTCCACAAAGCTCTGTTTTTCACCGGCCGTGGCAGCCAATGCGTATCTCGAGTGTGGCCTCGGGTGCTAATATGCAGAAAGTGGCGGGGGAGACGCGACTCGGTGAAGGGGAGAAGGGAGAGAAAAGCTGGGGGACACAGCCCAGAATCAATCCATGATAGAGCGAGAGAAAGATGAGTGTGTTTACTCATAGAAATATGGCCGCTCTGGATGTCAGAGGGGGAGAAAAAGGTTATATAACTGAATATGAGAGACCCAAAGTGAGAGGCGGACAAATGAATAATAAAAGTGACAAGACAACACTGAGTGATCATGGGAGCAATACGTGAACGTGCGCTTGCTTAGCTTGACTGACTTGTAGGTAAAAGGCTAAATATGCATGCAGAGGTGAGAGAACAGGTCATAGGTCAGCGGATGTTGTGTATGTTGTGTCGGCAGAGCGCATCACGTCAGCTAGAACAGGAAAATGTGACATGCAGCAAACAGGAAACACACACAGGCAACCATCTCTTTCAAGAGCAGATGTCAGCTACTGTGCAAAACTTGCTTGTCTGTATAGCTTCCAACGTTTAAAGCCATTTAGCAGACACTCTTATTCAGAGTTAACTACAAAAACATCATTTCTCCTATTTAATCCAAAGATGCACTGTAAAAAAGTTGAGTCAACTTAATCAACTTAAGTCATTTGAACTTGTTCAAGTCATTTGAACTTAAATACAATAACCTGTCTTGTATAAGACAAAAACAAGTTGAAAAATGCAAGTCCCGGGCTAGATAACTTCCCAAAGTTCAGAGAAGTATTGCCACATGTTTGAGAATTTCTCTGTGCTTCTTGTAATGCTCCGGTGGACTTGCAGTTTTGCCAAAGCATTAAACTTCAGGAAGTGACATTACCTCTGCTTACAAAAGTGCAAAACTGCGGTTTGACGTGTATCTCACTCGCCTTCACACTTTCACTGTATCTCTTCAACAGACATTAAACACACTCCTACTTGCCCACACTTCTCCCTCAGTTAGCTCAAGGTGCAGTCCGTCCAGCGACCTTGCAGTGGAACGCCTACACAGGCAATGAATAAGTATCACATTTCCTTCTCTGACAGCTGACACAGTCGAGCCCAGGTGATATACCAGACATGACAAGTGATTCTAATTAAACGTTGAGGCTAAGGATATAGAAATGGCAGGTAGGGACAGACCTTGTCCGGCCAACCGGCACGCGGCTGAGTCCTAATCTGATGAGCCGGGCTTGTCAGGCCCCGCTCACCGGTCCCGTCGAAACTCAGGCCTGAATCCCAGGAGAAAGTGACAGTTTTCCACCCGAGGGAAGACGGGGACTTGCCGAACCCCTACCCATCGCAAACAATAAACACTAGGCAAGAGAAAAGTGAGAGCCGCGTAATGTGCAGCCAGACCGAGCTTTTGGGCTTTACAAATTTGTCAGACTGTTGTTCGGCTGAATGAAGTACAAATGAAGTGCTGCCACCGCTGTCCCAGGCTTAGGCAATACCTGTCAGACTTCCACTTGTTTTAAGGTAGAAACCAAGACTCCTTGGAACCATACTCACCTGAAGCCACGGATGACAAAAAAACATACACGTTAAGCCGTTCACATTGTCGTGTCTTCCGTCTTCTGCGCCTAGGCAGAGACGAATGAGGGTGTTTTGTGTAGATTCTTTAGAAAAGTGGAGACAGTTAGCAGTTTACTCGAAGGAAAACACGAGCAACGTCGCATATTGACACGAATATCGGACTGCACGCACTTACAGAGAACATCCGAGAACATCAGGGAGGTCAGAGTTAGAGTCTGGGATGACTTTTCCCGCTCCCCACCCGGAATCAAGACTTACCAGCTGACAGCCCATCATCATCAGGGTTGCCAATGTCACCAGGCGGGGGAGGCTGCCAGTTGGCACTCATCGGTAGGAGAGCGATTCTCAAGAGCTCGCCAGGAAATCTGTTTTGATAACGCAACTTCACACTCCACTGCCTTCCTTCTCAACTCAATACATCAGACTTTTTGGCATTGCTGTTTCTATACTACAGCAGTCAAAGCCAATGCCTGGCATCCACAGCCGACTAACATGTTTCAAACAGCGGCTAATGAAGGATGTAATGCCTCTCGTTGTGAGGTGTGCTTGCTCTTACATGCTGAATTTGATTCTTGTTCAAGGAGCGCTTTCACAGACTAACTGGAAGGGTGGGATGATTATTTTAATTGTACGTTTTTTTCTTTGGAATTAAGGTTAAACATTTGAGAGCTTCTTCCAGAGCTCCTGCATCCTTACTGTCCATATTATGGCAATGCATCAGTGACGTTATAAGTGTCTATGATAAAATAATTGGACCGAAAGCCTCGACACAATCAGGTTACAATGGTGTGACGCTCTTACTTGTAAATATACACTCACCTAAAGGACTATTAGGAACACCAAACTAATACTGTGTTTGACCCCTTTCACCATCAGAACTGTCCTTGATTCTACATGACATTTATTCAACAAGGTGCTGAAGCATCTTTAGAAATGTTGGCCCATATTGATAGGATAGCATCTGGCAGTCGATGGAGATTTGTGGGATGCACATCCAGGGCACAAAGCTTCCTGCTCCACCACATTCCAAAGATGCTCTATTGGGTTGAGATCTGGTGACTGTGGGGGCCATTTTAGTACAATGAACTACTCAGAGAAACCAATTTGAAAGGATTCAAGCTTTGTGACATTGTGCATTATCCCGCTAGAAGTAGCCATCAGAGGATGGGTACATGGTGGCCATAAGGGATGGACATGGTCAGAAAACAATGCTCAGGTAGGCCGTGGCATTTAAACAATGCCCAATTGGCACTAAGGGGCCTAAAGTGTGCCAAGAAAACATCCCCACACCATTACACCACCACCACCACCAGCCTGCACAGTGGTAACAAGGCATGATGGATCCATGTTCTCATTCTGTTTACACCAAATTATGACTCTACCATCTGAATTTCTCTCAAATTGAACAGGTGTTCCTAATAATCCTTTAGGGGAGTGTAATATATGTGAAGTATATATATTTTTTCAAAGACTATGCCAAACTAATGAACTGAATTATTTTAATGAGGTGTTTTTTGGTATAATATCTAACCTGTTGTACCACATTGACATTTTTAATAATAATAATTTTACATCAGAAATTAAAAACAGGTGTATTCAAGTCAGTGTACAAGCAAATTGCATGAATGCACATTTGAATATAGTGATAAATCGAGACAAAACAAAAAAATGGCATTGATGCATGAACCATTGGGTAGAAGGCAACTGGGAACTCAAACAAAGGTTGCAAGAATGCAAGACTACATCATGGTGTCATTTGGTACCTTGTTGTAAGAGCTTTGAGGTGCAACGAGCTTCACCCTGGGTGCAGTAAGCGAATGGAAGACGGTTCTTGTGCAGGATATCTTTTTCAGAATACTTGCTGTTGTCTTGCAAGAGGATGAAAGATCTGAGTTGAACTTCTCTCATGACAACCCAACTGGCTGAGCTTCAGCTCTGGCTGAATACGGGGAGTAAAGATGATTTGCCAATGCAGTCAGGGAAAGATATTTTTCAGCTCCTTCAAGTCAAGCATCTATGAATAGTACATCAAGATTATTCATACAATATTAGTTCCAATCCACTGCTATGAGGTAAGAGTTTAAAGCCAAGCAGAGGTGCGCCACTGACAGATGAGAGCCTGATAAGGTATTTAAACTATAAAATATCAGAACGATATTGCATCAGACTGATCTAAGGTCAGTTTTGCAGTTTCTTTTATATGATTTGAGATTTGTAAATGTTTAATGTATCACTGAACTGTTCACAGGTGAGTCCTGCCAGCATTCTGAGAGGAAACGGCTTCCTGTGCTGTCTGGGCCTGAAGGAGCGATGAAGGATGAAAGGAACAGAGAAGTTGTATGCTTTACTAAGTTTAACACCTCTCTTCCAAAATATTTTAAGACTTTAAAGCTGTCATATCACTACTAGAGTCCACTAATAAAGTTAGTTTATGCATGATTTAAAAATTACATCTTTTCTTATTTGACCAAATATGTCTTTTTGAGCTGTTTTGCTGAACCTGAGTTAGTAAGTTCAACAAATCAAATTTGTATATCAAGTGACTAAACCTTATGTCCTTCCAAACCTGTATGAGTAAAGGTTCGGTCAGATAATCGAATTTCATGCTGCAAAAAAGGTCCATTGCTTTAGTATTGGGGTCGACTATCCTTCAAAACCGGTTTTGAACTACATGATGGTGTATGCTGACAAAATACTTCAGTGAATTATTAAAGATGATAAGCCAGTCACGAATAAGCATTGTACATGTTCTGGGTGGTATTCAAGTGTGACAAACCCTCTCTCTCTTTTCACTCCTCTTGTTCTATGTCCACTCCTGCCCCTTTATTTTGGGTGCCTTTACAAAGCTGCTGATGTGATTATAGAGGATGATGATTACGGTTACATAACAGCATCAAATTAATTTACTGCCCTCAACAAGGCGGCAGGAGGAAATCGCTCTCCCCTTTTCTTTCCCTCTCGCTGCTCTCTGCTTCATGCGTCAAACATTTCCCATCTGAAGCTCCTCCTCCATACAAGCACACATATTCACCCCCTCCCCGACAGTCCATTAAAGTCACATCAAGGGGATTAAGACAAACTGGGTCAGTGGAGCATTGCTGTAGAAAAAAAAACGAGAGGCAAACAAACCATGGCCAAGCATCACCGCCAACCTTATAAAGCAGGGAGGGTTGGGGGCCGGACCGGGATTCATGGGCCTGGGATTGTGTCTGTCTGGCTGGGGAGAAGGTGCATTCTTGCAAGCATGGATGAGTGGAGGGTGTGGAAGAAACTGGCCATGGCTAAGATCTCACGAGGGCCCTACAGGCTTGGCTGTAGGAAGTGAAGCCAGGCACATGGTTTTTGTTTCTGTCTCTCTCTCTCTACTGTGCCTCTTCTTCTCTCCAAGAAGCAGAGACTGGCTCTTCATGACTGAAAAGCACTGGCTGCTATGGTGTAGCGCCTAGGGAATTGTGTGCCAACTTCATGCACACACATACTGTACAGTTTGGGACGCGACTCAATGATTTTGAGTCGAAAGGTTGCAATGTGCTGTTTGTGGAGAAATGCAAGCCAAAATCTTGAATTTGGACCTCTTTTGTGTCATTTATGTAAGAAAATAATTCCAAATGGTCCTCAATATCGATTCTTAATTCCCAAGTATCTCCCATCTAGTTATTGCAATATCACACTCTTAGAAAAAGGGTTCATTGAAAATTTCACAACTAATTACAAAGAAATGAAAAGTAACATGTTAAATTAAAGGTAAAATTAAAGTAGAAAGAATGAAATAGTATTTTCTTATAAAACGTACTCCAAAAATGTGTTTTATTTACAACGTTGACATTTTTTAATGTATTTATAATCTTCTTGTTTTCATTACATTTTAATCAACCAATTTTTATTATTATTATTATTTATTGTATTAATGATCAATTTTAAATAAATGAAATTTTTGGTCAATTTGTGTTTTGAGTTTCTCAAACTAGAGCTGCACCTCGTGGATTAATTGAGCCTTTTTTTGGAGTTTTTTTTCTCCCACGATTCTGAACAGACAACTATACAAAATAACATGTTATTTACTAAAGCCCCATCAGAAACTGTCCTATAATAGATGATATATCTCTGCGAACATACAGTGGTGTTCACTACTGGCTCCATGACTTAATGGTTTTGGGAACCCAGATGGACCGGTATTTGCACGTTGCTGCAGTTAAATAGCCGCGATGGCAAAGAGCACTCACTGTTTCGTTCATCTTTAATATTATGCATTTTATGTACTGATTCCATTTGCATTTAGACTTTTCCTTCCAAAATACTTGTTTGTAGCGGCAATAAAACGCATTTGTTGTCTAACATAGAGTAACATCCGTGAATGTCACTCAAAAACATAACGCAGGGCAACCAGTAGTGGGGAACGCCCTCCAGCGCAGCCACTGGCGACCTGCAACGACAAAGTCGCGTGTAGTGTGAACGGGGCTTAAAGGTTCTGACGGAAATGTTAATTGCTGCAGTCTATTTAAAATGTTCAATTAATCTGAAGGATTAAAAAGAAAAAAAAACAGTATGAATGAACAATTCAATGACTCACTCATAAAGACTTGATGAAGGGCGTGGAGGACGTGTCTGTCGTTGCTGTTCTTGGTTCATCACGTGACCTATGGTGTGCTTGCGCCATTCTGGAAAGTTGAGATGTTTTTTATCTCTATGTAGCGTGGTTGGAAATAAACTTTTATCCCAGTACTTCTATTATAATTTGAATTATTGTAACTAAGAAATAACGATACTGTGTGGTTGAAAATACTTAGTGAAGTCTGGATCAGCGACAGCGAGAAGACAGATCTAGATGCTCCAGTGTGATTTTGAGATTGGGTGGATGTTTGAATCACGATCGTGAGCTTTCAATCAAGCAGCTCCTGAATATTTAGTGGCCCCCTTCATCAACGTTTCCATCATCTCATGTGGCAACAGTACTGCTGATGTCAACACAACTAACTCTACCAAAATGTATCTCTGTCTCTCAATCAAAAAAAAGTCCAGCAAAACCGGCATAGAGGTTTATATTAGAATAAAGTCCGCAGCACCTGAGGCCCAGTGCAGACGCAAACCATCCGTTTCAAATGAGTTCCCTTCAGAAGCTCTAAATCATGAGATTTGTTCATATTGACTTGGCTACACTGTCCTAAAGTGCTTTTTAAATGACACCAGAGGGAATATCTTGGTGCCAGCTACACATAAAAATATATGAGATCTAAATGGAGACCATAAACTGCACTCTGAAACAGCACTTTATGCTCAATAAATAAGATTCATGGAACGACACAGAGATGGTCATTATCCCACAATACTCCCAAAGCACAGCTTGAAATGAGCTGAGGGGGGTCTAGCTGTTGTGTTTGGGTGTGATGAGGGCAGTGTGTGTATACAGTATGTGTACACTACTGTATTATATTCTTATCATGATACCAAAATTTCAATAAATTTTTACAGTTCTCAGTACCAAACCAAGCAATAAGGCTTATACTTTCTTGATAACACTTTATTTTACAGTGTTACATGTTACATGTAGTTACTATAGTAATAACTATAAATTATGAATAATTACATGCAACTAAACCATACCAATTACTGTGTAACAAAGACACATTAAAATAAAGTTTAATGAACGAATGAACAAATCTTTTCCAAGTCAATTCGTTCATTTTGTTCGTTGAATGAACCAAATGACAATTAAAAGATTTCATTCATTTTGATGAACAGGAGAGTCATGATCGCACATCACAGAAGAGAGCAAGGCAAGCATTTGAGCTTATAAAACTTAAACTTTATTTATTTTTAAAATTAGAGATCATTTCACTTGATAAGACCTTATTCATTGTCTGAAATTGTTTAAAGCCCTTTGAACAGTTTGCACTGAAACTCTCATTTGGACCTTGAACTGTTTGGTTACCAGTAAAGTCCATTATATGGAGAAAATTGGAATGTTTTCATTAAAAAAATGTCTTTTTGACTGAAGAAAGAATCACATGGATATCTTGGATGACATGGGGCTGAGTAAATTATCAGCAAAAGTTTTTATAAAAGTGAACTACTCCTTTAAGTCAAACTACCAATCATTGCTTTGGGAAGTGCTTTCCAAAACAGCTTCAGATTGAGTCACACTGCAGGACCCTACCATGACATCTCATGTCAACCGGCCAGTTGGGTGAAAATACCTGATGTGAGAATAAGCCTTGAATTTTATAAGGCCTGCACTGGTTTAGCAGACTACAACACAGCACAACTGGTAATTTTCCACTATATCCTGCAGGTTACGCAGGCTGTGACTTCAGCTTTTTCTGAAAGCTTAGCTCTATTTGGTCTGATTTTCCCCCGTGACCGCGTGAGCCTGCGAGCAGGAGAAGATCTAACATTCTCTGACAGCAGATATTCCAAACACTTCCTCACGAAAAACTTCCCTTTCAGCACTCATATCCTGGCAGATCCCCTCTCCCCAATAAGAACTACTATAACTGTTCAGGCACTCTGAATTATTGTGCATTAATGTTACAAAGTCTGAATCTCAGTCGATTAAGGTTAACTTCTTCTTTACTCATTTAATTTTCCTTTCCTCCAACTATTTTAAGTTTTCCTCCTTCTTCCTTTTACATGTGTAATAGTTCTCTATGATATATACACACACCTAAAGGATTATTAGGAACACCATACTAATACTGTGTTTGACACCCTTTCACCTTCAGAACTGCCTTAATTCTACATGACATTTATTCAACAAGGTGCTAAAAGCATTCTTTAGAAATGTTGGCCCATATTGATAGGATAGCATCTTGCAGTTGATGGAGATTTGTGGGATACACATCCAGGGCATGAAGCTCCCGTTCCACCACATCCCAAAGATGCTCTATTGGGTTGAGATCTGGTGACTGTGGGGCAATTTTAGTACAATGAACTACTCAGAGAAACCAATTTGAAAGGATTCAAGCTTTGTGACATGGTGCATTATCCTGCTGGAATTAGCCATCAGAGGATGGGTACATGGTGGCCATAAAGGGATGGACATGGTCAGAAACAATGCTCAGGTAGGCCGTGGCATTTAAACGATGCCTGAATTGGCACTAAGGGGCCTAAAGTGTGCCAAGAAACATCCCCCACACCATTACACCACCACCAGCCTGAACAGTGGTAACAAGGAATGATGGATCCATGTTCTCTTTCTGTTTACGCCAAATTATGACTCTACCATCTGAATGTCTCAAACAGAAATCAAGACTCATCAGATCAGGCAACATTTTTCCAGTCTTCAACTGTCCAAATTTGGCTGAGTCTCAATTTCTCGATTTTCACACCATTCTTTGTAAACCCTAGAAATGGTTGTGCATGAAAATTCCAGTAAATGAGATTGTGAAGATACTGCAGACCGGCCTGTCTGAATCAACAACCATGCCACGCTCAAAATTGCTTAAATCACCTTTCTTTCCATTCTGACATACAGTTTGGAGTTCAGGAGATTGTCTTGACCAGGACCACACCTTAAATGCATTGAAGCAACTGCCATGTGATGGGTTGATTAGATAATTGCATTAATGAGAAATTGAACAGGTGTTCCTAATAATCTTTAGCTGAGTGTATACACACACACACACACAACTAACGTTTGGGGTTGAACGTAAGATTTTTAAAATATTTTTGAAAGAAGTTTCTTATGCTCACCAAGACTGATGAAAACACTTTTCTATTTAAAAATATTAATTTGTAATAAAAATATTAATATTAATTTAAAAAGATGTAATTTATTTCTGCTGACTGCAAAGCTGAATTTTCAGCATCATTACTCCACTCAGTGTCACTGTGATCTTTCAGAAATCATTCTAATATGCTGATTTGCTGTTATGCTGAACAGTAGAGAAAAGAACAGTATTTTATATGTATATTTATATTAATAACAGTCTTTATTGTTGCTGTCTGTATGTCAGTCTTTATTTCTTTTGCAATCTCCCACACATAGTACTTGCATCTGATGCTCAAGTGGAGAACTTCTTATCAATAACCACTCCAAAAGAGAGATTTTCTTTTTTATCGAGGATGTAATCATCTGGAAAGAAAAGGGCCGAGGCACAAGGCCATCAGGCAAAGGAGAGATATTTTACAAGCCCATCAAAGCTATCTGTATTTCAGTAAGAAATGAATGCTATAATTTGCAGATGGATGGTTGCAAAACAACGTACCGCACACAAACACATGTGCTGGAGAGAGAGAGAGAGAGAAAGAGAGAGAGAGAGAGAGAGAGAGAGAGAGGGACCAGATGCTCAGTCTATGAAATGACAGCCATTAACTAATCAGCTACAGTTTATGTAATTGTTGAACATCTTTCAAAGCAAATTGTGCACATGGGTTATCAACTAAATAAAAGCAAACATTCTCTCGCTCTCTGCCTCCCTCTCATTTCATGTTCATTATATCATCATCTGGCAGTCGTTTGCCTGCCACCCTTTAAGAGTGAGACAAAGAGCAAAAACAGACATAGAAGTCGTAACCCTCAATCACTGGCTTTCAAGGCCTGATTAAAATTAAATTTGATAATGTGTAAAACATTAATAAGCACAGGGCAATCTCATTCACTCAGCATTGAAACACCAGTCTGATATATTTGTCTTCAGTCTAACAGTGATGATATGGTCAACATCCAAACCTAATCTTCTACTCTGGTGTGTCTTTACATGCTTGAAAAGATGTTATGAGTGATTTTTTTTATGTTTTTGCTTGCCAATGTGTTCCCAATGTTTTTAGTGTGTTATACTTATTTGGGTGGTTGTTAGGTGGGTCCTTCCTTGTCCAAGTCTAAATAGCCTAAAAGATCATTATTATATATTATGGTGTAATATTGTCCATCAGTAATATTGTGTATTATTGTGTGAAAGCAATCCGACACAGACTAACCAACCAACCAAATGGTGTTATAATTCATAAATGTGTTATATCAATAGCAGTAGTGTCTGATTCTGTGAGTCAGCGCATTAGTTATCACAGTTGAAAACCAACAGAGCACCTCTTCATCTTTAAATTTTCCGTAATTCGCTTTTCCGTGTGAAAATGCAGTCCCGAATGGAGACTCCTGGTCTCGCTGGCATTATAACATTCAGCGCAAAATATACAATATAAAACAGTTTTTGTTTGCTTTTTGTATCTTTAGGTTCAGTGTTAAAAATGACAGTGTGTGAACACTAAATCGAGCTAAATGTAGGTATTAAATGTATAAATGCAGGACTAAATGTATAATTGTCTTTTTTGGTCCAGACCAAACAAAGTGTGAACACTCCCTTAATGAATTGCTGAGTGAAATATGATGTTAGATGTGTTGAACAGCTCCACTATGAGTGGTCTGACATACGTATCCAGATAATTCAACGCAAAGATTTCGGAAAGCATCCTAAAAGTGCTTTCACTGAATATGTGCATGGTTGAGCAAATAAGGAACATTGCACCTTGCTGAAGTAAATCAATGTTGTGTTGAAGATGTATGTTCCACCTGCTGTCGTCTACTCGCCTACAAAAACACACAGTCTCACTCACAACAAACTCATTCCAGTGTCGACTGTGTCTGCTGAGACTATGGTCTCTATCAAAAACTGTTTTTCGCATATAAATGCCACGAGAAATGACATTCGTGACATAGATACTAACTTTCATGAGATTCGGGCTGAAAATGAAGCTACTTCAGACCAACCCTTTTAAAGAGTTATTTATCCCACCGGTAAAGTAGAAATACGCCAAGACCCGCCACAAAGTTACTTGCGCTTCAGATTGTTGAAATAGGGCCCTATTTCTGTCAGAGTGTGGGTTTGAAATATATTTTTTTATTTTTTCTTTACAACCTTAAATTATGTACGATGAAACAGGAAATCCTTTCATAGACATTAAGTAACACCCTTCATCTCATTTAACAATTCCTGGAATTGAGCCTGTTCTTGGAAAAGCATCTTTGAATTTAGAAATTGGTGCATAATCGCTGAAACTGAAGGAAACTGTATTTGGTTATTCAATTCATCACATGATTACTGTTACGGTGCATTTCTGTGTAGAATAATCCAAAAAAATAAGAAGTAACAAGGAAGATCTGTCTTTAAGTAAATTTACTGTACACGCCAAAAGATCTTTGCTCTCTGGAAAATATCATTAACGGAGGAAAAACAACCAAAGGGTTTGTTTTAAATCAGCTGTGGTAGTTTCACAAGGGATACCATAGAACAAGCCATTTTCTTCCGTCCTATCTTACAATGGGTGTAATTTCAGGGTATTTTAAAAAGCATATATTAAAAGTGTAATATTAGAGGAAGCATTTTCATTGACCTTCCAACAAATTGGCTAACACATAACGTTACAGTAATATGTTTTAAAAATGAACCCTCAAACGCATACCTCGGGTCTTTAGTCATTCACTATCCCCCCCCTCGTTCATTTTTTTAAAGTTAGACATCAGCCTTTTTAATATTCCTGAACAAATTCATTATAAACGACATAACAATGAGAAAAAAACATAAAAGAATGCCTGGTTGCCCATTCATTTTTTGTAAAAAAAAACAAAAACAAACAAACAAACAAACAAAAAAAAATCGCATACACTCTCAGAAAAAATATACGAAAGCTGTCACTGGGGCTGTACCTTTTCAAAAGGTAAACTTTTAAGTGCTAATATGTACATTTTAGGTGCTAATACATACATTTTAGGTGCTAATTTGTACATTTCAGGTGCCGATATGTACAATTTAGGTGCTAATATGTACATTTAGGTTCTAATATGTACATTTTAGGTGCTAATATAGCTAATATGTACATTTAGGTGCTTATTTTAGGTGCTAATATGTAAATTTGTAGGTGCTAATATGTACATTTAGGTGCTAATATAGCTAATATGTACATTTTAGGTACTAATACATACATTTTAGGTGCTAATATAGCTAATATGTACATTTAGGTGCTTATTTTAGGTGCTAATATGCACATTTTTAGGTGCTAATATGTACATTTAGGTGCTAATATAGCTAATATGCACATTTTAGGTACTAATACATACATTTTAGGTGCTAATATTTACGTTTTAGGTGCTAATTTGTACATTTCAGGTGCTAATATGTACATTTTAGGTGCTAATATGCTAATATGTCAGCGATCAAAATATTGATTTTTAAGACGTTGAAAATAATCTGTGTTAGATATAGATCCAGATTGCTAAAGACCTGAATATATAGTAATGATTGGCAAAACATTCATGCATTTAAGGGTTAAAGGTTCTCAGGGACCATTCACACTGAAGACGAGTGCCAAGTTTTAGACTGCTGTGTCATTCGTGAGCTAAAAAAAGATAAAAGCTGCATGGAAAATGACTACAACAAAGTTAGTATTTGTATTTCCGGTAAAGTAAAACATTGTTCGAATGGTGCATCACGATCATCGCTGGTGAGATTAACAAATCTGACCCTCTCAGCAAATGGCTGTGACAGTGTGAAATTTCTTGGGCTTGTTGGCTGAGGGGATGAAAGTCTATATGAAAGAGAAAACGGATGAGATCCGCATCCCAAAAAAAGAGCCCAGTGCTCTAATCTTCCGTATTGTAACGTCAAAAAGGAGAGTGACTCAGATTTACGTCACCATTTGTTTGGGCTTTTTCTTTCCTCAGTCAGTCTTGCCTTCGGGAGAAGCAGCGCTTTTGGAGACGGGGATCTGAAAAGTGTGGGCAGCATCGAGAGGGTGTTTTAATCGCTTGTATAAATATTTGCATCGGCACAGCCTGACCCCTGAACGACCTATTACTCCATCTCTCTCTTTCTCTTCCTATCCTGTCAGGGCTCAGGGCAGACATGCTTCTTTTCCTCTGCCACTCATCCATTAAGCATCACTCGCTCACTTCATTCGAATCATTGCAGAGTTCCTCCACAGCACAGACCAGCTTTGATCTGACTCGGTATTCATGAGGCATCTTGGAAGTAGAAGCGTAGCTTCCAGATCAGATTTGTCCTCTGGACATGTAGGATGTATCCAATCTTAGACCAGAAAGAATCTGATCTTAAACCAGCAAATGTGGTCTTTTTGTCTATAAAATGAAAGTCAATGGGATCCAAACAACATTGAACTTTCTAAATATGTGGACTTTTGTGGTCCATGGAAGAAAGAAAGTCAAATAGGTTGGAATAACATGGTATTTTTTATCCTTCAAGATACAAACGTTAGAAGCTTAGAGGATGCCGTAATTAATCAATTGTGATACCTGTGTCGGACAGGGACAATGCTGTAAAACTATTTAGTGTTTGGGTGGATGTCCCAGCACATGCTCAGCCCTCCCTGTCCGACAACGGTCTCCACAGAACATGTGCATCTTTAATTGTTCGGAGGTAAAAAGACTCATCACAATTATAGAGCATTCAGCCAGACTCTGAGCTCATTTAACTTGAGTCATTAGGGAGCCAGAATCCACTAAATACAAATTCTGTTTCTACCGCTCCAGGGCAAAAGTACCCTTCTTTCTTTTTTTCTTTTTAAGATTAATAAGATAAGAGATTAAAAAAAAATCTAAAAGAAGAAATTAAACTATGATACATTGGTTGAAGGTAGGTATCACTCAAAATAGACTGTCAGCTTCTCTGATAATCATTTTCTTGATGAATTTCTTGAGTGGTTAGCACACGCATTGTGGTTTCGTGTTTTATAGGGACTTTCTATAGACATAATGATTTTTATATTGTACAAACTGGATATTATTTCCCCTTACACTAAACCTACCCATTAGAGAAAACTTTCTTTATTTTTACATTTTTTAAAAACATCACTTAGTATGATTTATAAGCTGTTTTCCTCATGGGGACTAAACAAATTCGCCACAAGGGCAGGGATTTCGGATATTGCCATCTCCATAATGTAGAGTTTACCAGGCCACACACACACAACCATTAAAATTGATCAAAAGTGATTTTATAATGCTACAAACACCTATTTCAAATAAATTTTGACTTTTTAACTTTCTATTCAGCAAAGAATCCTGAAAAAAGTATCTTGGTTTTAGATCAATTTATAACACTGCAGTAGATTCATATTCAAGAATATTTCTACTGGAATTTTTTTTATAAGATATTTGCAACTAAAAAAAGTCTATATCACATTGAAAATAATCTACATTGCAGATTTCGTGAGGAAAATTTATGGCATTTATTTTACTTTTGTCCATTGGTATATGAATTCTGGTCAAGTGTCCATGTTTGGTTAAAGGGATACTCCACTTTTCTTTTTTGAAAAAGGCTCATTTTACAACTCCCCAGAGTTAAACAGTTGAGTTTTATCGTTTTTCGAATCAATTCAGCCGATTTTCTGATATTTAGAAGAATATCTGTAACCAGACAGTTTCTGGTCTCATTGACTACCATAGTATATATTTTTTCCTACTATGGAAGTCAATGAGACCAGAAATGGTCTGGTTAATGATATTTTTCTAAGTATCAGAAAATCAGCTGAATTGATTCGAAAACAGTAAAACTCAACTGTTTAAACTCTGGGGAGTTGTAAAATTAGCCTATTTCCAAAAAAAGTGGAGATATCCCTTTAAAGACGGCTAGAATAGAACTTACCATAACACCACAAAATATTGTTACTTGGTCATTTTACAGGTAGTTTTCTTGTGTTAAATACCATTTTATTAATAGGGAAAATGTTTATTTTTAAAACAAAAGTATCATCAAGCTTGTGTTAGGTTTCTTCAAGAATGTTATAAGATCTTCTTTTAGAAAAGATAATAGCAGAAAGCAAAAATAAATTGGATGAATATAATAAAAAATGGAATAATATTCTATGTGTATTATAACTATGTAATCTTGTAGTTAAAAAAAAAATCTTTTTCATAATATATTTATTTTTCTGTTGTAATAAATTTTGTTAAAGCGTTAACAAATTTAACACTTACTGATTGAGGGAGAGGGCTTACTGACCGGTCAATTTCACTACTATTTTGATGATTACTGTTCTTATCTCGCATAAGAGAATTAATAAAACAGGGGGAACCTGTGGTTTCAACCACAGTCCATAAATCGCTCTTAAAAACAGAATATAAGCATATGATTTCCTAAACGTCTGCCTCAACAATTCCCGGATAGTCTAAAGACTTGATTCTCCCAGCAGAGTAGAAGGTAAACATAACATTTTGCCGGCTAGTTGTTAACTAAAGCAGTAAGTGCAGCCCTCGGGCAGTGTTTACTCTCGTACCTGCAACCCCTCTGACTGCACTGCCCTCAGACTAGTCTCACAGTGCATGTCCTCCAAACCCCCAATGCCTGGTCTTCAAACAGAGCTGGAGACCCAGCACAAAGCAAACAAGGGCTCGGTTCAACTTGGCAGTGTTGAGCGCAAAGGGGTTTGCCTGTGAGATTCCACACAAATAAACGCAAACAAGGTGTTGCGTTACATTGACAAGAACAACATTTTCTTCAAACTAGCAAAGGGCCATTTTTTTCTCAAAAGGTGACTTTTGAGCCTCTGAACGAGCTATAGCGAGTGATCGCAGATCAATTTGATGTTTTTTTATCAAATATAATCATTGTAAGACAAAATAAAAAGCACTTTTTTCTAACTCCAGGATCATCTACACAATGCGATACACCTTCATCGCATTGAAGCGACTTAACCTTAACATCATTTTTAGATCATCTAGGCGGGTTCATATTCTATTGATTTTTTTTTGGCTGGCATCCATGACAATAGCATCATTTATAAACATTGAACATCCAGATGGTGACAGGCATCAAAGCCAACCCAAAGCCTCCCTTGTAATCTGCACACTGGCTTTCACTCACAACACCTCCATTAAAATGAATAACATGCTGTTATCATTGCCCAGCCCTTTCCTTCAAAACAAACGCTATAATTCACACACAAGGAAAAAACAGCTTAAAAATATGGTCTATTGACCTGTGATCTGCTCAAAACGGTGTGGTTAGCAGACTTTAGATTTTTTCGTGCAAACCGCTAAGAAGCCAAACAAGCCAATTTTCATTATTCCTGACCACTAGGTGGCACTGTACCAAAACTGTGCAGGTAGCCCCAGGTCATGGTTGGTCAGAAGTACGTTAAAGCACTGTGGAGATTCTAGCCTCATCTTCGTTACATTTGTTTGCGTGTTATTCAAGAACAATTTGACGAATCAACATGAATTCCAGAACTTTTTGTCTGTATGATCTGGATCGAATTTTCTGGAGATCTGGAGTCTCTTGTGTATGGTAAACACAAGAGACTTCTTTAAAAACAAAACATTAAAAAATGAGTGGTATATTGGTTATATGTTATGTATTTATATAACTTTCCTTTTAAAGCACCTAATCATTTATGTGTCCATGTGGCCCCCCACCTCTTTGCATGAGATTGAATTTAATAAGCAGAGGTATCATCCATCTATCTATGTATAAGTGTCACCTCAGTTCTCTTTCGGGGATAATGTTCTTATTGTATGCAATCCTCTGGGTGCTGGAAGTCATGCTGTCTTTACTCAGAAAAGCAGAGGGGGAAGAGAGAACTGTGGGATTAGAGTCTCCGACCTCCAGCGCCAACTATCAAACGCTGCCCCGAACGGGGCTGAGGACTCAGCAACACTGTTATTTCCTGTTACCTGCAGACCACAAAGCGCTAGGCCAAGCACATATAAATGCGCTCAATTACGACGCTGCATGTGATGAATGTTTTCTGGTTCATTTTCAAAGAGAACCATACCTTATGATTAACCACAGAATAACAACTCCTACTAACAGGAGAATGCAGAGTTGTTGTAACGCAGAGGTTTGCAATGTTATACATCTTCGGGACACTTGGATTAGCATGTCACCACTTTTCACAAACAGGGTACAAAAAAAGTGCTTAAAAACCTCATAAACCTTAAAAATGAAAGATCTTTTTTTTTTCAAATGGTCTGTTAAAAAAAAAAAATCGCTCAACCAAATCTCTAATCTCAAAAGGTCAAAATAGTTATTATTTGATGTTTCAGGCTGTTTACACGGAAACGATCTGAAGAGAAAACTCAAAAGTGGCGCTGCGTTATCACTTTTTATTCTGCGTTTAGACGAGCCTTATGGGGGGAATCCGCATGCATATGGTGACGCAAAAGTGTGTGAAATTCGATGTAGTATGCACTCCAGGCAGCTAGGTGGCTATGTGAAGCACTGCCACACCAATATCTGAGAATATTTTGTACAACTGCTGAAAAGACTCTTATACGTTTATCAGAGCTGCTAGGGCAACTCTGAAGGTCCGACGTACGAAAATAATCCGACATGTTGGTTGTTATTTTCCTGTACTGGCGCATGTCTGTGGTGTAACGCGTACGCAACGAGAGCCACCGTGAGCAGATTTGAGTTTTTTACCCTTTAGACAGAAACGCGACGGTGGAGCGTTTTAAGATTTTCAATCTGGAGGGTGGCTTAATTTTTTGCGTATTTAAGGCCTGTTCACACTGGGACAAATTTCTCCTGCGTTATTCGCCAACGTTTAACGCCTCGTGACTAAACAAAGGGCGCCAATTTGAGTGTTCACACTGATGCGTAAAACACCATGCGTAAAAGCGTCATTTTTAAAAAACGCCTCGTTTTTTAAAAACGCCTTTTTTAGTTTGAAAATCCTTTGGGTGTGAACACAAACAATGCGTTGAAATAACACGTGCTGATATTCGTCCTGGTGTGTACGGGCCTTAAGCCCCCAAAACGCCGTAGCTGTGTAAACGAAATGCACAGACGATAGAAATTAGTTTTACGTTTTCACTTAGAATCGTTCTCGTGTAAGCGGCCTTATATTGTATTGAGTTTGGTTACGTTACCTTGCTAATAAAATGTGGGACATGTCTAAATACAGTTTTAAAACCTGATTAGTAACTTGGTTGAAGCTTTAGTTATGAAAAACTCCTTATTTTCACACAAAAAGCATTTCGTACATATGCTTTTTGAATAGTTATTCACTGACATTGGCATTACTCATCTGGAATCCTCAACAATAGGTAATAAGAGTGATCCAGGATCTTCTCTGAACATCCTACTTGGTGTAAAATGGCTTCTGACCTACAGTAGAATGAACTCAGAGCTGGGAAAGGAGAGGCCCATCTGTCCATGTGAGAAACACAGTGCCCTTAACAGACTGCGAACAGCCCTCACACTCCCTCTGCCTCGTCTGGGGACTTGAGAGGACTGGACAGAGGCTAGTCAGCAAGTGCCAGGTCTGTCCAAGGTCCAGGGGCACTTCTGGACCCATCAGCCCCTGATGCTGGGAGCGGACTCAACTCTCAGAGCACTAATATGGACAGTCATTATCTGTGGACTTTCTGCCTGTGATCTTAACCTCATACAGTGAAGGCGGATGAAAACCATGGATGTTCATTAGAACACTACCAGCGGAATAAATATGAGAGCACTCGTGCACTTTCTTCTGGACCTGCATGCAAAATCCTGAACAAATTCAAGACACGCCCCCACTCCAGAAAATCCTTATCAGAGATCACTATTTCTTCAGGGAGCGAAGGAGGACTTGCAAAAGAAATCTTGGGCAAACAACCCATCATATATGCTTCTAGGAGTCTGATGGTATCAATGTTTTTGGCACTTAATCTAGAGATCAGTGTTCCAATGTGAAAGCGAGATAAGCAAGGAGATCCATGTCTGGAAGTCGGAAAAAAGAGCTAAGAGCCATTAGAAGAAAGCGTTAGACTTTTATGCCTAAAAGTCAGTGATGAACTGGCACTGGAAATAGCCCAGGACCAATGATGGCGCATCACAACTCAAAAGCATTTAATTACTCACTCTATATACATCACAACCAATCAGAACTGTGCAAAAGTTATAAGCACGTTAGTATTTTCACGAAAAAAGAGATGTTGCCACAGTTTTGAATTTAGTCCGCCTCAGTTTTTACTGTTACTATTTGTAATCACAGACAGACTTGACGATGGCGAGATCAGATCTCTGTGTGGAGCACTGGCTGTTGTAAGACTCCTTGTGCATACAAAAATCTCACTGGATTATTACAATTAATGGCGACAAAGGAATGCAAACTAATATTTTCTACTTACACACTACAGCAAAATATATAAATAACTGGCTTAAAACCACTTTTTCTGTGTGAAAATGCTAACAGGTGAGAATACATTCTGATTGGTTGAGCCCCATTTAGCTGAAAAAAAAAATCCTACATATTCTATTTTGCAGCAGCTTTAAATGTGAATCTATAATTTTGATATATTATTATAAATGTGAATTTATAATTATAATTTTATATTTAAACAAATAAAATATAGTAATTTAATATATGTATATGTTTGAAGCTACACTGTGTGATTTTTACCCCCATCTAGCGGTAAAAGGTATATGACCATCCAGTGAATATTAGTTTCTGTTCCTCTCAATTCCGATTTCGTTTTAACTCCTACGGTGGCCAATGTAGTCCAAGATTAACATGGCTTCCAGTTCGACCTCGTCCATGATAACTCAAACGTAAACGCGAAAGGCGAAGCTTGAATTAACGGGTATGTCCCTCTTTGGCTAATGTACTTTCAAGATGGAGGGGCAACATGCCGACAGACATTAGAACCTCTTACCCGTATGTATTTTCAATGGCATATTATACACTCACAGATTACTTTATTGCTTGAACGAAGTAAATATACATTAATGAGCACATATATTTTTGAAAGAACTAAGTGTTTTTAGCTAAGAATAAACTAAAAGAGTTACACAGTGTAGCTTTAATTTCCTACAAAATTACCATACTGTGCTAAATATAGTTACAAATTAAGCACGGAAATGACTCATAACAGAATCTAAATAAAAGTGTTATATGACAGAAATATGAAGATAAATGTTATTAATTAAAGCTGTATCTCTTTGGTGTCCCCAGGTGTCTGTTTTGGGCCCACGAGTTTTCAAACAAATCACAACAGAAAAAACAACAACACTGATCCCATTAACCTAAAGACAAAATCAAAATCACTATAGTGGTCTATAATGTAGTGGAGTGCTTATTTTAGATATCCCCTTCTCTATTTGTCCCTTACCTCTGTTCCTTTACAGGAATCCTCTACAGCTCCCTTAGCAGCTTCCCGCACCCCATCTCTAATTACCTGCTTTACTGTATCTGCAGTCCGATAAAATGCTAATTTCGCAGCACATTAATTCCTTCAGGCTGAACAATAAGCAACACAAAGCCTCAGCCCTGCTGTCTGGGGTAAAACGAGGAGGAGGGGTGGTCGAGAGAGAGAGAAACAGAAAGAAAAAGAATGAATGAGTTAGAGAGGACGGTTTTCCCCAAGCAGGACTCCGGAGATGGCTTGAATTATCCAGAGGTCAATGAGATGAAGTAGGAGTTCATTGATTGTCCATTTGAAAAGCAAACAGACGTGTTAAGAGATGATCTATCGACAGAACATAAGCAGAGGCGGTCAGGGCAGACCGGGTCAGCATACACCCCAGAGACAGCACTAGCAGATTGAGAAAGACGGGAAGGTTACAAAGATGCTGTATCATTTAAACTGCACCTGTGGAACCGAGAAATGCCAGCCCATGAGAGAGGGACAAATGTCTGTCTGCGTCCACAATGGCATCAAGTGTGGACCATATGTGCCCAAGTAGGTATTTACTGTTGCTGCACAACATGTTGTTACACAGCATGCTTTCTTTTTTAGTTGTTTCTTGACACACTGTGGGGAGTGAAAAGAAAGTATAGAGAGCAGGAATGGCATCGGGAAATGCAAGCAAGAATTTAACCTATATCTCGGTCAGAGCAACAATGCAGTACTGACTACCGTACTAGGTTGGCAGAATGAGCACTTCTGAGGAAGAAGTTTACTAGGTTTGCGCAATTTTTTTGTCAGTCAGGTGGTCCCTTCCTATCCCTAACCAAGCAGTTCTTGACTACAATAAGCTACAATGTGGACCAGATGTCAAGCTGAAGTTAAAGCCCCACTGAAGTGTCTTGGAATACACAGATTTGTATGATGTATTGACGTAATTACCACTGAAACAGGAAGCTAAGGCGGAACATGTTGAATGGCTCCTCCCCTTTTCAAATAGCCAATAGCGTTTAGTTTACCTCACAGACTGCTGTTCGTGAATCTGAGCGCTGATGATACGTTGGATTCAATAGTAGAGCTATGAATAAATTCTAGCAATTTCATTCTTAGTCAACGTACAGTTGGAAAACGAAATAAAACTTGAGCGTTTGAGCAACCGAACACAGATCCCCTACCCATTTTGCTCCGTGACGTGTCAACTGTCGCTTTGGCTAGGGTTTTTAAATAGCATAGGGGGCAGGAAAAAAAAAGGTGATGAGAAGATGAAGTCCGCGGTGATGTCATAAAAATCTGTGTTCCATTTTACAGGAAGTTTTAAATGCTTATATCGCCTAAATGCGAATTGTTTGGTTTGGTTTGGATTGTTGGTTTGGAACAGACCAGCTTATTCATAACCTTAAAGGTGCTATATGTATTTTTTAGCGACCTCTATCGGTGATGTTTCAGATTGCAACCAATTTTTACAAGAGCGCTCATGCTCGAACACAAGAGCGAGCGCTCACGGTACACGGCAACACTGAGACTTTCAACACATCAAAGAAAGCATCACACAACATGCTGGAAACTCCCACTGCAACGTTACAATAATAGGCTACTTTTAGCCTGACGCATGCACGTTTTTTCTGACGCATGCACGTCAGAAAATTCCGACCCGGAGACCCGACAAGTGGATCATTGTAATGTGTGATTAACAACCCCTTCACACACATGCAATAAAATAAGGATTCATTTTAGAAGAAAAGTTACATATAGCACCATTAATGCTAACATATTCATACTAAAAGCTAAAATTAAATAATAATAATCATTTCAGGGGGCCATTAAATGTCTTTGTTGGAGTCCTCAGGCTATTCTATTTTTATTATTTGTTCATTCATTCCTTTGTTCACTCTTTCTTTCTCTTCAGCAGGCCAAATCCAAATCTGAGCAAGCAAAATAGGAGGACATTACATGCTTCGCTGACATCTTGGGTTTCACCTCTTTTGCGCCATAGTCTCTGGATTAGCCGCCAGCTCATACTGGGTGCTTCAGAAATCAAACAGTTTCTCAGCTTAATGACTTTTGCTTTTTAATGGATTTACTTATGCACCTCATTTATTCCTTTCCGACTCATGATGCAGTAATTAACCAGATTTTTGTTTAATTTCTTTGAGGCCGTCAGGACTACTGGAAGAACTGGATGATTGGGTGTTGGTTGGGTCGGGGGAGGGGGGTGGTGGTGGAGCGGTGGTGATGGCAAAGCTCAACTGTGACAGCAAGACTCTCTGAAAAGGACATATTTCTGTCCACAGCAAAGCTGTTCCCTTCTCGGTCATTGATAAGCTAAGCAACGAAACCGAATAGTGATCAATGCACAAATCACTTCCTCTGCAAGTAAACATTAGGTTCACATTTGTATATGCATGAAAAGTACACGCAAACTAATTCTTGATTCATTAGAGCATGATGGACATTATAACCATCCGGATGCCTCCAATAGTCACCATATGTTTGCCCAAGGCACCCGGCCTGATCTTTGAAAAGGTTCCCGGTAGTTAGTTATCCAGCAGTTAGGAGACATATCAGCGGGATCAAGCGCACACAAGTACATACATTCAAATACAAGGTACAGAAAGGAGAGTTTAACTACCCTAAAATCTTGTTAATCCAATGGAACGGAGTTTGAACCATGAGGGACAATGTGGGCATTCTGTCATTCCCAGAAAAGACAAAATGGAAAAGGTTGGCTTTCATTCAGTTGGATAAAACAAAATGTTACATAATAACGTAACCCTCTTCTGTTAACCCATGTCTGTTTCCAATGAGGGTGTGCAGGAACAGGAAAGGGTGTGCAATGCCCTGCAGGACTGCAAACTTGCCCTGTTAGCAACTTGGGGAATATAAATTGCAAGATGTCTGCAAACGTTTATCAGAGGCTAGTTTGGGAAAGTCTGTAAATCTTCGCGGAGTGAACGGCATACTGTTTGTGTCCTTAACCCTAACCCTTTAATTAAAGTCTTACGGTAGGGTGTGGAGATTTATCGGGCATTACATAATGCAGTTGCTTTTACTTTACAAAAGTAGCCCAGAGAGAGCGCTACAAGAGAGGGATCTTAAAGTCCCTTTCATCTTAAAGAAGGCTCCCGGAGTGGGCCAAAAATGTGCAGAAATTCCTCACTCACTTATTCAGCAGAAACACATCAACTCTGCTTGGAGAGTCGAGCCAGGAACTCATGAGAACTGCATTGAAGCGCCTGCAGTAACTTAGTACCTCATAATCTGCACCGTAAAATGCAGGAGTTTTCCAAGAATTTCACTTCAGACAGGATGCGCTCAGCTATCTCTTCTCCCTGGGAGGCGTCTCTGCCGAAATGCGTTAACGCGGCGGCCAGGGCACGTCTGCTGCTGCATGCGACGGATAATCCGAAGTATTCCTGCAATGTCTGTGAGCTACACCCCACTACACTTTCTGCATGAATAATCGTGGAAGAGCCGCATAAATTTACATGGCCTTCCAAAAAGGCAGGAAAACCCTTTTTTAAGAGACGTGACATCTAATGAAACGTAAACCACATTAAAAGAGAGGAAAAGGTAAGAGTTAGAAGTGCAGGCATGTGTTTGTATTCTGCAAACGTTACAGAGGTACAGTCCATGTTCATTATTCTACCCATCATAATAATGATAAAAAAGCTTTATTCCTAAACCTAGTGAGCTGCCTTTCTGACATAGTTTCCTATGATGGAACGGAGCGATTTCATGCATCACACAAATTGTCCTTTGCACACGAGACTTGACTTGAGTTTGAAGTTAGCATGATGCTAAGCTAAAAGCATGACAATCTAATATGCATGCCTTGGAATTAGGCTATAACTCAAATTTGACCACTGGCTTGTTTTTTCCAGCTCTCGAGAGATGCCAAGTTAAAACACTTTAAACACATCTGGAAACTTCCTAGAACTCTTCCTAGAACAAGATTTGACCTTTGCATCTAAAATGCATCTATGAAGGCTTAAAAAGCTAGATTTTAGAATAGAGCAAACGAGTGAGTGATTAACCATGCATGACATTTTCGATGTCTTTTCTACATATATTCAATGTTCAAGCATTTTCATGAAGCATTTTCCTGCAAGATCCTACGCGATGGGTTCCGCGATGATCAGAAATCACAATAATGCTCTACACTTCACTATGCTCTCTGATTATTCATGAGGGGTTTTGAGAGGAGATCATATCAGATTTGATGGAGATCCATCAGAGTCTGACAGACGTGCCACTCCATAACCTCTAACTTGCCACTTCACAAACACAACGCAGAACCCTTCTTCGTAAAATTCCCTTTGCAATCAGCAACAGACTTGTACGATCATGACAATATACTAATCAAGCTCTCTCTCTCTCTCTCTCTCTGGCTCTTCAAGGCTGGGTTCACGCTCACAGGGGTCTGTTTGCTGAAATACATCCCTTTCGCTGCTTCTGCCAGACAGCAGACACTACTCCTGCCAACAGTCTCTACCTCCTCTAGTCTTTGCTATTGTTTTCATTGGCTCTCGTGGTCTTTTTTTTCTCGACTCCACTCTTCCGCTTGTAACTCCCTCCTCATTGCTCAGTAATCTTTGGCTATGTTATCACACTAATATGCTACCTTTGCTATTTCTGCAGCACATACACATGATTTTTAAGGGATATCCTAGTTTTCAATGAAAATAAAAACTCTTTCATCATTTACTCGCCCTCATGTCCTTCCAAACCTGTATGACTTTTTCTTCGTTTAACGCAAAAATGAGAGATTTTGAATAATGTTCTCTTTGCTCTTTTCAGAATATCCAAACGACAAGAAGAAATGGAGGAATATGAGTCATTATTCATTAATAAAGTATGAGTTTGTTTTTCAAAGTAAATTATATGACGACTTTTTAACTTCCAAACATTGTACATTTAAAAAATGATGAAATGTCCCATTAAATTTGTTACAGTTTTTCATGTAAAGTAGAGTAAGGAAACTTACCATTAACTAATTATGTAACAGGCTTTTAAAGGGTCATTCCACCTCTGGAAAGATGAATGTTTATTTAAAATGTGTAATTTATGTAGAAGAAATGGGAAATTATTTTTGAATTTGGAGCTTTCTAGACTGAGAAAAGCCAGAAAATGTATTTTTGGCTTATGTGGATGAAAGACAACAACTCCCAGAATGCACTTGCTTCGCTGCCCAAGGAGGCCATGCCTACCGGTAACAGCGCAGTAGTTAAACAAGAAGTCTAGGCTAGCCTAGAGAGTCTCCGTGATGAGTCTGCCCGAAAATGTGTTTTGAGATCGCCCAAAATGTCCGGGATTCGGCGTTTGCATTTTACAGTCGCCATTCATCATGTTTACTGTGGCAGCAGGACGAGGCTAGGGCCGCGGGAGAATGGCGTGATTACCGATGAGTGACACCTGTGAGACGCACCGGTCTAGTATCTCTCACAGAGGAGCGGGAATTTTCTTAGCAATGTTAAAACGCACATACACTGACACTTGTTTAGCGTTCACCGAATGAATTCAGTTAGATTGAAACAAAAGCTGTACATGTAAACAATGAATGGCGACTGTAGAAAGCAAAATCTGAATCCAGGACATCGACGGCCGGACATGTCCGGAAAAAGAGGAGGGTAACCCCTAAAGTTACTACTCGGCTTTCTCCACAGAACAAGAGCCTGCTAGCTTAGCTTCCAAAAAAGATGGCTGACACTATGTGCAATCCCAATCCTCCATAATGCATCCGTCTGTGTATTCAGTACCTTCGTCCTTATTTTCAAAAAGTTTCTGCCGGTGAAATCAAACACACTAGCACTGATCTGTGATTGGTCTGTTAGTGCATTAGGTCCAACCCCCTATGGGCGAGTTTGAAAGGGTGGGATCTAGTGCTTGTAGTCTTTACAGAAATCTCTCTTACACTTCCTCCTACAATGACGTAAAATTACGATTTTTGCGGCATTGTAGGAGGAAGTGAAAAAGGTAAATAGCAGATTTCTCTCGTCTCAGGGGAAAATGAGAGAGTGTTGCACGACCATTCAATAGTATATCTGGGTTTCTAACAATGGAGTGTCCCTTTAAGCATTTTTAGTCTTTTACCGTTAAAATTCTTTTTTTTTACTGTATACTCTACAGTATGCAGAAAGCTATTCTACTCTCCACAGCTTATCTTTTTTCTTTTTTCTCTCTGAACTATTGCACCTCCCCCCAAATATCTGTTCCTCTCCGTCTGCTGCTGCTGGATGTTCGGTGCTCACATCCTTGTTTTCCCAACAACTCTGCAACTGCGTCTGCCGTCTGGCACAGCTGTTCTCGCCGGGTCCCCACGGCCTCTTAAAAAAGGCAATAAATCAATCCGGGCACTCAATACAAGTGGGAAATTGACCAATTAAAGTGGCCCAAGATGCTTATGTTCAGGCAGACGATTTTACAAATTGGCCATCTATTTAGACTGGGGACTGGCAAATTCACTGGCTGGATTCAGTCCATTAGTGATTCTCTTGGTCTCTCTCTCGCTTGTGGTGGTTTGACACTCATCGGTGTCACTTCACCAGCACAGATCAACATAGTCAGGAACCGCGTGCTGGTTTAGAGTGGATATCTTGCAATGTCATCTAAAACGATTTTGTTACCCAAAGGACCTCCTTAAACTGGTTTAGTTAACACTTTGATGCATGACTTATTGAATTAAAACTACTTCAAATCAAAAATATAATCATTAAAAACAAATTATTATTATTATGCCCTGCAATCTTGTGAATGTTCCCATTATAAGTTATTAAATCAATTTGGATAGCTATAAATCACCTCTCTAAATGTGGAAAATATGTCACTGTATAGACTAAATTACTTCAATTTCTTTCAAAATTGTGCAATATCATCAGTGCTTTTAAACAAGCTAAATTCAGACTAGACTGTTTACACCTGGTATTAAGATGCCTTTTGGACGAACCGATCACAAGTGGACGATGCTAAATACGGGTGTAAACGGGGTCTACTATAAAAAAATGTGATTTTAACGGTTAAAAACTGTTAATTGGTAAACAGAACCTTTCTGTACTAATTACGGTAAATAACTGTAATAGATCTAATGGTTAATTTTACAGTTTTTAAAGTGAAATTTACAGTATAATTTACAGTGAAAAACCGTAAATTGACCACAATTCCCTGCGTGACATTTCACATTTGATGTATTTTTGTTTAAATAACTTGTTTCTTCATACCGTAGTTTGCTTAGTCTTTTTCTAATCAGTCATGTACATTAGGGTTTCTTGTGACATTTAATGTTGTTATTACCTTTTTAAAATTTCATGTGTGTTACAATGATGGTGTTTAATGTTTGAGTGAATGACACTGTGCAGCTTCTAAATATTAATATTAAGTTACTTGTGGAAGAGCTACATGTGATTAGCTTCCATAAAACATGTGACTCTCATGCTGTAACTTTTGGTTGTTGGTACAAAACAGAAATGAATACTTCAATTGATTCATAATTTAACATTATTTCAGATAATGAAATATGGTTTATTCTGTAAATTTTAAGTTTAGTCTGTAAAACCTCGCTACCGTAAAGTCTTGCTACCGTATTTTGTATGGTAAATTTCTGGCAACTACACTGTAAAAAATAAACCGTAAATTTTACGGTAAAAAACCGGCAGCTGTGGTTGCCAGAACTTTACCGTTAAAAATATGGTAGGAACGTTAATGGTTTTACAGACTTAACTTAAAATTTACAGTAATAAACCATATTTTATTTTCTGATAAAATGTTGATTTACCAATTTATTGATGTATTGATATATGTTTTAGACCATTGTAATACACTGACAACCAACAATCATCAAAGCAGTGATGAGAGTTACTTGAGCAATCACAGCTCATCATAAGTGAATACTTTTACAAAGTAATACTTAAAGAAGCTGCACAGTCTCATTCACACAAACATTTAGCACCATCATGGTAACACACATGAAATTTAAAAAATGCAATAAACATTAATTTAACAACATTAAATGTAACATAAAACCCTAATGTACATAGCTGATTAGAAAAAAAATAACCATAGTTACCATAGTTATTTCAACAAAAATACATAAAATGTGAAGTGTCACACAGGGAATTGTGGGATTGTCAATTTACGTTTTTACACTGTAAATTATACAATGATTTGTTCTTTTTTACTTTAAAAAGCTAAATTTAATGGTATTTTACTGTAAAATTATATTACAGTTATTCACCATGTATGGTACGGAAACTTTCTGTTAACCAATTAACAGTTTTGCACTGTAGCATTTTACAGTATTTTACAGTTAAAATCACAGTTATTTTATTTTACCGTAAATTGAATACTTTTTTACAGAGCATTTCCAGAGGTAGTCGAAATGAATTTGACCGGATTGCTTTCGTATGTGTTTGTATTGTTCAAATGACCACCTACTCTCCGCTGAATGACCTAATGTGGAAACATTGGGAACCGTGCATGCCAGTCAGGATTTAAACTTTGTCGACTGAAGACCCAAGTTTGGTTTGAAGATGAAAAATGTACCAAGCACAATGTGGTTCACCAAGCCCAAGCACAAACTCTCACCATTCCTGATTTCTAACAAACACTCACCACATTCGGCTGGTATTGTGGCTGTCAGAGCAGAAACGAAAATGTGTTTGTTTATCATCTCCGTAGATTCATGCGTAAATTGCGCAAGCTTATTTTGTCCATTAGATCAGAAGATCAGGAAAAACACAGACACAGAAAGGACAAAAGTGGTTAAAAGTGGACAAAAGAGACGCAATTAAATCACCATGTGTAAACGGGAATGTGTCTCCCTCGTCTACTTGTGATCTGATCGACCAAAACACATCTTAATACCAGGTGTAAACAGGGCCCATGTTGACACAGCCGAGTCATATTTCACCATTTGTAGTATGACTGTTATTGTAAGTTTGATTCCAGAGCCCAGGACTTCATTTCAGTGTTATTTGTGTTGCTTTCAGAGTCCGATTACGCCCTCTAAGTCAACCAGCCAGCAAATCTGTGCTGAAAAATGAGAAATGCTACAGGTGTGCCGGCAGCTGTTTGCAATTTTTCTGTGCGCTGGCTTTTTATGGCGCCTCAAAAAAATTCATTACCATTTTTTCCCCCTTTAATGCACGTGCGTGCATGTTTGTGTCAAATCTTTTCTTGTGTTATTATCAATCTCAAGGTAATGATCCGGTAAATAAACAGCTGTATGGCTGTTTCTCTACATTCTGTTTCCAACGACTAACGAAATGCTCGTTAGCGCTCCTCTCGTTGTTTCATCTAATGTCAGAGATAAACATCGTGAGCAAAAGAGCACCAGAGTTTGGTGCTCAGTGCTGTTTTTTTGTGAAGTTAATTTATGTTACTATGGCAACCGACAACGACAACACCATCTGATCTACATCATCCAAGGTCTGTTTTCCTCCACAAGAGTCTAGACTTCCACAAACAATTTAAAAGAGGGATAAAGAGTCAAAGGAAGAAGAGAACAAGAAAACAGCAAACATTCTGAATTACAAAAGTCCATTTCGTTTCTTATGAAAGATCGGCTGTGGTTTCTTTCTTTAAAAATAAATTAAAAGGTAGAGATGAGAATTTAACAATTATGATTACAACCCCACTGTTTCCCGCAATAAATTGCCCAAATTATATACTGAACAAAGAAAGTACTATTTTAATAATATTTATTTAAATCTTAAAAATTCAAATCATTCACATCTCAACGTCCCTCATTTAAATAATTCCCAACCAAGCTTGAGTATAGCATTATTAGTAGGGTTGGGTATCGTTTGAATTTGAACGATTCTGATTCCGATTCCGATTCCTTGTTTTGATTCCGGTTCCTAACGATTCTCGATTCCGAATTCTTTTAAGAGGCAGGGTCAAAAAAGTTTAGCTAACCTTGCTAAACAACTGTCTTTCTGAAGGAAATACTCCTTCTGTCACGAATACTCCTTTTGTCACAAATGATGCATTTTGCAGAGATTTTGTTATTTTTAGAAAAGTGAAGCCACACTTTAGACCGCCGATGTACGCTACTCATGTTCGACTTGCACAGTTATGCCAACACTTCCGGTAGATGCTTCTTCGTTGGTGTTGTTCAGCGTTTTTTTCTTCCGGTCGACGGACTGTGAATATCGAAACTAGGAATCAAAATTTTCACTTTTGAACAATTCCGGGAAAAGCGAAGAGTAAGTCCCGGTTCCAATCGATACTCGATTCTCGATACCCAACCCTAGTTATTAGTGTGTTAAAACTCGTGGTAATGGTAAGGGTAACACACTCAAAGTGGTTGACCAATCACAGCACTCTGGTCAAGCCGACCAATTAGAGCACATTGTGCTTTTCAGAAGGAGGAGCTTCAACAGAACAAAACTGTTTACTGACAGACTGTGAAGGAAGGTGCTGCAAAAATGTGAAGAATAATGTTTTTTAAACATTCAAGCATGAAACCCTAAAAAAAGGTCATAATAGGTCAATTCAAGTCACTTCATGACTGATTCATTAAACATAATCAACTCGTAAGAGTCATTCATTCGCAAATTATACTACACTGGCCATGTATTTTTCATATAATCCACATAGACAAAGCAATTAAAAGTGACCTCAGCTGTCAATTTCACAGAATTAATTCCCGCCACAGGAAAATGACAATTTGACAAAGCTGATTGGCTGACGGCACCACAAGAACACACAGAGACTTTCACTTTGACATTTCTGAGTTATGACGCCAACGACTACAAAAAGGGAAAAAATAAGTCCATTTGACACCTTTTCTTAAAAAAAAATGCTCACTTAAAGACGTGTGTGAGCGACAGAACAATGAAAAGAGGCAATGGACGGCACTTCATCTATTGAAGAAGCAGACGGAAGACGCATTAACTTTCACCACCCTCTGAGACATACACTTACTAACCATCATTCTCTCACACTCTCTGTGTTCAATGATGGATGCCTTATTAGTCCCACTCCAGCTTACCCTGATCTGATCTGAAATCTGCTGCATGATGTCTAAGGTACGAGTAAAGCGTTGGCGGCAGGTCTTGGATCAGCACAAAACAGGCAACCTCAACCCAGAGCTTAAAAAGCCGTAACTCGAAGCGCCCTCCGCATAATCTTCACGTGTGCCTGTTAAGAAATCTCAATGCAAATTCATATTTCACACATCTGAGTCAGAGCTTTATGCTCTGCGGGAGGAAATCTTCCACAGTAGGGCCAACAAGTCAGATTTTTTTTCTTTTATATCTGTAATTAAATTTCGAGGGATGTGATTTAAAGCTCTGTCGCAACACTGTAACCTTGCTTTTTCTATTTCGACATATTGGACTTAAATATTTTACCGTATCGCATTTTTAGATGCATTTTTTCCCCGGCCGTAATTGCGACACTATTACAAATATTTAAATAATACAATAGAGTTCAAGCACTTCCATTTTTTACGCCATCAATTACCTCGTTATTTCTCAATTTCAGTCCGTTAAATATTAATACGACTCTGTAATGAGGCTGAATAGTCCGAATCGTTCACTGTCCCTCGCGGCGGTGCAGCAGTGGACGCGGGCCGTGATGAATAAAAGCAGCACATTAGAGCTCACTGCTCGGCCCACTCGGGGCTTTTCTGGCTACTTTGTCTTCTGGTTAGTGGTGGGAGAGTGCTTCTGCCTGCAGGTGCTCCGCTTAATAACTGCATTCTTCTGCTGCGGCACACATGGAGCATACTGTCGTGTTGAGTTAGCATGCCCCAACACGTCTCTGACTGCGCGTCTGTGTGGGCGGAACCAGGGTTCATCTTCAGGAGCATTTCCTTCGCTCTGGAAAACATGCACGTTTTGAGTTGTTAACCAGATTGGTGACGTCACAGACGTCTGTGTGTGTCTGTGTATCTGTACTTTTGCCTTTTTATGACATGTTTTGCATTTTATTATTGCTTTATTTTACTCTTAAATGGCAGGTTCCTTTGTGACAACTTGCTCCAATGCCAATGAGCAGTAACATATTTTGTTTGTCTTAAATGTAGAGATATTCAATAGGTGTTTTTGTGTAGCCAAAATATAACTGTGTCTGTCGTTGCTATCAATTAAAATGTTTTATTGTTTTCTGTAATGGTTTCTGTAAGTACTAAAATTACTCAAATTAAAGCTGAAAAGAACAAACTAAATAAATAAAAAATGACAAATGCACATAACAAAATGACTAAAATTGAAATGAACTTAAATTAAAATGAAAACTAAAGCAATTCAAATTTTGTGTCTAACTAATGACATAGTGTGGTGTTTAATTAATCTACTGCACATCAAATTTGGCCCCCAAAATATTATCTAATTTATTAAATGTATTATATTTATCAAATTATTATTTAATTATTTAAAAAATATTAGTCATTATTGTGTTAAATGAGAAAAGCAACAATCAAGAAACAAATTTTATATTTGATTTAACTACTGAATATTTAATGGTTTTTTAAATAATATGTCATTTATTTTTTTTATTTTTTTTTATGAAATACTCTAAATTGGAAACTAAACCTGCCAGTAGGTAGCGGTAAATGTCTAAATGAGTAAGTCAAAGGGCCTGGTACAATGCAGTGCAAGGAGCAACGCAAGTGTTTTTTGCTAGTTTCAGCCTGACGCAGTTATCATTTTTCATGTCCTGCGCCATATTGTTAGCCTAGAAATCTAGACGCACCCTAGCGGCAGCAAAAATTATTTTGCTGCAAAGTGTGGTCTAGCAACTCTCCGTTGACTTTCGAAGTGGAAAATCCAAACTCTGGTCTGGCCAATCACATCTTGTATAGAGTTGGTGGGCGGGCTTAACACAATGACGGCAGAGTTGTGACGGTTCTGCGCCGTGATTTCCCTGATATTTGAAAACAAACAAGACGCAGCTGGCGAACAGCGGTCTTTCGATTTCGGCTTTGGCCGCGACTCCGGATGACTTGGAGTTAAGAACGTAACTTAAGTCATTCTTAAAAAGGAAGATGTGTTCAGAGTTTTGACGACCAGATAAAGCAAAAGTTTAATATATCAACTTACTCCGCTGGAGAGAAAACCATGGGGAAAACGCATGGGACTCACTCAGCCACAGCCATCATCGCTCTGGTTGGTTAGCGCTATCCTATGGCGTGCAGAGGGATATTGAAAGACAACCTTTTATCCCTCCCCCCGGATTGAGGTATGCCAATTGTGAATTGTGATACATTTATATATATATATATATATATATATATATATATATATAATGTTAAAATTCTAAAAAATATAAATATACAATATATAAATTGTAAAATTACAGTTTAGGAGAAGTTGCAGGCCAGAATTGAACCTAAATTTCCCACATAAGCACCACAGTTCAAAGTGTGGCACATCCATGCAAACGCAGTCAAACAGCTTGTATGCAACACTGAAGCACTCCCCAAAGCAGACATTAAAAACATTTTTTCCAGCAGTAAATAACTTTAAAAATCACTGGAATTGGCGAGAAAAAAAATGAAAGAGACAAATAATTAGAATGGCATGCTGGGAGCAGAATGAAAAGGAGTCGTGGTGCTATCAGTTTTGATAGGGGCACAGAAGCGTCAGCCTCAGCTGTGCAGAGAAGCTTTCATGTCAAGGACCCTATAACACGCCTCCTTCCCAATCCAATTAGCCTCCCGTCCTTCCGCAGAATAAGCAGCCGAGGCTGTTCGCTAAACGACTCCAGATGAACTGCTCGTATCATTGTCACATCCATCGACTCTTCCTCCGCCAAACTGTCACCCCTGCAGTGACCACACGACTGACTTAACACTATTTCTAAAGTCAGGCTAATAGGGTGTGAAATAACCAACAGTTAAACCACTTAGAGAAAGAGAGGGTTAACATAAGGTCTGTGGCAAACTCAAAAGATGAAGTGACCTTCTCTAATGAGCCGTTTCTCCGGTGGACTGCTTCTGAATGCGTTTCTGCTAAATGATCAGCAGTTTGTTTTTTTGTTGTTTTTGGACCTTCAGCCAAGGGGTTTTTACATTATTTTGAAAAGCAAATCTATAAACTAACACCACAAGATCTCCATCGCCTATGCAAACAGACAGAAAGACACACGATAACATGCAAAAATGAACGCATGCATGCACACGAATATACACTAAGTCAGCAAGGCCTGGCAACTATCATATACAGATACATCTTCATCCTTTCTGTTCCCATGGTAACGACTGAAATCTAATTCCCTCTAGAACTTTGGAACAGCGATTCTTTTTTCCCCTCTTTTTTCTGTATCTTTGCAAATAAGAAGATAAAGGATGTCGGTGCCAAACTAGAATCCATGTGATCAGTTCTGTTTTAGTTGTCTTTTCTAGACCTTTTAGAACCTTTATGATTAAACATCTTGATTCTGACAAGTCTGCTCGGTTTGAGACCTGATGTTCCCGATTCATGAATGCTGAGAAAAGTAACTCATCACAAACTGTAAAAAAAATATATATATCGAGATTTTAATCATAGAAAGGGACTCATGACTTAAAGGACCTTCTCTTCTTTCTAAGCTGTGATATTATTTTAGACACTGGCAATTTATTATGATTATTTTTTTTATCACAGATACTTATGGAAGCTTGTTTCCACCACTGAATAAAAGATAAAAAAGGTAATTGCGACTTTTTATCAGAAGTGCGTGATATAAACTAAACTATTATGACGTTTTTTCTGAGATTTGCATGATATAAAACTTGCAATTGCGATTTACAAAGTAAGAATTGCGATTTAATATCTCAAAATCCAAACTTCTTTTCTCGCAATTGCAAGGTTATATCACACTGCGAGTTTATTTCTCACAATTCTGACTTTTTTCTTGCAATTCCAAGTTTACGTCTTGATATTCAGACTTTTTTTTCTAAGAATTCAGATTTTTTTTATTGCAATTGCGAAAAAAAAAACATTCTTGTTTTGCTCAGAATTTTCTCAGAAGTGCGGGATCAAAATTGATTTAGCTATTATGACGTTTTTCTGAGATTTGCATGATATAAACTCACAATTGCGATTTACAAAGTAAGAATTGTGATTTAATATCTCAAAATCCGAACTTCTTTTCTCGCAATTGCAATTCTATTTTTTTTTCTGTGGTGGAAACAAGCTTCCATACTGGTTGTGGTAAAGGTACAAATTTGTAGTGTTTTGTAAAATGTACAATTGATTTAACAATTTAAAAACAAACAATTTAAATTATTTTTTATAAAATTACAAAATGCCTAACATTTGAATAATTACTTAACTAGCTAGTAAGCATGATGAATTACTTATCGCATTCACGCATTCACTCTTTCCAGGGCGTCATATAGTGATGTTTTTGAAATTGCATTTAAAAAAAGACGCACATGGCACCCTCTCGCCTCAATATAACACGCTTCGACATTTCCAAAACACGCTTGAAACGGTTGACCAATCAGAGCGCACTGATCCAGCCGACCAATCAGAGACTGTCTAAAAGTGCACAATAAGTCCTCTTTAAAAACTCAGTTGAAGTATCTGGACAGCAGTGAAGCGATTCAGATTCTCCCAGTGAACTGATGTCATACAACTGAAGACCTGTTGGTTAGCGGAGTGAAGTATTGAGCTGAAGAATTTGTGCAATGGTGTCATTTCCAAATCCCGTTCCTCCCCTTGTCCCCATTGATAAAAGTGGACCACAAACAAACCCGACACACAACCAGTCTGAAGTGAACACTACATTGCAACTCCCACCAATCCAGACAATTACTCTACCGGCCTGACAACCCTCCCAGTCTGGCCCTCAGCCAGTGGACTGAAACCCCATTGTGTGTGTACGGTTTTCTTTCTCCAGCACATACATCACGAGTGGACAGAACACTGTGGTGGAAATAAAAGGGACAAGCAAGCGGCCGTATTAAGTACAACAGCGCGCCATCCATAACCGTCAGCATTAATAGCCATGCCGGCCATTTAATTTTTCATCTACAATGAGGCCAATTAGAAAGAGATGAAACGTGCCTTTGGAAGGATGCCCATAATTTACAAGCCCAGTGTCACACAACACTGAGGTTTCCCAACCCGTCCCTCCCCTTACCTGCCAGAATTAATGGCTTCAGACAACATAATTATCCCGGCTAATCTGGATTATTTTTGTGTGTAAACCAAAGACGGCAACAGTTTGATGAGCGTCTGAGGAGAGTTGTTGCTCCACAGAACTTGTGTGGTGAGATACACCATGAAGAAAACTACTTTTTTTTACCTTTTTTTTTAAACAAAGAGTTTAGTCTGAAAAAGTAAATGAATACTGAAAATTTCTATATTAAATTGATAGTGTGCTTTATCGGCCAATTTCTTCCATACCTTTTAATGAAAATCAACAATTAGTCTATTATTTTTAACAATACTGCCAATTATTAAAGGGATAGTTCACTTTGAAATTAATTTTTGGTATGTTTTAGCTTACCTCAAGGGCATCCAAGATGTAGGTGTCTTTGTTTCCACAGTATTTTCAATTTTGATATTTTTAGGTCAAACTGTTCGTCTGTCAGTCATATAATGGAGGTCTATGGTCACCACCTCAAAGAGCATGCACAGAGAAGTCCAAATTCAACATCATTTAATGACTCGTAAATGTAAGTACACATTGATGGCCTAAGACATGAAACGAGCGGTTTGTGTAAGAAAACGAACAGTATTTATATAATTTTTACCTCCTGCGGCCTCAGATCACTTGCTTACAAGAGGTAAAAACGATATGAATACTGTTCGTTTTCTCACACAAACCGCTTGTTTCGTGTCTTAGGCCATCAATGTGTACTTACATTTACGAGTCATTAAATCATATTTAATTTGGACTTCTCTGTGCATGCTCTTTGAGGTGGTGACCATAGACCTCCATTATATGACTGACAGACAAGAACGGTTTGACCTAAAAATATCAAAATTGAAAATACTGCCAAAACAAAGACACCTACATCTTGGATGCCCTTGAGGTAAGCTAAAACATACCAAAAATTATGCAACATTTAAAATTAAATATAATTTGTATATATTAAATCTAAATTAATACAAGAACAACAACAATAATATGATACAAATAATAATCATTTTTATTATTATTATTAAACTGGGCTCTAAGAACTGTCCTGATCTCAGAAAATAACGAACTTCCCTCAAAACAAGAATGTGCAAAGCTAGTGGGGAGTGAAACTCAACTATATGCAGGAAGCAGTTTTTATTTTGCATTTGCGTCGTGATTCCGGATCTGTGCCATTGTGAAAGCGAGACCACAGCGGCCAAACGCACAGGTGCATCACCAGCCTGTGCTCGCCACACACACCTGCTCTGGGAACAGCGTTCACCTTTCAGACTACCTGTGGAGTCTTGACCTCTCTGACTGTCACGCTGGATCTCTGCTCACACACACAGGGAATGTGAAAACTTGGGTTTTCGTAACTTTGGGACTTTGATGGGCCCGTGTTCGAGGGTTCATTCTCATGGGTTTTACATAAGCGAGGATCACAGTTCCCGCATGATTTGACCAATGTGACCAAAAACGCATGAGGTAACCAGATTTTTAAAAGACTATAAATCATTAATTTTGAGTAGTTATAGGCATATTTATTCCGAATCTTAAAATCACTATCCATTTTTTTGTATTATATTGTTTTGACGCCTAAAGTCACATGATTTTACTTTTTAGTGTTTTATCTCTGTTATATTAGTACAAAATAGTACAGAATTTTTATATCAGCCATAACAATAATTATTGGTATGCCTGAAATCTTCCGGGTCTGTAATACACAAATGACCTGATGTAAATCCCGGAGAATTAGATCCTGATTATAGTACACTGACACCTGCTGGGAAAGTCCAGATTCCCGTAAAGTTAAGGGAAAAGGATAGGATACTCAGCAGATTTATGTTGCTGCAAGGGCTGGACGGACACAAGTTTGAAGATAAAACTCTTCAAGTCGAACTGATCAACCACTAAAACTGATACGATTAGTCAGGGTGGGAGAAGTGTTGGGGAATATTGCCGGGAGCCAAAGCTAACCTCTTTTTGGGATCCCGACTTGACTGGGCACACATAAAGAATCTCAGCCCTGCCATGCACAAAAAGCCTAGAAGTGCAATCCAGATGTGGAGGCACATGTTCAAGCCTGTACACACCCCCAAAAACGAACACTCATAACCACAACCCCCTTCCCAATGCAGATTAGCCCATCCTGGGGAGAAGAGATAGCACTCGAGGGGGGCGGGTTTCATTTGGCTCCCGGGGCCCCATGAGGAGAACAACTCCACCTGTGCAGTAATCAAAAACACAAGTGAAAATCACCCTATTTTGAACAGCGTGGCGTCCTAATGTAAAAGTGACATGTGGGCATTTTGAAGTGGGTTTTGATTGATCCCCAGCTGCTTGGGAAATTGGCCACCGTCCCTGAATTCAGGTCAGAGTGATAAGAGTTGTGTGTAGGGTCGTGGAGGAGCGTCCCGTCCGCGTGCTCCGCTCTCAGGTGTGTGTAGCGCGCGTGACGTACCGGTCGACGTGGTGGAAACGGGTGATGTCCACTTTACTCTATGAAACAATGCTCCTCCACAAAACCAATTTAGAACGCAGATGATTCATGTACGGGTTTATTGAAAATGCCAGCCGTCGGAGATGTGGCCGAGCAGTTCCAGGACAGACGGGTATGAAGCGGGTTTGGATAGTCTCGACTTATAATTTCATGATCCCTTTCTACTGACTCTGTCAATAAATACCAAAAAGACCTCCAAGTCATTAAAAAGTATTAATATGCATTTGTATACTGTATATACATAAATGGTTTTATTTATTATGATATATATATATATATATATATATATATATATATATATATATTCAACTATAAGTGTAGAATTAAAACAATTTGTATTATTATCATTGTTGTTATCATTATTATTATATTTTGATATTATAGTATCTATTATATATTATATATATTATATACTATTCTTAATTTGAGTAAGCAATAACCATATATACTACCCATGTACGTATAAAATGTATTAGAATTGCCATTTTATATAGTTAAGAAACCTATATATTTTGAATATTTTTTTAATTATATATATATATATATATATATATATATATATATATATATATATATATATATATATTATTATTATTATTATTATAAATAATACAACTATACATGTAGAATGAAAACAATTCATTATTATTATTATTATTATTATTATTATGTTTTTAATGATTATTTCTTAATTTGAGTAACCAAGAACCATATATACTACATAGTTATGTATACAATGTATTATAATTGGCATTTCATATTGTTAGGAAAATTATATATTTAGAATAAAAAAAAAATTTATATTACTAACTTATTTTTTAATGACTGTGTATATTCTTAATAAAAGCTAGCAAGAACCATATATACGGTATAACTCTATAAACAAATTATATAAACTTTCTAATTATAATAAAATAATATCTTTAGAAAAAAATTCTAATTTAAATTGAACTTTTATTTTATTATTTACATTTTTAAGTGTGCATGCAAAACTCCACATGCAAAAATAGCTTTTGAGAGATAAAAAAAAAAAAAATATATATATATATATATATATATATATATATATATATATTATATAAAATATATATATATATATATATATATATATTATATATATATATATATATATATATATATTAACTACACTGTGAAGGACTTTGTTTTTTGTAGATAACAAAGAAAGATTCAAAAGATGTACTTAAATAAAATAAAATAAAATAAACACACGAGTGCTGAAGACGGCAATCAACACACGCACGCACATACAACACACACACACACACACACACACATGCACGCACACCTCCTCTCATTCTATTCCAAACCTGGACCACAATCAAAGACTTCCTCAGGAGGAGTGGAGATCTCTGACAGAAAATGTAATAAAAACTACATGAGCAGTCATCCATTTCTAATGGGGCTTCTTTAAATCTTGAAAGGGAGACTTTCAATAGCGCATTAGTCTTTTTCCTTTCTTTGTTGTGTTCCTTTAATGCTTTCCCACAGAAATGTATGCAAATCTCTGGCTAATGCTAACAGCGATGACAAAGAGCCAGTTCCTCCCTGAGTGTGTGCCATCCACAGCACTGGCCAACCCAGACTCCTCTTTCATTCTCTCCGTTTAATAAAGTCATCTTACAGATCACTGACGACCATCACACCGCCTATTTACTTTACATAATAGCCAGTCTTATTATACATGCATTAGCATATCATTTATATTTTACATTATACATAAACATACTGTAAATATGTTAATAAACTATATAAATAATGATATGTTAGTATTAAACACTATATAAAATCTATAATACATTATATACGAAAATAAAATATTACAAACATAGCATATTATTATTATTATTATAAAATACTGTTATTGACATTTATTAAATCACTGTAGTATAATAATACATACTGTATAACATAATAATTTGTGCACAAATTGCAAAAAAAGTATTTTTACATATAATTTCACATTATAAATACATTTACCGTATTAACAAACCATATTAACATAAATATATAAACCATAAATAAGGACAGTAATGGATATTATTTTTATATAGATTCTTACATTTAACATTAACATTAAACTGTTCGACCACACACCGTTTAAACAATGTCAGTTCTAGACAGATTACATGTGACTTACAACAGTGTCTGACTTATTCACATTATTTATTAAATATTTCATACGAGTATACCAGATGCTAAATATAAATCCCAAAGAAACGTTTCTTCCTAGTATCTGTTTGTTAGAGCGGCAGTGTGGTGTGTGTGTGTGTGTGTTGGCTGCGTACTGTTGTCACTGAGTGATCTGCCTCTACGTTTGTTCACAAACTACTTTTCATTTCTCCACCCAATCCTCTCTCTCTCTCTCTCTCTCTCTCTCTCTCTCTCTAATCAGTAGAAAAGCCCAGCAAAATTTACTCCCTTTGCTGGAGAGCAAAAAAAAAAAAAAAAAAACAGCCAACATGATCCTCTCTTGAGGGAAATCAGATCCCTGTAAGAGAGCTGGGCCATTCACTCCAGGATACAGATACAGAGCCGCCAACGGACACCAGCGAGAGGAAATGATTACTTATCACATAGAGGAATAAAGGCCGGATTATACCAGGCATGGAGACACTGTAAATGGCATGAAATAAAACCTAAAAATACTGCCGGAGAAAAAATAAATGAATAAAAAATAAAGAAATCAACAATACAGTTGGGTAAAAATTCTGGAACTGAATTATTTCCCTCTCATCTTGAACTACATGAATGGCTCTTGAGCATCTGCATCCTTATGCCAATGCTGCGGAGTCTAATATCGAGAGGGAAAATAAAGTACTATTTTTGCTCTGTCATGGTATTTTACACATTTAAAAAGTTTAAAAAAGAAGTTTTAAAAGATTGAAAAAAAAATCCTGCAAAATTCTGTATAAATGAATACTTTTCACACCTCATGCAGCAGCCAAGGTGTTCAGCGCTGCGTTTCCCAGAAGCGCTGTGAGCCCAAGTTGATCGTGGAGACATTGCCACCAGTGTTCTCTACGATCAACTTAGCTCACGCTGCTTTTGCACATTAGCATGTTGATATACCAGATATTAGCAGTGTTTCAGATGTTCTAAATCATTTTAGCATGTTGATAAAGATTTGCTAATCTTCTTTGAGTACTTTTTGACATTTCTATACGATTGTGAATGTTTTCTGAATCGTAGCATGTAGCATGTTGCTAATTGCTACATATGCTAAGGTTTTGCTAAGTTTCCCAGAGCATGTTTCAAAATATTTGTGGGAACCATTTTTAACATGTAGCTTTTAAGAGTAATTTTTTAGTAGATTTTCATGTGCTGCTACACAGCTAGTTATCGGGGTAGTTTTCGCATGTTGCTAAACACATACGGTTTCGCTAGTCATTTTGTAGTATTTTTGAACAGTGTGTCATTCGCTAGGCAAAAAAAGTCCAAAAAAGTGTAAGCACACCTTAACAAGCTAAATAATTTGAGATATCATTCATGTGTTCGGAAAACCAGAAACAACTATCACTGTTAGCATTACATGTAGCCTACAATGTGGCTAGCATCTGAACTACTCAAAGGATGATGACAAAACAAAATGATACTTCATAAGATTAAGCACTCTGGCCATATTTTACTTGAAGATTCACTAGATTCACTATATTTCGAACCAGAATTAATAATTCTGGTAAAAGCGAAGCCCGGCTGCTGTGTTGCTGTAGCTTCTTGTTCAGAACACACCCGTTTTCCCAGACTCTTTATTCACGGTTAGTGAACAGGACAATAGGGCAGACATTTCTTCTTGTCAATACCCACCACATCCATTCACACCTGGCTGACACCTTTTACTGGTCAAGGAATGAATCAGTCACACTTACTGTTCTCCCCAGGTACTGTAGACTAAAAAAGGACATCAACATGAAGAAGGACTACAGCGTTTCCCTGTCAGCGGCCGCCCAGAGGGTATGGTGAAAAATCGCCATCGATAATATAACATTTTTCAAAGAGCGTCACTGCTCTTTTAATCTTCGCCCGCGACAATGGATGGCTTCTGGGATGTGTTTCATTTCATCTGAACACAAACAATATTTCAAAGGGCTTAATAACAGTTACACAAATGAGCGTCATTAATTACCTGTTAATGGAGCAATGACTGTGCCACCTTGTACCGCGCTGTTGTTGTGCTGGGAGATTGGAGTGGGAGGCTATACACACATGAGCAATTGGTATTAGCCTCGTTGCTTGACATTTTTTTGCATTGTAAAATAAGACAGTTAGCTTTTGTATTTAGATATCACACAACTATTATATACGCCAATTTGGGGTCAGGATTGTGCATATAAAACATGATTTTGGTCCTGGATGCTGATTGGTCAAATGCAACATTGTGGCCATGCTTAAATGCATGTTTGAATGACAATTTGTGTCCTTAGTATTATAATTATTTACTATTTAACACATGTGGTGGTCATGTTGGTGATTCAGGTTTGAGTCCAGTCTGCAACAAGTTTCTAAAAAGATTCGCAAACCGCCTTACCAACACTTTGATTCAATAAGGAAAGAAATACTGTGCCTGATGATGAAAAATTAACTTAAACTAAACTTTTGTATGTGGGTAGGTATACATGTTATATAACATGTATGACCTTTCTTCATAAAGATATTAGGTTGAAATGTACATATGCATAAAGTGAATATGGTATTTTTTAGTAAATAGGTGCAACAAAAAAATATACATATATACAGTACTGTATTTTCTAGTATTTTTTATTTTTATTTTTTTTTGTATTAATTTATTTTGCTGTAGTGTGGTGAAAATTAATCTGCTTGTGTTTCATGAATGAGGCCGAAAATCTCTGCATCTGAAATCTAAAGCTACACAATTATAATCAAAAAATTGTGTTTTACTCGCCTAATAAGACATTATTCACTAACCAGCAAATCCCGATGAATACACTTGGGGCTGAGTTAACCATTGATGAATTAAAGACACAGCAAGCCGTCATAAATTTGGACACCCCGGTGTTGCCTTGCTTGTGATAAAGTACGTTGCTGGATGGGCGCCGCTGCTACGTGTGTATCTTTCAACCGCCTGCCACTTTATCTTCCGCATCCTGCAAGATTACATCTCCTGGGTTCAGGTAGGGATCCATCATGGCTATTATTACCTAAAGTCACATGCCACATCTATCACCCACTAAGGTTACTATAACCTCAATATTAAGGGAGGAAAAAGATCCACTGATAAACAGTAGGAGAAAAGGAATGGCCCGCGCTCGAAGGTTTCATCTTCCTTTCACTTTTAATAAGCTACTCAGAGGAATAAAGATTACAGGCCATATTTAGCATGCAGAACAAATCAGGGTTCTACTCGCCCCGCGCACCTGCTAGGAGCTGCTCATTAGGAGCCTATGGTAATAGTATGGAGACAACCTCTGATTGAACAGTCTAGCTATACAGCGATACAATCCCGCTAATGTTCGCGCTAGGCTATACGTTACATTAGGTTAGAAAAATAAGCCTGAGATGACCTTTGTTCTGAAGTAAGCACTGTACAATAGACCTGACTCGAATGATTTTGAAACAACCGAGTGTGATGTTAGCATGTTGCTAAGCTAACAGCGCAAAACCTTATATAAGGATAAAAAGATGCAATGGCGACTGAAAGAGAGCGGATCATGTTGGAGTTGGAGCTTATTGAGGTGGAAAACAATTACTTTTAGTGAAATTACTAAAACTGAAAGGCAGAAATGAGAGAAGATGTCGGAAAAGATGGTACGTCAGGAAATGCGTGAGAAGGTACGTGCGGAAATGCGTAGGAGGAAATGCGATGCTATCAAGCAGACCAATCACCGAACTTTGCGGTCCGTGACGTCGCGACGAGTAGTTACATTTTTTGAGGAGGTGTGCGTCAGGCTACAGTGAAGAGTACGCAGTATGGGACGCGTCTGTGCGTATGCTACGCCGTACCTACTGCGCGCACCCTACGCAGAAGTATAAATTGGCCTTACCGCGCCACGTTCTATGCCTCATTCGCGCCGCAGGAAATGTTTATGCGGTAACGCGTCTTTGCATTGACTTAACATTGAAATCATTCGCGCCTGACTGACGCGCTATTCACGTCCGGTGTGAACATACCATTACAACAAGGTCTTCGCATATGACCCCTCAAAATGTCACATGAAGGTGCGTTACATTTACTGTTTGCCTTGTTCTGTTCAAGTTGGACATGCAAATTCATTGCACTGACCAACAGAAAACTGCTTGGTTCAAAAGTGACAACTGATTTTGACGTTAGCATGTGGCAAAGCTAACAGCGCAAAACACAGGATAAAAATAGGCAACTCGCACAACATTTCGTAAAATTTCTGTTTTAACAATTGTTTATACTTTTCCATATTGAATTACAAATAGGCTTATTATTTAACATCAACATTTCTCTCGTCTTGTTGGCCACTTTGGAATACCTCACTGCAATGACTTCTGGGATTGCCTTCTCAATGGAAAGTCTGATGTAAAAATAATTACTTTACGCAAAATCCATGTAAAGCAAGTGGGCTTAAGTGGCTACCCCTCTTTCAGGATTACTGGAATTGGGCAAAGAACACATCAGGTCAAGAGGTCGGAAGGAAACCAGGGTTTCAGGATACAGCAAAAGAACAGATCGAACATCGCCATTCAAGTTCATACCATAATTCAAATGCAATAACACCACCCTGACCCTGCTCCACCCGTTTTATACTTCAAATTACACTTAGATCAGAGCATCAACTCTCATAATACATTCAAAGCAATTAAGTTCAAATATATGCAAAGGATTATTTACTTTGAAACCAGTCTTGTTATTCTGCGGCATATCCAACAACAACACTCATTACTGTGGCTTGGCATCAGAGAAAGTGGAGGGGACCATGTAAATATTTAAAGCCCCCACAAATATATAAATATTCATTCCAGAATGATTTGATGCGCTAAATAAATAATCCCTTATTAAATAAATGACAGCCTAAATAAAACTTTAAAAACAGGATCTAGGGAAATGAAGATGAAATGAATCAGACGGGGTTGGAAGGGATGGAGGAAGTGATGGGGTGGGGGTGTCAGCCATCACTCCATTACTTTCAATTCCTGATAGCAGCCATGCAAAAGAGCCAAACTAATTAAAGACGAACCACCAATTAGATGAGCTTTAGCTGTACCTTTTGAGGGAGTGACCCGAGAAGACCCTAAAAGGAACTCCTATCAGATGCCCAAAAATGTCTAGTATTCGAATGTGATCTTTGTTTCTAAATAAATATGATCTTTTAGACACACACCTTTTTTTGGACCTGTAAAAACTTAAATTAATTGTTCAGTTAGTCAAATAAAGTAAAAATAAAACTTTATTTAATAAATAAATAATAAAACAGATAGACGTAGATAGATAGACGTAGATAGATATGGGTGGATGGATGGATGGACGGACGGACAGACGCACGGACGAACGACGTACAGCACGTACAGCACGACGGACGCAACGTACGGACGGACGGAACGGACGAACGGACGGACGGACAGACAGACAGACAGACAGACAGACAGACAGACAGACAGACAGACAGACAGACAGACAGACAGACAGATAGATAGATAGATAGATAGATAGATAGATAGATAGATAGATAGATAGATAGATAGATGGACAGACGGACAGATAGACAGATAGACAGACAGACAGACAGACAGACAGACAGACGCATAGATAGACAGACGGACAGACAGACAGACAGACACATAGATAGACAGACAGACAGACGCATAGATAGACAGAAGGACAGACGGACAGGCAGACAGACAGACGCATAAATAGACAGATAGACAGACGGACAGATAGATATATGAGACAGACAGACGGGCAGACGCATAGATAGACAGATGGATAGATAGATAGATAGATAGATAGATAGATAGATAGATAGATAGATAGATAGATAGATAGATAGATAGATAGATAGATGGACAGACGGACAGATAGACAGATAGACAGACAGACAGACAGACAGACGGGCAGACGCATAGATAGACAGAGGGACAGACAGACAGACAGACACATAGATAGACAGACAGACAGACGCATAGATAGACAGACAGACGCATAGATAGACAGACGGACAGACGGACAGGCAGACAGACAGACGCATAGATAGACAGACAGACAGACGGACAGATAGATATATAGACAGACAGACGGGCAGACGCATAGATAGACAGATGGATAGATAGACAGACAGACAGACAGACAGACAGACAGACAGACAGTACATGGATGGACGGTGCGGATGGATGGATGGTTGGATGGATGGTTGGATGGATGGATGGATAGATATACATAGATAGAGATGGATGGTTGGATGGATGGTTGGATGGACGGACGCGCCAGACAGACAGATAGATAGACAAGCATCCTTGTTCACATCACACATCTCAAAATAAGCCAAACACCGGGTCTTCTGGCTGTGACTAACCTCTACATAAAAGATCCACAGGACAGCGCCACCTCTCATCTAATCCGCGGACACGCAACTGCACCTTTATGGCGACTCAGCCTGAGCTATAACTCACTGAGCGGCGGGAACACGGCCTTTGTGATGGCCATGATTAGTCTTTTGTGTTCCCAGGTAGAATAAAGATGAAATTCTACAGGCCAGTCATTGCAGATCTATTTTCAGCATACTCCAAAAAGTATTTCTCTTTCGCTCGCAGTCTATCTTTTTGTTCTTTTTTTATGCCTCTTTTTTTGAAGGTTTGATATGAAGCCTGCAGGGCCTCAGAAGATCGAGGCTGCTCTGTGGGGAAATACAGCAAAGAAACACAATAGGAGCAATCTTGTCCTTTAGTATGCTTTGTACTTCACTGGACCCCGGTGTGGTCGAACCATTTAGGCTCTTTTTTCAAACCTCAGCTTTTATTGTCTCACTGCACTTTACCTTCACATGCGCAGTCCGTTCACGTCACTAGACTAGGAGGATAGACACAAAGCATATAGACAACCAGGAGTTTTTAGGATAGTTTATCAGCATTTATGCTCCATCATGTAATTCCAAAGTCATAAACAGTGATTTTTTCGCGAACAATGCTCTATCTAATGTGAACTGGGTATATGAGACTGAGGAGGTCAAGCTCCAAAATGACAGCAAAAAAGTGTCTGAAAGTGATTAATTTAACTTGTGCACTATATTTCAAGTCTTCTAAAGTGCACCCTCGCTCTCAAAAGTTCAGTGGAGTACAAATGTCCCATTCACAAACAAATTGTTCATTTGAGTTCGGATGTTTTCAATAAATTGGCTATTCAGAACACAAATGATTCTTAAACAAATCGGACTTATCTGATTTCCATTTCTCACAAAAATAAATTGTTCTTATGAACCTGATCTTTTTTTTAGAAAATTGGTTAATCCATTTCACAAAAACGGACTGAATGATTCCCACATGAATTAGACTGGTCAAGTTTTCTTAACTCAAACAAACTATTTGTAAGATTCATATGAATCAGTTCACACAAAGTCCAGTTCACGGACTGAATGATTGATACACAAATAAGAATAATTTGGTTTTCGATACCTCATGCAAACTATTTGCACTTTTTAGTCTGATCTTTTCAATTAACCTTGTTCACAAAAATGGACTGAATGAATCATACACAAATTGATTCAGTTTTCGTACCTCACAACAAACTTTTTGTAATAGTCAAACGATTCAGTTAATCCAGTTGACACATAAATGGACTGAATGATTCATACACAAATTGAAATGATTCAGTTTTCGTAGCTCACACAAACTATTTGCACACAAACTATATTCACATGAATCAGTTAATCTGGTTCACATAAATGGACAGAATGAATCATACACAAATTGATTCGTTTTTTGTACCTCACAACAAACTATTTGTCATAGTCAAATAATTCAGTTAATCCAGTACATATAAATGGACTGAATGATTCATACACAAATCGGATTGATTCGATTTGCGTACCTCACAACAAACTATTTGTCATAGTCAAATCATTCAGTTAATCCAGTTCATATAAATGGACAGAATGAATCATACACAAATTGATTCAGTTTTCGATACCTCACTAAAAACTATTTCTCATAGTCAAACGATTCAGTTAATCTAGTTCACATAAATAGACTGAATGATTCATACACAAATCGAAATTTCGTAGTTTTCGTAGCTCACACAAAATATTTGCACACAAATTCACATGAATTTGGTTAATCTGGTTCACATAAATGGACAGAATGAATCATACACAAATTGATTCGGTTTTTGTACCTCACAACAAACTATTTGTCATAGTCAAATGATTCAGTTAATCCAGTTCACATAAACGGACTGAATGATTCATACACAGCTCAGATTGATTCGATTTTCGTACCTCACAACAAACTATTTCTCATAGTCAAACGATTCAGTTAATCCAGTTCACATAAATAGACTGAATGATTCATACACAAATCGAAATGATTGGGCGGACTTAACCATTAGGAAAAGGTCGGCAACTGCCTTGGGCCTCGAGCTACCAAGGGGCCCCCAAAATATCCCATTAAATTATGCTTAAGTTGTTTTTTCTGTTCAAATTATATATTTCTAAAAACGCATAAAATCATTAGTGTCGCAGACAGAAGGGCCCCCTCCTCAACTCACTGCATTGGACTATTCCATTATCTCACTTGACTTTCTCCGTGCGAAAGTGACAAGGCTGTAATGCGCGGAAAAAAAAACTGACGGAGAAAAGAAGTGACAGGCAGAGTGTACAGAGTAGTAGACAGAGTAAAAATGAAGCAAATCTACAGATAACTTACCCAAGCGGTGCTGAAAAGCAGGACGCGGAAGGAAAGCAAAACGTTTTCAGCAAAGCTGCAGAAGGTAACAAACTTTTTTTGTGATGCCCGCTGACAATGGCAACAATGTCCAGCTAGCCAGCTATGATGTCACCGAAGTCCGGACCTCTGTCATTTTTTACATTCAAAAATAAAATGTCATGCTCTTTTTAATCAGCCGTTTAAACCACCTCAGATATGAGAGCGCGTTGTGAGCGCGCGTTTACAGTCTCCGTGTTGCCAGATCCACATAATGGAAAGGTGCAGTAGTCTTCTGGACCTGTTTTTCTGGTGTAATGTGACACTTTAGTTAAGTTATAAAGTGGAAAGTTATATGTTAGGCTTAGTGATATATTAATCTTATTTTCAAAACACAAGCTTTGAACTTATTTCGGAGTATTAATATTAATTTGTTTTGTTTTTCGTAGCAATATCTGGCAACATTTTACTGTCGGCATTAATATAAAAAAAGCTTATGGACAAACTGTAATTGCATAAAGTTACCATTATCTGAAAGAAATGTATAACACTATCAAAAATTATAGCATAATATACAGATCTGTATGAAATTTGCCAAATAACTTACTGGCCAGCTGGAAGACGTTTAGTTAACCTTTCACAAAGTCATCATAAAAACATTAATTAAAGCAGTGTTTCTCAACTAGCAATCTATTCAGTCAGCATATTTGTGTTTTGATCTGTGTGAATTACAGAAATATAAGACTTGTTAGACCTATTTCTTTCTATATTTCTTTGCACAAAACTCTCCAGAAAGTGCCATTTAATGGTTTATTTTTCAAATTTTTTAAAACTTTTTTCGTTCTCTTTTAAAGATGTTAAGGGGGGCCCATACTGACCTTCGCCTGTGGCCCCCAATTTGCTAAATCCGCCACTTCAGTTTCGTAGCTCACACAAACTATTTGCACACAAACTATATTCACATGAATCGGTTAATCTGGTTCACATAAATGGACTGAATGAATCATACACAAATTGATTCGGTTTTTGTACCTCACAACAAACTATTTGTCTTAGTAAAGTGATTCAGCTAATCCAGATCACATAAATGGACTGAATGATTCATACACAAATCAGAAATGATTCGGTTTCCATATCTCACACAAACTATTTGCACACAAAAATATATTCACATGAATCTGGTTCACATAAATGGACTGAATGGCCAGTATATTTATTCATCAACAGTGTTTTCTCGGATTAAAGTGAGACACATGGATTTGAAACAACATGAGAATGAGTAAATGATGAGTACTTTCTTTTCAGGAGAATTCATTCAATAAAACAAGCTGTTTCCAGCAGATTTAATACATTCTGCTTTCAAAACACCAGTGCTATGCAAATACAGTATGTGACGAGGGCCCGAGATGTGATAATTATGGGCTTATTTGTTATCTGCCACTTCTCTTATTGCTCAGGGACATCAGGCGAGTTTAAAGGGGCCCATCAGAGGGGATCGCATTTGCTGGAGCACCAGTGACGATTCAAAGAGAGGCAGACACACATGCAGTTGAAGAACCTGTCAATAAACTGTCACGGTGACAGCCATGTTCTTCTGAGACCCGCAATGTGTGCCGACTGCTTGGAAATATGTCACTCACAGAGGCAACCAGCTTTTTCTATCAGGAACCAGGGAAAAATAAATATAAAAAAACGTCTTTTTTGAATCTGCAAGGCGAATGAAAACAAATCCGGTTTTAGATTTAGTTATCCGGTGTAGTCGAATGCAGAGTGAAAAATTAATAAAATAAACTTTCATTCAATTGCAAAAAAACGATGCAAACCGAGGTAGAATTGTCAAATAAATAAATAAAAGTAATCTTAGTATATTAGACAATTATAAAAGACATAAAAAGACAATGAAATTGGTTCTAATTTACATTTTTCTATTTAATCCGTTTACTACAAATGATACTATGAGCAAAACAAGGAGTGAAAATCTGAAATTAAAAAGGTACATGAATGTCAGAATGTTTTTTTTCCATATATTGTTCTTAAAAACAGCAGCACTCGAATATCACAAGTGAACTTTGATTAGTGACCTAAACAAAAATTCTAGAAAACATTTAGTTGTAATATTGTTATTATTAAAGGGATAGTTCACTTTGAAATTAATTTTTGATATGTTAGCTTACTTCAAGGGCATTCAAGATGTAGGTGTCCTTGTTTCGCAGTAGTTTCAATTTTGATATTTTAGGTCAAACGTTCTTGTCTGTCAGTCATATAATGGAGGTCTATGGTCACCACCTCAAAGAGCATGCACAGAGAAGTCCAAATTAAACATGATTTGATGACTCGTAAATGTAAGTACACATTGATGGCCTAAGACACGAAACGAGTGGTTTGTGTGAGAAAATGAACAGTATTTATATTGTTTTTTACCTCTTGTAACCACAGCCACGTCCAAGTGATCTGACGGCTAGTGGCACATTCCAAGGTAAAAACGATATAAATACTGTTCGTTTTCTCACACAGGCCGCTCATTTCTTGTCTTAGGCCATCAATGTGTACTTACATGTACTAGTCATTAAATCATGTTTAATTTGGACTTCTCTGTGCATGCTCTTTGAGGTGGTGACCATAGACCTCCATTATATGACTGACAGACAAGAACGGTTTGACCTAAAAATATCAAAATTGAAACTACTGTGGAAACAAAGACACCTACATCTTGGATGCCCTTGAGGTAAGCTAAAACATACCAAAAATTAATTTCAAACTATCCATTTAACACCATTTTAATTTTTAAATGTTTTGATTTTGATTGTAGTCTCAGATTTTTGGCTGCCTCCGTAACTATTCAATGGAAACAATGGTAATAATACACACAGAAAAAGTGACAGAGTATAACAATAATTATTATTAATAGTTGATATATGAGTTGTGAGCACTTTCTGAAACTGTGCACGCACAGTTCGTTCAGCTAAGCACGTCATCTGTCCTTGCTCTATATCACTGCGTATGAAAACTGATAAAAGTATGTTGTCCATCATCCATCTTGATTTGCTTGCATTACCAGGTGTGTGTATAAGCACAGAGTACCTGCCACTTAGTGGAGGAACCCTGGAACTGTAGCCATGTGTGTGTGTGCGTGGGTACTAGAAGCAGCAGTGTGTGACCATGCGAACGGTTGCCATAGTAACCATCACATCATACACACACTACTCTGTGTTCCAAAGGTCACTAACAGGTGTGATCTAACAGTCCTGACAAGTTAACAACCTTTCGAGAGTTTTGACTCAAAGTACAGGAAATAAAAACACTGTTTTATGCAAACATTCAAGATGTGACAGAAAAGGCTGAGATATAACAGACGCACGCGCATGTGTTTTGATGGGAAAAGCCACAGGATTTGTCATTGACACATTACGGCTGTGCCTTTATACAGTACACGCTAAAATAAAACGAACTTGGTTGTTTGGCAGTTATACGATTCATCATTCCTCACAATTTAGCTATTTGACAGCTTGTCTTGTAAGTAATTAACAGTTTCCTACCTACTACTACAGTACTTGTTACATGTCTTGAAATAGTACTAAAGTAAAACGAAATTGCACAGTCAAAAAACAAAAACAAAAAAAAAACATCTGAGCAATAATTTAGATAGGCTTGTCAAATATACAACAAGCTAACCTCCACATAACAAACAATACACATCACAAAAATAAAAAAGCTTGTCATTAATATATGCTAACCTCCAAAATATAGGCTATATATATATATATATATATATATATATATATATATATATATATATATATGTAACCTCCACAAAACAAACAAAATAGACCACAAAACTAAATGAAAACTGTCATAAATACAGGAAAAAGCTCTAAGAACTTTGTCATTTATACATGCTACCCTCCACAAAAAATAAAATAAAAAGCCATATCAAAAATAAATTTTTACCTCAACAAAACAAAACGAAACAACTTGTCAAAAATACAAACGAACCTCCACAAAACAAACAATACAAACCAAAAAATGAAAAACCTTGTCATAAATATAGGCTAACCTCTATAAAACAAACCAATAAACACCCTCTAAACTGATCCAAAAAAAAAATTAAATCATAAATATGTCACACAAAGTTAAAGACAAAGAATAGCGTAAATTTGCATTGTTTCTTTGCAGACTTGATGTGATACACTCTAAACAACGCCCAAATTTGGGTCAAATATGGACAAACCCAAATGTTGGGTTACAAATGTCATTTAAAATTTTAACCCAACATCAACTTTCACTTTCAGCTGTAATTGTTTTAATTACATATTTAACCCAATATTTGGGTTTGTTTAGAGTGACTTAGTCATCTAATGCACTGACATTTTCAAGTGTGTCCAATTACATTTTTCAAGCCACTGTATGCAAAGAGTTTTCCTTTTTTATTATTAAACTCGCTTACCTTTATGATGCAATTCCAAAGGAGTAGACCAACACACAGCACCAATGCAGAGAGAGAGAGAGAGAGAGAGAGGAGAGAGGGAGAGAGAGAAAAGGAGGCAAATCAGTACCATAAACAACACATATTACAGAATTTATAGCTGGTTTCCACTACATCAAACAAATCAAATCACCCCCCCCCAACATTAATTTCTGGACTACGTTAATAAAAATGCCTCCCGTATGCATTAGGATACTCTGTTACACATATACACTCTGCACAAAAAGCATTCCTAATAAAACAAATGAAGGTACTTCATCAAAGGGCCCCATCAAGACTAGATATGTGCCTTACAAATGTCTTATAAATGAGTTTATGAAAGAGACCCCTACTGGAGGAGGAAAGCAACCAGGGGTCTCATAAAAACATGCCTCATATTTCAAAAGAAAAAATAATAAAGAAATACAAAGTTCTGCAAACTTGTTATTAGATCATATTTTTTGCATCTTGTACTTTATTCATGACAATTAATCACATTTAATTTAACATTTTACTGTATAAAATTAAATGACATAAAAATCTCTATAAAGGTGTTTTATTTGGCATTCGCGTTTGTATAATTGCAGTATTTTAAACTGATGATTAATGCTTACGAAGCAACCTGACATTTTCAGAACAAGTTAAAAGCTTCGGCATAAAAGCCCCTCCATGCACACTGAGAGGTCGGTACCCAACCGGAAAACACACACTCGCACTCATTATCGACACAGGTGGGTGTAACCCTCTCGGTGCGGCTCTCTGTGAGAGCTGTCGAAAAGCTGAATCACATCGGCTCTGACGCGGCGTCAAAGCCCTCGGCCTCCAGCGGCAGTGAGACAGATAATGTCCGATGAGCTGTGCAGTGTAATTGAAGTGTAGATTACTATCAGCCATGTGTTTGCCAGATCAAAAACCCTTTAAAAATACACACAGAGTGCTCGTGTGGAGCGGGCAGAGCTTTGCTTGACTTTCTGCTACCACAGCTAAATGTACAGGGAGAAGTAAGCCATTTACACTGAGGATTGGGGCTTTGTACTTGTAAAAATGAGGGTGAGGATTTGCCATCACCTGAAAACAAATCACCACATAGATGGGAGAAGAGAGAGAACAAGCAAGAACCGGGTACTAATAGTTGTTGTCCATAAATGGCACACACTGAAAGTCATTGGCCCAAATTAAAGTTAAATTGGTGTAAATTAAAGACCAATCCTGACTTACTTTTGAAAATGTTTATTTTTTCTCAATGTTCCACCAGTCAATATACTGATTCACTCTATCAAATATTGATACATAGAAAGTATTCTTTTATATTACGTTATTTTACATTATATTATGCCTTAATTGCATACCTTGAGGTCTTTTCGACTAATTCAAGCTACTGACCAATAGGAGCACAGAAGCTTTCTGTACACAACTTTCAAAAATGGCGAAACGAAAGAGAGATGATGGTGCTTACAGTTAAAACTAAAAGCAAAAACATTTAAGAAAACAATATTTTCTCTTTGGAGGATTGACAGCCCATACTCTCCTTGTCGAGCAATCCAGGAACGAGTCCATTGTCGGGTTTTCTTTCTTTTTTTATTTTTTCTGAACAGGACAGCTAAAACAACACTCGCCGCTTCATCCATTGTTTGTTTACGTTCGTTTCCGGAAGTCACTCACTACTGAGTTTCGCCTTCTCGATGACATCACGCGCGCCATTAAAGACGGCATGCGATGACTGGTCAGGAAGCAACGTGTAGTCTGACATGTGTCTTGTCCACGGACACGACAAGATTTTAGAAGTCGAAATCGCGTAATCTGACACGATGTGACTATCGTAACAGATGAAAAAAATCGTGTAATCTGAACCAGGCATAACTAACAATTGAACCCTTAGCAACAGCACAAAATCAACTGCACAATTTCAAGCCTCATTCATGATCGTAAAATAATCATTGATGCACAGAAGCTGAATTCTCAGGGTTAAGGGTTTGATCAAAGGGTTAGTTCACCCAAAAATTAAAATTATGTCATTAATGACTCGACCCTAATTTCGTTCCAAGCCTGTAAGACCTCCGTTCATCTTCGGAACACAGTTTAAGATATTTTAGATTTAGTCGGCGAGCTTTCTGTTCCTCCATTGAAAATGTATGTACCTTATACTGTCCTTGTCCATAAAGGCAATACAGACATCATCAAAGTAGTCCATGTGACATGAGTGGGTTAGTTCGAATTTTTTGAAGCATCGAAAATACTTTTTGGTCCAAACATAGCAAAAACAACGACTTTATTCAGCATTGTATTCTCTTCCGGTTCTGTTGTGATTGCTCGTTCACGATTCCAATGACGCTGCTGACGTGTTATCTTGTGCGCCCGATTAGGACGATTATGACATCCGCCACATGCACACTTACGAACCATTTTTAAAAAATATTGCAATACCAAAATACAAACAATGTAGAAAAGCTTGAATACAGCGTGCATCTCCATCAGACTGTAAACGAAGCTCGGGCGCACAAGATAACACGTCAGCAGCGTCATTGGAATCGTGAACGAGCAATGACAACAGAACCGGAAGAGAAAACAATGCTGAATAAAGTCGTTGTTTTTGCTATGTTTGGACCAAAAAGTATTTTTGATGCTTCAAAAAATTTGAACTAACCCACTCATGTTACATGGACTACTTTAATGATGTCTGTATTGCCTTTATGGACAAAGGTGGTCTTAAAGGAGAACTCCGACGAAACAATGAACCTATTAAACGGTCTGTACACTTACAAAGTTCTCAATGCTTCGTTTTGCATGTATGGACCCTCATTATGTTACTGTGTTAGTGTGGGGATATTTTGAGCCTTGTTAGTGGTATAAACTAGTGATTTCTTTTTACTTAGTCAATGCCCCCAGTGCTAGCATTATACGCTGAAACAGTTTTTAGAGATAAAACTCTTTACATTCGATTATTATGAAAACAAATCTCAGAGAACGATTGACTAGGTACCAATGTTTTATTAGACCAAAGTTTTAATTGTTCGCCGGAGTTCTCCTTTAAGGAGGTCTTACGGGCTTGGAACGACATGAGTCATTAATTACATAATTTTCATTTTTGGGTGAACTAACCCTTTAACTCGAAGAAAGATCAACAGTAATAGTGGCTGTTTTAGCAAACACCACAACTAAGAGTCAGAGCGAGAGAAGTCTCCACAGAAGTCCCGTAGTTTGCTCTGTTCTTAAGCCGTCCCTCATTACTGTACCTCAAGCTGCATTCCAATCACCCTTTGAAGTGCTTTGAGCCGCTCCTCTCCATGAAAACGAGCACCGTTAATCCACTTGTTAATTAAGAGCGTGTTTGCAGGCTCATGTCTGAAGTGCCCCTTTCTCCTTGAAAAGACTTGAAGGGCCTTGAAAGGAGATTGATATCAAAAGGAACCAACTCGATTTTTCACTGATAAAACGAGAGAAGCCATATGCTGACAAGCAGGCGCTTTAATATGTTACTCGCGCGTCGGATCATACCACCAGACTCGAGTGTTTATACTCCGGGCTGTTGCTTACTCGCGCACAGTGGCAGAATTTCGAGAGTCTTCCACTGAAGGAAAGACAAAACAAGCACCTTGATTCGCTTCTTTGAGAAGCGAGTTCTGTTCTCCAAGCCGTGCGAGGAACTCGGCGCCTACAGTGCAATTCCTGGCTCAATGTGATTAACACACTTCCTTCCTTGAACCAAATGAACACACACTAAGAAATTTAAAAGGAGTTTGGGGGGTTTTCAGAGGGTGGAAGGCTTCACTTGAAAAGTAGTAGTGGTTCACAGATGTGTCAGGTGTTTTGTCACAAAATGACAAAGGCTGAGCTTATCAATATTATTTATGATATACACAACTAGTTTAACGCTATTTTGGTAGTTTGTAAGGCGAGGTGTCACCAATTATCTTAACTTTCAACACAAAGATTCTAATCCAAACTTGTATTTACCAAAATTTCAACAAAGGCTCATTGGATATGCTAAGCTGAAATGGTAGTTGCCAATAAACCGTTGCCGTACCGATACACACATAAACTCAATGTTGTCATGTTTACATAATTAGTTTTGAAAAAAATCACATTAAAAATATATATTTATCGCACCCGCCCACAATACCGCTGACACCTAAAGACATAATATTGTCTGTTTTTTGCTGAATTTTGCTAACTTTTAAGCATCTTTGAGCAATACACAGCACACTCAAAAAAAATGCTGGGTTGTTTTAACCCAATTGTGGGTGAAATATGGACAAACCCAGCTGGAATGGCTGGGTTTGTCCATATTTTACCCAAAATTGGGTTAAAACAACCCAGCATTTTGTTTCGTTTCTGAATGAATCCGTGTTTTGAGCGAATCAGGCGGGTGAACCAATGATTCAATGGTCCATTGAAAGAGAGCCATTTACAATTTACTACTGGCAGTTTTAGTTTTTAATTTAGAGTATCACTTCGTGGAAAAAATATTCATATATTGAGGATAGTTGATGTCATTTCAAATCCGTATGACTTTCCTTCTTTTGCGGAGCATAAAATAATATATTTTGAAGGAAATTGGTAACCCCAAACTGCTTTGGTCTGTAAATATTTATAAATACCAATTCAGATGCATCATCTGAACCAACCCCCAAAATGGGCCAAAATGCAAAGACAAACACATTCAAGCTTTTTCATTTAGTGGTGGGGACGAAATCCACCATGGCACTAAATTGGTAGGGACAAGTCACTATTACACCCGACCCATGTTAAAGGGATTCCCTACTTTTTGGAAATAGGCTCATTTCACAACTGCCCAGAGCTAAACAATCGAGTTTTCCGTTTTTGAATCCATTTGAGTCGATTTTCAGATATTTAGAAGAATATCAGTAACCAGGCAGTTTCTGGTCTCATCTGACTTCCATAGTAGGAAAAAAATATACTATAGAAGTCAATGAGACCAGAAACTGTACTGATATTCTTCTAAATATCAGAAAATCGACTGAATGATTCGAAAAGCGGTAAAACTGTGACAGTTTAACTCTGGGGGAGCTGTAAAATGAGCCCATTTCCCCCCAAAAAAGGAGTATCCTTTAAACTATGCTTGTTGCGGAAGGGCAAAAACATGATTTTGGATGAGCTGGGTGGGGGCAGACAATGTACGATTGTCCATTTCTCTCTCCTCTTCTGATGAATGTTCTGTCGTTCTTTGGTAAACAGGGAGAAGACCTAAAGAAAAGAGAGGAGTGCTCTCGTTCTCACTCATTCCTCTCAGCCCTGAGGGTCTTACCCAGGCAAAGACAGAAACCAGCTTTGCACGGCCCCCTGAAACCCCCTACTGTGCCAACAACTCTCCTCTTCTGTTCAATTAATGAACCATAAATAACCCAATGAAGGTGTCAAGAACGAACGCAATTTATCACGGCTTTCACCACTACTCTTCACGAGAGAGACCACTCATTCGTAGCCGCGCTGTTTTGGCCCAGAACAGAGAAACTCCCCCCCAAAAAACAACAGGGGAGTGAAAGAAAGAGATTTATTCCTGCCTGAGCGCTCCAGTCGTGAATTTGTCCTGCGCAGGAACTTACAGGTGCAGCGATTTGACAAATAAGCCGGGAGCGGCCAACCGGCTGCCTTTGTTAGGGTATCAAAGATAGAGTGGCAATGAATTTGGTTAAGAGAGAGCGACAACAGACTCGCCGGGCTCCCGTGGGGGCTACACATTAAAAACACACTCTCTCGCCGTCTGGGTTATAGATCACTGAGGGTGCTTCAGGTACTTGATGAAAAACAAAAACTAGAGGATGTATAATTTCAAGGATATATTACACAGATCTAGAGAACTATGGAGAAGAACGCAAAATATTCTAAAACTTTAACTTTCTGGCAGTCATTTTCAGAGAGCTGTTCTTATTTCCATCTCGGAAATGCAAATCATGCAGTTAAAGGTGCAGTAAGTAATTTTTGAGAAATGCCACCTAAACAAACAATTTTGCTAGATGTTTGTTCTGTGTGTGTGCTGAAATAAGTGTGTTTGGACTTTTTTGCGCTTCCAAATAGGAGAAAAAAAAACAAAGTGGATCTGACTGATCCATTAAAGCAGCAGAACACTCTTGTAGCCAATCAGGAAAAGGGGGCGTATCCACTCATGATGCGGGAGAGAGGGAGTAAGCAAGTGGGACATTTGTTGAAAGACTGTAGAAAGAGAGATGGCTGATATATTACTAGTAGACTGGTCATGGACATGTAGTTGAAAAGTATAGTCAGTAGAAAGTCTGTTGAGGGACCAACACAATAAAGAGTTAGCAGATATTAAGCAGACAGGCTACTAATACTCTAATGAGAGTTAGTTGACACATTAGTGCAACATTTATTATAGTCAACGCTGTAATATTTAATTAAAATGTCATAATCAATCTTTTCATAAACTCTGCCCTTCCACGATCGACTGCAAGCACGCATTCATTATTGAGGGCCAAGTCAAAATTTCAAGTCCTGCCCAGCATTTTTAAAATAATGTTACACTCGATATGGCACAATACGGAATAAACGATTGACTAAACCTCTAATTTAGACTTCATTTGGTTGCCAAGTCCTGTTTTTTGGGAGTGTCAAAACCCTCCACACTCCCCCATAATGTGCACTCAGCTCGGGTTGAACATTGTTTCTTAAAGCTCAGTTGAATGCAGCAAGTGCTTGGCAGGAAAAAGGAAAACTCATTGAATAATATATGACAGCTCGAGTTTTGAATTCAACATTAAAAGTGATGACGTGCGTGCAAACTCCACTTTATTTTAATCTCCAGATCCCCGAATCAAAACCTCAGGCTTAAAAGCAAATGTTAAACAGCCTCTCTTCTCACCGAGATCATTTGCAAGAAAAAAAAGGGGGAGAAAAACAAGCAGGAGCTGAATACATCTGAATATAACCATTTTTCCGCCTGCAAGCTAAGCCGGAACTAGAGTCCCTATGAAATCCTGCTAAACCAATTAATGGTTCCTGTTAACCCACTCATCTTTAGAGAAAGATTGTCTTTCTCAATAACACAGCAACACCTCCCTTTCTCTGGCAGAAAGAAAAAAAGTGCCGCGGCCACACACGCGCTAGCCGCTGACAAAGGAAAACCAGAATGGTACCAGGATGTCTTTCCCATTACAGACATCCTCATGAGCGTCACTCATCCTGCGTAACATCTCTGCTGGGCATTTGCATCACATCTACTGAGCCCCGTATCTTCTCCATACGTAAAACCACTCCAAAACTGGAATTAGCACATACTACAAAAATGGAAAATACATCCATCAACAAGCTTGACGTATTTCAAAATGGACTTAACTGCGCTAGTTTGGGGCCAACAGAGCTGGGTGGATTACTTAAAAAATTTTACTCACTCACTGATTCAAACTGACATAAAAAAAGTGTAGTTCGTAATCCATTAGATTACATATTTGAGGTAAGTTTTAGACTACTTTTTATGGATTACTTTTAGATTACTTTAGACCTAACTCGTTTTTCACATTGATTTGAAAGGGATTATCTTGATAAACCATATTGGTATAAAAATACAAAGAGAAAGAACATAATTCCATTCTTTGTTATCAACAACAAGTGCATTAAAGAAGTAGTTCACTTTTAAAAAAAAACTTTTGCTGATAATTTACTCATCCAAGATGTCCATGTCTTTCTTTCTTCAGTCGAAAATTAAGGTTTTTGATGAAAACATTCCAGGATTATTCTCCATATAATGGACTTCAATGGGAACCAAACGGTTCAAGGACCAAAAGACAGTTTCAGTGCAAACTGTTCAAAGGGCTTTAAATGATTCCAGACGATTAATAAGGGTCTTATCAAGCGAAACGGTCGCTCATAAAAAAGATAAAGTTTAAGTTTTATAAGATAAATGCTCGCCTTGCTCTGTTCTGTGATGCGCGTTCGTGACTCTCCTGTTCAAAACTCGTTTATCAAAATGAACTAATCTTTTTTCATGTCATTTGGTTCATTCAACGAACGAATGAACGAGTTGACTCGGGAAAGATTTGTTCATTTTAATGACGAGTTCGAACAGGAGAGTCACGAACGCGCATCACAGAAAAGAGCAAGGCGAGCATTTGAGCTTATAAAACTCTTCTTTGTTATTTTTAATTTTTTTAATGAGCGATCGTTTCGCTTGATAAGACCCTTATTCATCGTCTGGAAATCGTTTAAAGCCCTTTGAACAGTTTGCAGTTTGCACTAAAACTGTCTTTTGGAACTTAAACCGTTTGGTTCCCATTGAAGTCCATTATATGTAAAAATGCTGGAATGTTTTCATCAAAAACCTTAATTTCTTTTTGACTGAAGAAAGAATGAAATGGATATCTTGAATGACATGAGGGTGAGTAAACTATCAGCACTATTTTTTTTTTTATGTGAACTCCTTTAAATATTACATTACGTCAGAGTTTCAGGGTTTCCCAAAACTATATATAACGTGGGCAAACTGCTAGGCCGCAACTCCAACTTACCTCTCTTTCTTGCTCAGAATTTTTTTATTTATTTAAAAAATGCATGGGTATATATATATATATAATATATATATATTTGGTTAATATATATATATATATATATATATATATATATATATATATATTAAGCAAAAAAGGGTATGTTGGAGGAACAGCATAGCAGTTTGCACACATGCCAGCGTGCAGACTTTTGCATCATTTCCAAATCCATGATTTGGTTTTCCTTTCCTGTCTATTCAAAAGCAGCAAAAAGTTGAATTATGAAAAAGATGAGACTATTAAACCAACAAACATTCAGAAAATTGACAATGAGCTGCAAAAGTGCTCATACACTGATCCATTTTCCTCCATTCAAACCTCACTGTCACAGATACAACTAATCTGATCCCAGACCAACATTAAAGAGCGGGAACATTAGGCACAGCTCAGTGAGATAAACGACATTTTCTAAAATCACGCTGACATTTTGAATTATCATGCACAAGGCACTGGCACGGCAAGAGCAGGTTTGTCAGGCTGAGGCAGACATTCACCTTATCGCACGAGGAAGAGTCCACCGACTGAACAGAACGGGGCTTAGGGACAGAAATCTGGACCTGATTGAGGTCTGGACAGAGGTGGAATTGGATGTGGGGTTGAAAACAAGAATAAAGAAGTGGGTGTGGGCGGCACTCAGATTGGCAGACGCCCCGACTTCAACCTGGCGACTGCTCAAGGGGTCTTGACCTTCAATGAAAGGCTACGGTGAAAGGTCACAGTCTGTGGTGGGCTTTTTTTTTGGTTGTGAGTGTCAAAAACAGCCAGATTTGACTTAATTTCTTCTCAGCAGATCCAAGAAGAGTCAGTTAGGCAGTTATAGAGACACTCAAGCAGCAATCGTCAGAAGTTGACACGGAAATTAAATATTTAAAGGCCATAATGGCGGAGTTCATTAAAATGACATTTTAAACAGAAATGTGATGTACATAAATAAGGAAATCCTAAAAGACCGTTAGAAAAGGCATCGGGACAGACCGGGAAAGATTAATCTCCCATTGAGGAAAATGGAAAGTTTGTCGGAGGAAAGAGTGAAAACCTGATTTTGGAGGAGTTGGGTAAAGCGAGCAGCTCAAATTATGCAAAACATGGCGAGAAGAACAAGCAGGTGTCTCTACGTTTCTCCGCACCTTGTCTACACCGATGCTCTTGTCGCTGGAAGGTACGAGCTGAAGTGCTGCCAAAGCTTGCGCACCAAAAGGGTGGGAAAACACTCTCCGGGCATTTCAGAGGAACTTGGGGAGTTTCATGATTAAATACGTCTGGTGAATACAGAAAATGACATCTTAACTGCTTTTGAGAATGAGAATTAAAAAACAACTGCCATGTTCAGAACGTCAATTTTGTTGTGGCCGCAACAAGGACTGCATGGTATTATGATTAGATCAGTGACATCATATCCTGTATATACAGCTCAGACACACATCATTTGCATAGAAGAATTATTAGGAACACCATACTAATACTGTGTTTGATCTCCTTTCACCTTCAGAACTGCCTTAATTCTACGTGGCATTGATTCAACAAGGTGCTGAAAGCATTCTTTAGAAATGTTGGCCCATATTGATAGGATAGCATCTTGCAGTTGATGGAGATTTGTGGGATGCACATCCAGGGCATGAAGCTCCCATTCCACCACATCCCAAAGATGCTCTATTGGGTTGAGATCTGGTGACTGTGGGGGCCATTTTAGTACAGTGAACTCAATTTGATTGTGACAACCAATTTGAAATGATTTGAGCTTTGTGACATGGTGCATTATCCTGCTGGAAGTAGCCATCAGAGGATGGGGACATGATGGCCATAAAGGGATGGACATGGTCAGAAACAATGCTCAGGTAGGCTGTGGCATTTAAACGATGCCCAATTGGCACTAAGGGGCCTAAAGTGTGCCAAGAAAACATCCCCACACCATTACACCACCACCACCACCAGCCTGCACAGTGGTAACAAGGCATGATGATTCATTTTCTCATTCTGTTCACGTGTCACATGATCCTTCAGAAATCATTCTAATATGCTGATTTGCTGCTCAAGAAACATTTCTTATCATTATCAGTTGAAAACAGTTGTGCTGCTTTAAATTTTTGTGTAAACTGTAAAAAAATTGCTGTAGTTATGCAGCTGTATGCCAGTAACTTACTGTAGATTTAAATTGATGAATATTTACTGGCAAACCGTTTGTTCAAAGTTAAATGAACATTAAACATTAACAAGTCTTTGTCTTTACAGAATAAAACTAAAAAAATAACAATCTTGCAAAGCATTCTGGGAACCAGAAATCTTCATCAACCTTTTTCTGTTTTTTTTTTCCCTTCAGATTTTGGTTCCCAGAATGCTTTGCATGAGGCTGTTATTTTAGTTTTATTATGTACAGATAAAGGCTTGTTAATGTTTAATGTTTATTAAACTTTAAAGCAAACTGTTGCCAGTAAATAACAATAATTTAAATCTACAGTAAGTTACTGGAAAGCAGCTGCCAGTAATACTGTAATTTCTACAGATTTTTTTTACAGTGAATTTATTTAGAATTTTTGATTAATATAAAAGCCACGAACCACATTTACTTCAAATAGGAATATTTTATAACTTTAAAAATGTATATACTGTCACTTTTGACCAATTTGATGCATCCTTGCTAAGTAAAAGTATTTAATTTAAATCTGAAAATGTCAGTGTTATAGTGTATATTTACACAAAATACTGCATTTTCAAATCAGCTATAACAAAAATATTTCAATTTACTCAATTTGAAAACCACTGTATCAAAATCACTCAGTGTAAAAAAGGTGCTGACTTAAATTTAAGTACAATCAACTAGCATGTTTAAAGTCAGTTCAACTTAAATTACATTAAACTGACTTGATGAGCTGAATCCTGTATAACACATTGCCAGAACTCATAAAACTCACACTTCTCTACAGTTGCAGTATATATTTCATCGAGGCACACAGTCATTTTCATGCAGTAGGCAATTGTGTACTTCTTCACCTTGAATAACTTTACCAAGTGCTCATCCATCTATCCACATTCACCGCTCACTGTCTTTCTTCCACTAAACAGTTGGCCCCTCCACTATTATTACCGAGTGTCCTTCAAACAATTCTTCCAGACGACCATCACTCAAGTGAGCCATATAAGCTTCACCGCCACCAACGCATGAGCTCCCATCACGCCGACGGCTGCATTGAGACGTTCCGTCAGAACAGAGGCAAATTTCGGTAACACCGGGAGGACGTGGATGCGAGGCGGCGTTTGGTCATTGGATGAGGATGTGAGGGGGTTGAGTTTTTATTTGAGGCTGAAGCTTGAGTCACATCATCAAATCCTTTCTAATCCTTAGTGAGTCATAGCGTAGATGCTAACAAAAAGAGGCAGTCTTCCCTCATTAGGGTGCACATGTTCAAAATCAACAACGCATCTAGAGTTCTAGGAGCCAGTTGGCAGATGCTATCATCACTTCAAATTGTACAGCGTTGCCAGGTTTTGCTTAAATGTGAGAGTGTGTATTAAATTTACACTTTGATGATGGAAACAAAGGCGTTTTGATTATCAACACATCTGTCACTTTATTTAAAATCATAATATTACTTAAAAAAATTGCATCAAGTTAGGATTGTTGGTAAACAACAAGAAAGGTACATAGTGTCGTATCAATTATTGAATGATTTAAAGATTTTTTTAAATGATCATCAGCCAATATTGGATATTTAATTCCTCATGTCATCTATATTTATATTCTGAAGACCTATGTACATAGTTCATAGTTCTGTGATGCCTAAATTAATTTCTGGCCTTTAAAACGACTGATTTTAGTTTTAAGCGATTTACATTAAATTTATTTAGATTTTTTTTTAAATGCCCATTTTAATGCCAAGACAGAATTTTTAAATCAGTGCTTTACAAAAATATTCTAACAAAATATGTAAGAAAAAATTGTTTTAAAAAGCAACAATGTTTTTACTCTTAAAAACTAGTTATTCAAACGGTTTTGTTTACATGAACGATGCAGATATGTAAATATTTGCGTTCAATGGCATATTAGTTTCTGTTACGCTGTTGAAATTGACATTGAGAATCATGAAATTCCAGTGTTTCCAGGAAAGATATTTCATAAACTATCCAAGATTTCAAAATATATGGAAGTACTCTACACTGGTTGAATCACACACTGTAAAAATGAATATGCTTTATCTAATAAAAAAAATGTGGCAACAAATTACAAGCAATATTATTAATAAAATTTAACAAATTAGAATTGAGTAATAATTAATCAAATTAATTCCTTATAAGTTACCATTTAAAATGAGTAAAACTTACAACAACAACCAAAAAAAAACAACAACATACATTTAAGTCACCATTATGGTGATCAGTGTTTGTTTTAGGGTTTTTTTAAATTACGTTTTTTTTCCTTCAGTGATTTGTGTCTTAAATGTTGGCAATATATAATAAATAGTTCTTAATTAATCTTTGACGTCTGTCTGTTATTGAGATATTTTTGTTAATATTTTTGGTGTAAATTACTCATTTTAAATGGTTAACTTTTGAGGAATACTTTGATTAATTATTACTCAATTCTAATTTGTTAAATTTAATTAATAATATTGCTTGAAATCTTTTGCCACAATTCTATTGATTAGATAAAGCATATTCATTTTTACAGTGCATGATCATAAAATGACAAAATGACTTCCTTAAAGGGATAGTTCACCCAAAATAAACTCCTGTAATTATTTGAAATGACAAAAGTAGATATTTTGAGAAATGTCCATACTATAGTAGTCAATGGTATCCAAAACTGTTTGCTTACGAACATTCATCAAAATATCTTATAAAGAAAGTCATACAGGTTTGGAACGACATGAGGATGAGTAACTGATGACACAATTTTGGGTGAACTGTCCCTTTAAAGTGACTACGGTGTGTATATTAGGCTAACAGCCTTGAAAAAGGCCCCAAAAAAGAAAAAAAAAATTAAAAAAAAAGAAAAAAAGAAATGCTATTAGTAATTAGCTGATAATATATAAGTGTATCTAGGTCCTTTTTATTTCTCATGTGGTTATGGTATCAGTATTAGTAGGGCACACTTGTGTCTCAGAGGTGTTGATGGATGGCTTAACACAATATATAAATTATATAACAGCGGGTAAACTCAATACACCCATTATTTCCCCATGCTTTTTTTTTTTATTTCGCCCCTGCAGAAGCTACAGCAATTTATGCCTCCTCTTCTTCTTCTCCATCCTTTCGGATGAAGAGGAAAGATACAGCCCACTTTGCTGACAACCGCCACTGAAAAACACACACAAACAGCGAGGCAACAAACAACGGTGGATGTTTTCTCAGCCTTCATGCGCATTTTATTCTAGGGGCGAGGAAAATCAGAATTTAATTAACGCGGCGGTATTGATTTAATTGTAGCAACAGTATGTTGATGACTCATGATTGATTGAGGGTTTCTAGATTGTCAGTGGGAGGTCCGGAGCAAAATGACGACTCCTGGAGTTTATCTTTTCCATTAGCTATCAATCTTTTTTTCCCCTTTTATTTGGGAAATTAATTTTGTGACGCACATGAAACGATACTCAGATCATCACAAGTGTCCTTTGGCAAACGCCAGCCAATGGAATGAAGGTTGCTTTTTGTTACAAATGAAGGGCGATCTGTTTAAATGTCAGAACGAAGAGAAAAGTTTCATGGGGCTTGAAAAGGGAAAGTACACGCCAAATTGGAGAGCCAAAAACATCCCGGAGATGGATATACAACTTTCCTGCGGTTCAGAACACTTGATGTGGCTCGAATATCCAACTTATAGAATTTCTCAGACTGGCTATTACTTAAAAACAAAGGGGGAATTTATGTACAAAAGATTGCATTTTTTTAAAAGAAATGTATATTGTAATTCATCAAGGATGCATTAAAGGGATAGTTCACTTTGAAATTAATTTTTGCTATGTTTTTAGCTTACTGCAAGGGCATCCACGATGTAGGTGTTTTGTTTCCACAGTATTTTCAATTTAGGTTTTTTTATGTCAAACTGTTCTTGTTTGTTAGTCATATAATGGAGGTCTATGGTCACCACCTCAAAGAGCATGCACAGAGAAGTCCAAATTAAACATGATTTAATGACTCGTAAATGTAAGTACACATTGATGGCCTAAGACACGAAATCGAGCGGTTTGTGTGAGAAAACGAACAGTATTTATATCGTTTTTATCTCTTTTTACAACAAAGCGCCCGCACCCTCAGATCACTTGGACGTGGCTGTGATTACAAGAGGTAAAAACGATATAAATACTGTTTGTTTTCTCACACAAACCACTTGTTTCGTGTCTTATGCCATCAATGTGTATTTACATTTACGAGAAATTAAATCATGTTTAATTTGGACTTCTCTGTGCATGCTCTTTGAGGTGGTGACCATAGACCTCCATTATAGGACTGACAAATGAGAACGGTTTGACCTAAAAAAAATCCAAATTGAAAATACTGTGGAAACAAAGACACCTACATCTTGGATGCTCTTGAGGTAAGCTAAAACATACCAAAAATTATACCTTATAAGTGTTGTTTGTTAGGGAAGAAATTGTGGTGTTCTACTACTTTCAAAGACATTTTTGCAAACTTCGTGGGGAACATTTTCCAGCAATTTGGTCCCCAAAAGTACAGGTTAGAAACACACCAATGCACAAGTGCACATCTACATGCCTTCAAAAATAAAGTCTACTCGATTATAATTGAAAGTCCTCTTGTATAAAAGTTGTTCCCTAGTCTCAACATCTAGAGTGAAATGTACCGACATCTAGTTATCAATGTGACGGCTCTTTAATGTTCCACTGTGTAGTGTGACTAGTCGTAACATACGCCGCAATAAGCGACATTGTTCCCTCCAGCCTCGTGGATTTAATTAGATTTGATAACTTGTTTTATGTCAGGAACTGCAGCTCTTGGCACTTTCCCTTACAAATTTGTTCCCTCTCTTATACTCCATCCATTTCCCTTCCTTTCTTCTCTTGCGGAGGGTCTGTTGCTCTCCTTTGCTATACTTAACCATTATAAACAGTGGTTCAGATGTGAAAAAACAGCACAGTTATCATATCCTTGTGTAAATGTTGAAAATTGCCTTTAATAAATCCAAATAAAGAAAAAAATACGAAACTACTGAATCATTCCAACAAATATCTTGAGTGCTGATGCGTTGACTAAAAAAAATTGTATTAAATGCATTATGTTTAAGTTTATTTGGACTGAGGAAATTAACATTCATTTATGTGATTGATTAATGTGGCCTGTTAACCAGTTTGATAGAAAATAACATAATATGATTATTTGTGATTTTATTCAGAAAACAATTCATTAGTAAATTAGATAAATATTATAAATAAAATATTAAAAATATAAATGAAAAATTGTTTTCATAATAAAAAATATATATTGCTCAATTCACACCCAGATAAAAAAACGGCTTTGTTTACTTTAATGAAATTGAAGATGCATTCATATCCAGCATGCCGGTTCATTTTGGCTTTTACAGACACAGTTTGACACATGATTTTGCAAGGATTGTCATATGAACATCTCACAGCAGTCAAATAAAAAAGATTGATGCACTGCAATACTTGCGCTGTAAAAGAACGCAATACTTATTGCACTGTGACTCATGTAGCGTTATAACAATTACAATGTATCACAGCGATTCCCATTCTGGTTGACCTTCCTCTCTCTGATGTAGACTGTTGAAATCTAAACTGAGACATGAGGAAGACTGATTGATTTTACACTTTGATTAGGTTCTGATATTGAGGTTCACAATTGCAACTGCAATAATGTAGAATTTTATAATGGCTTTTTTTTTGACAAAAGCTTTGAACATGACATTTATGGAAGCTTGTTTCCACCAGGGAAGGAAAATGAAAAAAGTAATTGTAATTGCGAGTTTTTATCTTGCAATTGACATTTTATTCCACAATTTGCGTTGTTCAAATTGCGAGTTTACTGTATATATTCGCAATTCTTTTTTTGCAATTATGACTGTATATTTTGCGATTCTGACATTTTTGATCACAATTGTGAGTTTAATATCTTGCAATTGACATTTTTTCCACAATTGCGTTTACTCATATATCTTGCAATTCTGACATTTTTTTCTCAAAATTGCGAGTTTACTGTATATATCGCAATTCTCTTTTTTTGCAATTATGACTGTATATTTTGCGACTTCTGACATTTTTGATCACAATTGTGAGTTTATATCTTGCAATTGACATTTTTTCCACAATTGCGTTTACTCTATATCTTGCAAATTCTGACATTTTTTCTCAAAATTGCGAGTTTACTGTATATATCGCAATTCTCTTTTTTGCAATTATGACTGTATATTTTGCGATTCTGACATTTTTATCACAATTGTGAGTTTATATCTTGTAATTGAAATTTTTTTCACAATTGCGTTTACTGTATATCTCTAAAAATATTCTCAAAATTGCAAGTTTACTGTACATATTGCAATTCTTTTTTGCAATTATAACTGTATATTTTGCGATTCTGACATTTTTGCTCACAATTGTGAGTTTATATCTTGCAACCGTCAAATATCTTGCATTTTTTTCACAATTGTGAAAATTGTGAAATTGTGTATCTCTCGCAATTATTTACTATATTCTCGCAATTATTTTTTTCACAATTACAACTAACTTGCATTTCTGACCTTTTTTTCTCACAATTGCAAGTTTACTGTATATCTTGTTATTCTGACTTTTCCTTCTTGCAATTGCGAGTTTATAATCGCAATTGACAATTTATTTACAATTGCGAGTTTATTGTATATCTCGTAATTCTGACATTTTTTTCATAATTGTGAGTTTCTCGCAATTCTGACTTTTTTTTACTTGCAATTTTGTTTATATGTGACAAATCTTTTTTTCTCAGAAATGTTAGACAAACTCCCAGTTGGGAGTCCAAGTTGTGAAATGTAAACTCGTCATAAAAAAGTCAGAATTTTGAGCTAAAAAGTACGTTAAAAATACCTTTTTTTCATTTTGTGGCGGAAACAGACAAGTTTCATAATGCTAATTTTTTTTTCAGTTTTCGGTCTTTCATTTGCAACATACAATGTGACTCACATAATGTGAAATGTATTATTTTTATAATAAATAATCATCTTTTGATTTGCATCCAACAAGTTGCACTGTAAATAGAATTTGAAGTAAATTTATATACACTGGATTATCAAAAAAGACATTGCTGTGTGGTTATTTTAAATATAAATCATTATGATGTTGTATTTCCCGTGTTGTGAAATATACTGTTCTTCTGATATTAAATTGGTCACGCTGCACACCTTTACCCAGCTCCGATTAATCTCATGTTAGAGGACAGTAAGGTGAACGCAGCCAAAAGACTGCATCTGTGCCATAAAACCCCTTTGCGTTCATTTTTCAGACAGACACCTGACGCTCCGTATAGAACCACTGATCAATATTTAATCTGGAGAAATAAATTGCGCCTGTTTGTCTTTCATCTTATGAGGGAAATGTATGTATTGTGACAACAGCAGCGGCGCGTTAATCAAATAATGGAATAGTGATTTTTTGGAGGGGCGAGCGAGCGAGGACCTCGCCGCTATATTAACTGTAACCCCACGCTGTTGACATGATGCATCTCGCAGCCCATGTCTTGTTACTTCAGCGAGGATCATCTCAGCCTCATTGGATATCTAAGAAAAGATTTAGATCCCATGTGTGCGTTGTGCATAATATGCTGTAACATGCACGGATATCACACGCTTGTACTTTTGACCTTCCCAGCGCTGACAGTGAGGAACAATTTTTTTCTCCATTTATTCTCAGGCCTCTTGTCTTCGCAATTACCGCGTTCCAATCTCTCCTCGTCCCCACAGTTCGCCCACAATACCCAGTAGGATCACTGGTCTTTCTTGTGGTGGAGCAATTACTGTCCCTATCTCCCTGAAACAAAAAACTTTTAGACAAGAATATTAGGAAATGTCAAATTCAGGTTAGATAACCCTTTTCTCCAAAGCGTGGTTTCCTCACTGGAAGCGTGGCTGTGGCCGTACTACATAATGCATGAAGCTCACTGGCCACCCCTGTGAAACATGGTTAACGCACATGCTTTACATGCAGTATACTGTAGCTTTAAATATGACTTTGAAAAGTTTCAATATAAAACTTAGCCGAGAGGTTAGCTGTAGCACATGAAGCCATTGTGCTCATGCAGATGATGCATGTTCAAATGTGGCAAGTGCAAAAAAAGTATTTTAATTAGGGCTCTAAATGATTAATCGTAATTAATCGCATCCAAATAAAAGTTTGTGCTTACATAATATATGTGGGTGCACTGTGTATAATTATTTTATATATATATATATATATATATATATATATATATATATATATATATATATATATATATAATACACACATGCATGTATATTTAAGAAAAAAATTTATATATATAATATTATATATATTATATATAAATAAAATAATTATACACAGTGCCCCCACATATATTAAGTAAACACAAACTATTATTTTGGATGTGATTAATCGTAATTAATCGTTTGACAGCCTGAATTTTAATATGAACATTTAAACTGAATGAATTTGAAAAGTTTATTTAACTGAAAAATACTCCATATCGTTGTTTTAATCTAATTTGCAAATATACGAGTAATTTTACAATATATATATTAAAATCAAATAAATCAAATAAATAATTGTTTATTAAACTCTCATCTGTATTACATATTAAAAATTGTATCCAAAAAGTATGTTATTGTTCCATAATAATGAGTTATTATTGTACGATTTTATAGTCGTTTCTGTCACGGCATGGTTGCAAAAGGGATGAAAAAGGCAGGGTCTAATCGCAGCAGTTTTCTTTACTAAACACAAACTCAAAATATCACACACACACTTCAGAATTTTTACACGGAGAAAACAGTGCAACCATGTTACTGCGACGAGATTGGAACAACAGAAACTGAAACAAGCTCTATTGTACTTATACTGTACTGAACGTCAACAAAGGGAGGAAACGACAAACAGGTGGATCAAGTTAATCAAACAATGAATAACCATGGTAACTAATGTAAATGAAGGAAACAAAGGGAAAACATGATACAATGAGGAAAAAAAAACTTGTTTTTTTTCGTTTAGAAAACTTTTTATGTGATTTGGCCGTTGGCCGACAATGGCGTTTCATGAAAATGGGTGCAAGTTTTTGAAAATGAGACCGTTAACAGATCTAGCTGTAAACTACAATGTAGTTTGTTTGCAAGCGCATGGGAAGTACGTGTTTGGTCTATAGGCGTGTAGTTTCTTTACAAAGTGACATCGCCACCTACTGGCCTGGCATGAATAATACATCGTTTTTAGTTGTTTTTGTGAATACATGTGAATGGGGATCGTTTTGACAGCATTTTCGTCTGTACACAAAAAATGCCAAATCAAATAGGTCCAAATCAAACTCAAACATAACGTGACAGTTTCGAACTAGTACTACACCTTGTTTTTAACGTAAGAGTGTGTGCGGCCATTTATAAAAAGAAAGTGTGAGACTTCCGTTGTCATTCGCTTGCAGGTATTTTAGCTGTACTGCATTTTGTTATTCTTCTAGTTAATTACATACAGAATAAATCGTCTTGCACATTCACAGAAAATATCTTCCATGTTGCAAAATAATTTGGATAACGCAAAGCATCTTTAAATTTGTACTAAAAAACTGCTAACTTAAGAATATTGGTCCGTACTCATGCAATGTATCTTCCTTCTACTTTTTGAGGAATATCCCTAGACAGACTCATCTATCTATCCGTGTAAATTCAGCGAGTGAGTCAGTGAGTATGATATGCATGGACACTGGGCGTCTTATCAGCGTCCAGCAGGACAGGCTAATCTCACTCGAAACCGCCACCTGCGTTACTCCTCTCCTCGCTGACAAACACCCAACAACACAACCCATCACTGAAAATCCATCTCTTTAATTTAACATTTTGTGCTGATTTTAGTAAAAAAAAAAAAAACGTGTAATGTGATGCAAAATGTGACTACACAGTTTGATTTGTGACTGATGTGAATCTAGCATAACAGCTAAAGTAGTTTCCAATGAGGCATTAGTGTGGAAATCTCTAGGGGAGGAAGGAAAAATGGCGAAAAAATTAAAAACATACCAACCAAATTGGTTGTTGGACACCTCAGTAATCTTCATAGGCCTTAAATATAGGTAAATAGGTAAAGATACATTTGTTTTGTAGTCAGATTTTCTGAATTGTGTGGTGCCTAAAGAATGAACGAATGAACGAGACGCAATCAACAATGTCCCGTTCTCTGGTTTTAAAGGAACGCGGCCCTCGGACGGGAAGGGGAGTATAGGAAAGGTTGCAGGAGCTCCATCTGCATGCTGGTCTGGACAAAGAAACGCATCCCAGCTTTCAGTGGAGCGGAGAATGGAAAAGTCCAGTGATGTAACAGCTGCTAAATGAAGGCATTCCACATCTCAGTTTCCCTTGCTCACAGTTTCCCCGCTGAGCCTTCCCTCGGTTTCTTCTGCTCTCCGTTCCAGTGCTCTGATTACAAACACTGATGAGGCGGAGCGTTGAGGACGACTTTTGTTAAACTGACTCCAAAAATAGACCTCTTTCCAAGACGAAAGTGTCTGTACAGTGTCTGCTCATGGTTATGAGGTCATATCCCTCAACGAACCCTAAACCAGCTAATCATTGAGGCCGGCAAATTTGAGAGCTGACTTTGAGGGAGGAAAATTCCAGTCTCAGTGATTTAACGTTCAACTTTGAATTAGTAGACTGTGAAAGCCCGGAAAGACAAAATAGGTATCTTTTTGTGGTAGATTAAATACACACTTACACTTAAAGTTGACCAAGAATCGTATTCGTAAACGTGACCAAACCAAAATTATTTAACAATTATGTAATTTCTAGCAGAACCTAACAAAATTTTGGAAATATTAGTGGTATTCTACCAAAAATTCAAACACTTCCCTGTTAGCTCGATTCTCACAATTTTCACCATTTGTTGAACCAATGTTGATATTTCCAGTCCAATTTGGCGACAAATTGCAATTCCAATTGGTGCTGGTATTAGTGCAGAAAAGACATCCATCTGGGTCTGATCTAATCTATTTTATTCAAGCTTTTTTCAAACCAATCCATCTCTTTCAATTCTCGCAAAACACATCTTACGCATTCCTATCAGTAAAACACTCAATCCAAAAGTTCCTCAAGCATCAGTTCATAAACATATTTAAATACAGGAGCGAATCCCTGTAATCCCCTGAATTATTACACTCTCAAAAATATTAGCATATAATAATGTTTGTCAATTTCTAGTCAACCACATTCTAACAGAAGCAATATATTTTGATTACTGTGCTTAATTTGAGCCGGATCCTCAATTTTTGTCAGATTTGGGATTTTTGTGCTCTGGCATTAAAGGAGTAGTTCACTTTTACAAAAACATTTTTATTTTATTTTTTTTTTACTTTTTTTTTTGTTCAAACTGTCTTTTGGACCTTGAACCGTTGGGGTTCCCATTGAAGTCCATTATATGGAGAAAAATCCTGGATTTTTTTCAAAAGATCTTCTAACTAGTATTTTCAAAATACTAGTTTGAAAATAGTTTGAAAACTCTGGAAAACACTTTTTAATTATCAGTTACCATATATTGCTAAATTTTACCATAAAACATTTAAATGAACTGGATCAAATACCATACATGAATCAAATTTTGGCACATCTTTTGGTTCTAAAGCTAGAAGTGAAGATGCCATCAATTAGCCAGTCATTTGGTTTTTATACATTTTTTATTAAAAAGTTGTTTTTTTTTCTTTTTTGTAAACGACAATTGACAGAAGCGATATATTTTTATTGTACTAGCACACCTGTGTAGCAACAGTAGTAAGAGCTGTGTGAGTAAACCTCATTCCCTTGTCAAGTTCTTGTTAGCGTTCCCACCTCCCATGCCAGAGACCCCCGCTCAGGTGCGTCTTCCCATACAACGATGTAAATCGTTGATGTAAAACTATGCTGATAACGACAGAAATTGCGACTATAGTTGGCTATTTAGGAATTGCACCCCAGAGCGGGTCAAGTAGGCCCGGTTACTTTGGTGCTTTGAACTGGATGGTAGTGAGGTTTAGGGGGGTGAGTGTAATGGAGGCAAGCTAGTAAGACCTGTGCACATAAACCTCACTCCCCTTAGCGTCAAGAGGCGCACTAGAAACTGTGGTCTTTAATGTCCTTATTGGCGGACCATGCTGGAGACCCCGGTTCAAATCCCTCTTGAAGCAGGTTGAGTATCAGTCACACTTCCACCTCAGAATATGTAAGAGTGTCCAAAACATTTAGTAGTTTGATAGTTCACATCTACCTTGATTTGGTTCTGTACACACTGAATGGGAGAGGATTTGTCTTCAGAAATAACCAGGAGGAGTGACAACCCTATTGACCTGCAGTGTGTACGTGGCCATTGGAAACGTGATTTTTAAGACTATCGGTTGATATAAAAACAGAACAGGAAATGCAGTTGTGCAAAGCACCACATCCTCTCTCTCTCTCTCTCCACCCTTTCTATTTGCGTATCCTAGCTGCACTATCTCAGCAAGACCCAATATCCTGTTTTGGCTGTAAAATAGTTGTTTTAACCCGTCAACCCCACCTGGCCCATTTGTCAAGGAGAGAATGAACAATATCCCAGCGGCCAAATCCTAATACGGGACAAACAGGGTTGAACTTGAGCCGGAATGTCGACGAGAGAAGGTCCTATCCCAGATAAGTTAGTTTTTCCTCAAAGTCAAGGTGGACAGATGGTGGTAGGGTGTTGGAGCCGATGATGTTGTTCTTGCCTCTCACGCGAGACCATCAGAATGAAACAACTGTCCTTTTTATAAACCGAAACTCTCTCAAAGGAACGCGGATTCCCGTGCAGAACACTTACATTCGTCGGGGTTCAGAGCAGCCGAGTGTGTGTCATTATCATTAACGTCTATTGTTGCTCAGAACTGGCACACGGAAGAACAAAGACTTGCCGTGACCCGACTCTTGAACCAGGGTAACATTGGATGACACCGATATGAGTGCATTCAATTAGACAGGCTCCACAGTGCTGCAGGCACAGGAGGGAGAGAGCGAGCAGGGTGATGTGACAGAAATTAAGCTTGTTACAAACTAATTTCAACTTCGCTTCATCGAAACTCTGCATTACCACTCCTTCTCTCTCTCTCTCTCTCTCTCTCTCTCTCTCTCTGTTCTCTCACTAGAGGCATTTGCATATCCCAGGTAAACTGGGGAATAAAGACAGCGGATCCAATTAATCCTCTTGGGAGCTAATTAGTTACAATTAAATTTCTGCTTCACTTGTTGTACAGGAGTGTGCAGTAAACACGTAACGAATATGTAAAACTTGCCCATTTTTCACCCAAACTATTAATGTATTCTCACAGAAAAAAACAACAACACTCAATGTACCTTTTCAGAGGCAGATAATAATTTTGCACTTTGGATAGACTTTCATATATATATATATGAAATATTCATAAATATATTAGGGCTGTCAAACGATTAATCGCATCCAAAATAAAAGTTTGTGTTTACATAATATATGTGGGTGCACTGTGTAAATTATTTTATTTTAATTATTGTAGATATATAAATACACACACATGCTTGTATATATTTAAGAAATATTTTCATGTATATACTGTACATAGATATCATTTATATATTTATATTTTTTTCTTAAATATACATGCATGTGTGTGTGTGTGTGTATATATATATATATATATACACACAAAATAATTATACACAGTGCACCCACATAAATTATGTAAGCACAAACTTTTATTTGGATGCGATTAATCATCGTATTAATCGTTTACAGCCCTAATATATATATATATATTGGTTACTAAGGTGTTCTGGGAGGTGTATAGGATGTTGTTATATGGTTGTTAGGGTGTTCTAGGAGGTTGCTAGGATGTTGCAATGTGGTCACTGGCTGGCCCCGAATTTTTTGTCAGCTAAACTTCTTCGACCTAACATATTTACTTAAAGTACTTAAGTAGATTTTAAGGGTCAATAATACAATTTAAGTCAATAATAATAATAATAATAATAATAATGATAATAATAATAATAATAATTTCACAGTTCTCTGATGTCAGTTAATTACAGAAGAGGATTAGGGCCAACCAATAATAAAAAAATAAAACCATCTCGAGATTAAAGTCATTATAATGCGATATATAATCGTTAAATTTCGAGAAAAAAGTCAAAAAACAATCTCGAGAATAAACTCATTAAATAACGAGATTAAAGTCATTATAATGTGAGATTAAACTCTCTAAATTTCGAGAAAAAAGTCGAAATACAATCTTGAGAATAAACTCATTAAATAACGAGATTAAAGTCATTATAATGCGAGATTAAACTCGTTAAATTTCGAGAAAAAAGTCTAAATACATTCTTGAGAATAAACTCATTTAATATCGAGATTTAAGTCATTATAATGCGAGATTAAACTCGTTACATTTCGAGAAAAAAAGTTGAAATACAATCTCGAGAATAAACTCATTAAATAACGAGATTTAAGTCATTATAATGTGAGATTAAACTCGTTAAATTTCGAGAAAAAAGTCGAAATACAACCAGTGGACAAATGCAGGATTATGGCTGGCTTCACCTACGCACGATTCATTGCATAATCTCGCATTATAATGACTTTAATCTCGTTATTTAATACGTTTATTCTCAAGATTGTATTACGAGCTTTTCTCTAAATTTAACGAGTTTAATCTCGCATTATAATGACTTTAATCTCGAGATGGTTTAATTTTTTTATTATTGGTTGGCCCTAATCCTCTTCGTGGTTAATGGTCACATGACATCCAGGAAACCAAATAAAAATAAAAAAACTTAAAAAAAAGTTTTACATTTTTATCATTTAACTAATACATAGCTTCCAATAAACTAACAAACCCCCTGCAGTTTCTTCACAAACCCCACTGGAAAACCCTGACACAATGTAATATTTAATGCACTTCATGTTGTTGATAAAGTATTTTTGTATTTTTATATCAATATGGGACAAGATTATCCAATTAAAATCAATTTGATAAACAAGTTAGCTCAAAAGTAATCTAAAAGTAATCCAAAAGTATTCCAATTACAGTACATTACCTTCATTGTGTATTTAATTGGATTACGTTACTAACACATTTTTGTTTTTTTTTGTGATGTAATTCAGAATCAGTAATGGACCACAATTTGCAAGCAATCTGTACAGCACTGGCATTAATACATCTCAACTGACACACACACAGGTGTGTCGAGTGTCTCTATATTGTCATCACCCATCAACTTTGATTTCCACGTGTCACACCATCCCACCACGTGTCACTTCCTGTTATGCCATGCAGGGAGTGACAGAGTCAGCGCAGGCCGCCTGTCACACCTCACCTCAGCAACAACAAACAAACAAAGGAGAAGAGAAAAGACACTGGGAGACATAAGGAAACACAAAGAGATGCGGGAAGACGGATGAATACATAAACAACAATGATGTCACTTAAGAGATTAAATTGTATTAAATGCTAATACTGTGACACACCAAAAAAAAATTTAGTCACTTAGATGGACAAGATAGAGCAGAAATAGATCGATATTTCAATGAAGTGCTGCTGTCTAGGACACGTGCTGCGCGCATATTAAAATGTAGCCCGTGACTCTCTCAGAGAGTCGTTTTAAAAGCTCTGACAGGCCATCAAAGCGGGATCTGAAAGATAGAAAATAGACGATCATGACTCTTTTCACACCTTGTCAGTACGACTAGCCTCTACATCAGAAGGTAGAGGGTAAATCTTTCTCTTTTTTTCCCCACCGAGGGATCGGGCTGCTCACTTTGCACATGGAGATGGCTGACAGTGCGCTTGTTAAGAAAACTGTCACCTTAAATCAATAGGAATCCATTCCTTATGCTGGTAATAAGTGAAGAGGGTGTTCATGGGGAGTTAAACCAAGAGTTCATTTGTGACGCAACCGCAGTAGGTATATCTTTTTGTGATTCAGACACATGATTAACATGTTCTGCAAGAAATCTGTGCGTGACACTATAGTAAATCTAACTGAAAAACTATGTGTACTTAATGTGACTTAACATGGGGAGAAGCTAATTACTACACATTGTTTTTGGTAGTTCTTTATTATATAATTAAAAATCATCAAAATATAATTCCTTGACTTTTGTGATTTCAAATGTTTGGAGTTACCATGGTGATAAACTGAATCTAATGCAGTTTACACGTTTTTGTAAATGGCAAGAACAACCAAATATGATGATTTCCTTACCTAATGATGCCTAGGTTTAGGAACAATCATGGACACTGCAATGTTAGGTTTCTCCCTTTATTTAGCCGAACTGTCCCGACGAGACTTCATGCTAAATAATACAGCCAATTATGAATTTCACCATGCCTGAAGTGACAGCCAACTTTAAGTATGCAGATTGTGCGATGATTTCAAAGAAATCCAAACGTACAGCATTACAGGACACATGAAAGAGGAGAGAGCTGCCGAAGGCCTGATTGCAAAAAGGTTACATCATCCAAACAAACCAAGACAAGTCGAGATTGCGTCTACGCAGACAATTTGCTGCGGCATCAGTATTACGTTAAGACAATGGGCCGTCTTCACCGCCGAACGCCGGTTTCAGCAGTCTTGCACGCTGTGCTTTGCTCTCGTGTTAAGGGAACAGTTTAAACAGATAAAGCAGTAGGAATTTTAAACTAGTATGTGCCGTCACGTAGACAAAAGCACTCTTACACAGGTATATGCCGACTGAACACACAACACAGCTGCAGGGGTCTAATTAGCTGTCCTTACAACAAGTTTCGGGAAAAGAAAAGAACAAGTTAGCATGAGAAGGAAAAAAAAATGCCTGTGAACTAACACTTTGGGGTTTTGTTCCTGGAAAAGTTGAAGGAAAATCATTTCTGCAGACGAAACTACCTGATGAATACAGAGCAATCTGACTTTAGCAATTAAAATGTTTTAAAATAAGCAAATGTCAGGGCTTGTCAAATACCTAAGGGCCCAAAAAAAACACATCAAACCCCAGAGGGTTAAACCCTGACAAAACAAAACAAGACAAAAAAAAATCAAGTCAAAAACAAAAACTAAACGTAAAAATAAGACAAAAACCAAGAAAAAGAAAAACATAAAAACAAAACAAAAACAAAACAAAAAAAATCGAGACAAAAACAAAGAAAAACAAAAACTAAACGTAAAAACAAGACAAAAACAAAGAAAAACAAAAACCTAAAAAAAATTATATAAGACAAAAACAAAGAAAATGACAAAATGCTAAACAAAAACAAAACAAAAGAAAAACAAAAAACAAAACAAAAAAATCAAGTCAAAAACAAAGAAAAACAAAACCATAAAAACAAAACAAAATAACTAAATCAAGACAAAACAAAGAAAAACTAAAATTAAACGTAAAAACAAGACAAAAACAAAGATAAAAACCAAAAAGACAACAAAATCAAAAAATATATATAAGACAAAAACAAAGAAAATAAATAACAAAATGCAAAACAAAAACAAAAAATACAACAAAAAAACAAAAACAAAAGTAGCCTACACAAAACAAAATAGACAAAACAAAAACAAAAGAAAAAGAAAAAAGAATAGAAAAATAAAATAAAACAGGGGCACAGGGGCTGGTCTAGACTGTAACATCTGGTCAGAAGGGCGAAAGGAGGGAAGAACGAAAAGTTAAATTATAAAGTGTTAAAACGCACTCTGCTCAAATTAATTATGTGTTTCTTGAGACGGTACAGAATGGTAAATATTTGAGTTGGTCAGAGTTTGGCTGTGGTTAGACGACTAAAAGTCTCTGGAAATGAAATTAAAACAGAGACGTGGAAATACGTGTGCTTGCATAACTGTTAAGACTCCTGTAGTTAGGGACGTCATTAGAAAAAGAGTTAAAATCAGCTCAGTTCAGTTTATAGCTAATACAACGTCTGTTTATCAGGCCACAAGTATCTAATTCACAAATAAATATAATATAAGATTAAACTGTCAATATTACATTTATAAATTATTAAGTATAATATTAAAAATAATACAAGAATGTTAACTATCAAACAAGTATATAAAGATAAATGTACATAAAATTGTATACAGATTTGAAACCATTCAAACACAAACCAACACTTCTGTGATGCATCAGCATTCTGAGTGTCACATTTCCAACGACTCTTCCAAACAAACCACACACATCTGCATATTTACATTGTCAAACCCAAACCAGATTAAAGAAGCCCCTCCTCCAAAAACACCTCAAAATTCATCCCACAAAACCCTAGTCACCTCTGACTGAGCCTGCGGGAAAACCGGGCAGAGAAACCCAAGTCTGATATATGACAAGAACACACAGAGAACTGGCAGATGGATGGATTGATGGCTTCTGAAAGAAAGAGAGAGAGTGGAAACGAGGCAAGAGAAACGAGCGGCAAACTTCTCTTTGTCCTATGCGTTTTCCCGTCCGCACAGATGCGCGCTGGAGCCGGTGCAGCTGGCTGCCTGACAAATAGGAAAAAATAGTCCAATTTGAGCTGGTCGTTAGCAGTTGGGAGTAGCGCATTCCAGACAAATGAGCGCCCGCCTCAGGTATGGCAGGAGAATCTCTTGAAGCATTCCTGAGAGACTGGGCCTGTATTACGGCACCCCCTTCACCGTGCCTTCGATCTGCCCGGCCCGGCTACAGCAGAGGTCACCTTGCCGCTCCGCTCCTTCCGGGGTTCTTGATTTTTACCATTACACCCCCCTTCTTACACACAAACACACACACACACTTCTAGTACTCTGTGCCCCATTAGTCCAGCTACTAACTGAAAATGCCACAAAAAGTGTAGAATATGCCACAAGTCCACATAAGGTTGCCTGCATTAAATCAGTCCTCATTTTGTTTGTTTGTTTGTTTTTTTCCCAATCATTTTGTATTGTATTATTTGTACTTTTGCTAACCAAGCTCAATGCGACAAGTTGTGAAACTCGCTTGACATGGAAACCACAGCCAATCAGAAGATCCTTAATTTTTTTAATGATATTTAACAAATATATTAAATGTGAAAAATTTTGAGGAGCAGTATTTTTAACCAATTACATTTCAACAGTATATACGACAATTAAAATATGAATCTATATTTTGAATTTGTTTTTATTTTAATTTGAGTTCATGTTTAACAATTTATTTTTTTGCTCGTTTATCATTTTTAATCAATTATTTTTCAGTTTTACTCATTTTACTTCAACTTGTATTTCATTTCAGTTCTAATTTTCGCTTAAGTTTCTTTAAAGGGATAGTTCACTTTGAAATAATTTTTTTGATATGTTAGCCTACATCAAGGGCATCCAAGATGTAGGTGTCTTTGTTTCCACAGTATTTTCAATTTTGATATTTTTAGGTCAAACCGTTTGTCAGTCATATAATGGAGGTCTATGGTCACCGACCTCAAAGAGCATGCACAGAGAAGTCCAAATTAAACACTATTTAATGACTCATAAATGTAAGTACACATTGATGGCCGAAGACACGAAATGAGCGGTTTGCGTGAGAAAATTAATAGTATTTATATTGTTTTTACCTCTTGTAACCACAGCCACGTCCAAGTGATTTGAGGGCGAGGGAGCATTGTGGCTGTGGTTACAAAGAGGTAAAAACGATATAAATACTGTTCGTTTTCTCACACAAACCGCTCGTTTTGTGTCTTAGGCCATCAATGTGTACTTACATTTACGAGTCATTAAATCATGTTTAATTTGGACTTCTCTGTGCATGCTATTTGAGGTGGTGACCATAGACCTCCATTATATGATTGACAGATGAACGGTTTGACCTAAATATATCAAAATTGAAAATACTGTGGAAACAAAGACACCTACATCTTGGATGCCCTTGAAGTAAGCTAAAATGAATTTCAAAGTGAACTATCCCTTTAAGTTTAAGTTATTCATCTAATATTAATAGTTTAGTTAGTTGACAAGATAACTTCTAATTAGTTATTAAACTATTTTTTATATTTACATTTATTTCAGTTTATTTAAATAAATAAAAAATATAGTTTTAAGTTAAATGCCAACAATGAACCACAGAAATGGAAACAAAGCATTTGACAAAATGTCGTTTCAGTATAAAATACTTTTTTTTCTTTTATTGTATTTGCCTCTCCGATCACATTAAGGCTGTTTTTGCTACTGTACCTTTAAGACATGCGTAGACCTATGTTTAGCAACAATACACGTTGTTCGTTAGTAAATCCTGAACAGGTGTTGATATGTAAATGTAAGCAGTCATATGTTAATAAGCTCATGATTATGATGATCTCTGAACAAGTCCTTTTTCCCCAAGAAAGGCTCTTTTACATTTACATCAAACTCCTTGATTTCAAATGAGTAAAGTTAGTTTTCATAATACAGACCTAGCCTATTTCTCAGATGAAACCTTGTTTGAAGGGACTAATATGATATAATGATCTCTCCTCAGCACAGGCCAGGATATAAAGAGGAGGAAAGAGAAAAAGAGGTGGTGAGACAGAGGAGCAGCATAACAGCCGACTCCATCTGCTATGGCTAGGTGAAGGGTAGAGAGTGCACTCCATTAAAAACGTCTGCGAGGGGCTGAAAGGAGTCAAACACTCAGTCTGGCATTTTGACTCTGAAGTTCCCTCTGCTGCAGCCTCAGCGCGTGTGCTGCCAGGGACACACACTTCCTCTGAGGGAAATCTCTGGAGGCCTGTCGATGTCATTGAGACTTCCAGCAGGTGAGGATACGGTCTGTGGCTCCGCCAGCCGAGGTAATGAACACCTGGTACGTTCGGCCCCGCTCTGTGATTGAGTTCCACTTACAAAACAAAACTTATAGAAATAGTAAAACAAAGATATTAAAATGGGCATGCTAATTGCTAATGCTAGCCCATTGTGTTGGGCTCTTAAAGGGACATTTCACACAAAAACTGATTTACTCACCATGATTTACTCACCCTCAAGTCGTCCTAGATGTTTATGACTTTCTTCTTTCAGACAAATGCAATCAGTTATATAAAAAATGTCCTTGCTCTTCCAAGCTTTATAATCGCAGTGAACAGCTGTTTCTGTTTTAAAGTCAATTAAAGTGCATCTATCCATCATTAAAGTGCATATATCTATCATTAAAAGTGCATTTATCAATCATAAAAGTGCATCTATCAATCATTAAAAGTGCATATATTCATCATAAAAGTGCATCTATCCATGATAAAGGTGCATCTATCCATTATAAAAGTGCATATATCAATCATTAAAGTGCATCTATCCATGCATAAAGGTGCATATCATAAAAGTGCATTATCAATCATAAAAAGTGCATCTATCCATTATAAAAGTACATCTATCCATCATAAAGGTGCATCTATCCATTATAAAAGTGCATATATTTCATCATAAAAGTGCATATATCCACTGATAAAAGTGCATCTCTAAAGGATATGATGGATAGATATTTTATCATGGAGAGATGCACTTTTATGATGGATAGATGCAGTTTTATGAATGGATAGAAGGACTTTTATGATGGATAGATGCAATTTTGATGGATAGAAGGACTTTTATGATGGATAGATGCACTTTTATGATGGATAGAAGGACTTTTATGATGGATAAATGCACCTTTTTGATTAATAGATGCACTTTTATGATGGACAGATGCATTTTTATGATAGATAGATGCACTTTTATGATGGATAGATGCACTTTAATGATGGATAGATGCACTTTTATGATGGATAGAAGGACTTTTATGATGGATAGATGCAATTTTGATGGATAGATGCACTTTTATGATGGATAGATGCACTTTTATGATGGATAGAAGGACTTTTATGATGGATAGATGCACCTTTTTGATTAATAGATGCACTTTTATGATAGACAGATGCATTTTTATGATGGATAGATGCACTTTTATGATGGACATATGCACTTTTATGATGGATAGAAGGACTTTTATGATGGATCGATGCAATTTTATGATGGATAGAAGGACTTTTATGATGGATGGATGGATAGATGCACTTTTATGATGGATAGAAGGACTTTTATGATGGATCGATGCACTTTTATGGACTTGGAAGAGCCAGGACATTTTTTAACATAACTCTGATTGCATTCGTATGAAAGAAGAATATCATATGATAACTTGATAACTTGAGGGTTAGTACATCATGGGCTAATTTTCATTTTTGGCTGAACTATCTTAAGATCTAAAGCAGACTTTCTGTTTCATACATACTCTTACAAATCTCTATTACATTACGTCTGGCTAGTCACTCTCACACATGAAAGCTATTAGCAGATTAGCATTTCCAGTAAAAAGGAACATTTTTCAATGGATGAGTTGCAGTGTGCCCTTTACTCGAGCATGTCTCTGAAGTGTACCAGAACATACAACATCCCAATTGTCAGAAAAGCTTTAAGTAACAAGCTACCTTTCCAAAAAGTAATGGTGTTGCGCTACAAACTCGACTGTGCTAACTGTCTTCGCAAATTGCGCATGACACTTTTTAGATGCAACACACAAACTAAGGCTGCACCAATTGATAAAACCAAACTCATAACATTGCTTGTGTGATTATCAAATCATGAATGAATATATGAACTTTTAAATGTTGCCTCACACGAATCTCCGACACTGCATCTGCTCTGAGTTTGGATCGCTTATATTATACATTTGGGAACACAACATGTGCCAACCATCTTTCCAAACTTGTAATGAGAAGCACTTATAAACTGCTGTTGTCAACAAAAGAGAAACCATGAAGTCTCTCTGCAGTTTTCCGCCAACATAAAAGCTAAATGGATTCATGTTTGAATATGGGGACATTGAGACAGCCATAGATATCGTTATTGCAATTTTATTCTAAAATAAAAATTATAGAGAGAGCGTTTTACCAGCCTACATAACAGTCGAATGTTGTTATGTAAAAGATGATGACCTCTCAATATGCCTTTGATAACTTGGTCCAAAAAACCCTTTAAAAGGCTCCTCAACACAGGCTCAAGACAGCCTATAATTCAAACAACACTGTGTGACTGGCGCTGGGTGTTATCTGGTGGCACACACACTGTATATGTGCCGCTGTGTAGATAAATCCCAGTGCACACACATACACGCACAATACCTGGTTCTAACTGTCATCATCCAACATCGCAGATCAAATCAAACCTCCCGGTCGCCGCTTATTTCTCCTTTTCCCGAGCCGTCACTGATTTTCACTCACTCAGCTTTTACGACAAACAGGGGCTTTGCTGTTACTCTCCGGTCTGATTGTTTATCCGGTCTAAGCTAAGCTCTTTAGTATTGGTCTGGGTAGACCTTACAAGCCTGGATGTGATACTAGAGTGCATTTGATTCAATATATTCTACAGGAAAATATTCTGTTCTACGCGAAGAGGGGGCTTTAAAACCCATGTACTGCCATTGGCGGCCCGGCTAGAACCGGAGAAAATGATGGGATAAGACGGAGAGCAGACGCTTTTTCAGACACAGCCAAAGCCTTGCTTCCCTCTGATCTCTCCATGGCCGTCGCCTGCAGTGCCTTTCTATTTCTCTCTGTACCCACATGTATTTTATGTATTTTTGCCGGTCATCTTCTCTTTCTTTCTAAGATCCATAACTCAACATTGGCTACATTCATGTGGTCATTATTTGATCATTAACAACCATAACTTCATAATAAGTTCCCTCAACCCTAATTGGGGAAAAAAATATATATTTAAAGGGATACTAATTTTACCATCTCCCAGAGTTGAACAGTTGGGTTTGACCGTTTTCGAACTATATTCAGCCGTCTTTTTCTGATATTTCGAAGAATATCAGTAACCAGTCAGTTTTGGTCTCATTGACTTCCATAGTATATTTTTTTCCTACTATGGAAGTCAATGAGACCAGAACTGTCTGGTTACTGATATTCTTCTAAATATCAGAAAATCGGCTGAATGGATTTGAAAACGGTAAAACTTAACTGTTTAACTCTGGGGGAGTTGTAAAATTAGCCTATTTCCAAAAAGTGGAGTATCCCTTTAAACACTGTTTATTATATTAAAAGTCACTAATTATAAAGCCTAAAACGCCGGGTTGAAGTGTGTGGTTCACACTACATGAATTCATCTCATGTTCAAGTTGTTGAAGGGTGGTTTACTGCTTTTTTTCTTTGCATGATAGTGTTTATGGGGTGCAATAGAACATGTATTCATGGTTTTTCTTTTTTTAAAAGTCTTATTTTCCATAAATTTCACCTTTATTGTAAGCCGCTTTCTCCTCTGTCATTTGAACGACCGGTTGACTTCCAATGAAAATGAAACCAAATGAAATCAATGAGTCAATGAAACCACTCCCTCAGAAACAGGCAGTGGGCTCAGATTGGTTAGTTTGGGACGGTGTGTTGTAATTGGCTAAACTGTGTAGCGCACGTTGTCCGCAAACTTCACGCCCATTACCTTTACGGGCGAAAGTTGCATGTGTGTTCCTATCAAATGTATATAATGGTGTCGATAATGCAGTATCAGTATGAGCCAGAATCAGACCCAGAAAGCGGCGATGAAGAGAGTAAAGCAGAACCTCAACACACATGACTCTTACAAAACGTTTCTGAATGATAATTTGCCTATATTTGTTTTGAACTTTATACACGTTTGTTTTACACTGAATGGATATATATACACAAACAGCGTCTGGCGCCTGGTTTACGTTACGAAAAAAGTCTATATACATGAAAAATACATTTACAAAATTAGTACATATACAAATTCAGGTCCAAAATGTTTGTACGCGTTTGTCGTAGACACGAAAAAGCTAAGAAACTAAGTGGCTATAAAGCCAGCGCTGGCATTTGATAAAACTAAAAAATTACGTCTGAAAAGACGATATTCTCTGCTTACACCCATGCCTTGCTCTGATTGGCTCAAGACATCATTGAGGTTGAGTCGTGCAACAAGCTCTGGATATCTAGCATGCTAGATATTTTTCTGGGCTCGGTGACGCGTCTGTGAGGCGTTGGCAAGCGCCTTTTGATGTGCTGTTGGCTCTTTCATACTAACAGATTGGCGAGTGTTCATCGCCCCCTATTCCCCCGAATTTGCATGCAATAACAGCCTGACCTTAAGTCTGGATTAAAATCATGTAGTGTGAACTAGGATCTACCTAACTGTGTTTGGATATAGCCACATTTAGAAGTTTAAAACAGGACTGACAACTCTATTTTTCCACTGTGTGAAAGTAGCCATTATAGCTACATAAAACAATTATGAACAGCTTTCAGATATCAGAAAAGCATGAAATATTAAACGCTTGCTGTCTGATACATTACACACGGTTCATTACATATAACAAAATACAAATATTGGTCACGGCCATCAGCATTCTTCAGTTTGCGCAAGACACAGCAAGCCTCCAACTCATTAGCGCTAGTAATGGCACAACTCTAAAATGGATTCTTTCAATATCTCAGAGGACTCGATTCATTTTGTCAATCAAAACCAATTTTTCTTATTAAATTATTGCTATTGATTTGCATGGCTGCGCCTGCGAATTATGCAACCTTTGACGTGATCTATACCTGCCCTCCTTCTTGTTTTGCTAGTTAAATTCGGAGCTCGTCTGGAAGCCGGGCTCTTTCAAGTAAGTAATTATGTTTCCTTACGGCCGATCCAGAGCTGAGACTTGCCATTTTCACAAAATGGAAAGTGGGTGTCTCACTCTCCCAGCTGCAAATAAATGGATTGGAATAGAGCAAATCAATTATTGCTTTGAGGTCAGAAACTATTAAAATCCCTTTTCCCTCACTCGTCATTGATTATCTGTTTGCCATGAGCACAATCTCATTTTTGCTGTAAAACGTGGCCTGAAGTGTAATGAAGCAGCAATATTCCAGAGTTTTTGATTCTGGCTGCATGCACATGGATTTTGTGTGAGAGTAAACTATATTTGCAATTCATGATGGCAAGACTAACGCTTTTAAATAAGAGAAAAAAAAAACATGTTAAAGGTCTAGGTAAGCAAAGGTTCAGTGCAAATAAAATGGCACATTCAACTTGCTCTGCAAAATCCGATTATTTTAATAGGAATCCACCCAATCAGGAGAATTGCATTCCCATACCAATTCACCATGTTGACCAACAAAACACATTGGTTTGAATGTGACCTCTGTATGAACTGTTCAATGCATCATTACACTATTAATAGACTTTTGGCCACATTTTTTTTAAAAATTGCAAATGTAACCGCACCTTTAAACTTTGCTGGTATTTGCAACACTCAACGTCTTGATTCCCTTTGAATGTGCATGAGAAAGAATAAATAATTAAACAATTGCAGTCATTTTTTGATTCCAGTGTGAAGGCAGATAAAGCAACCTGACCTCAAGGGAAAATGTAACTGTGCAACTACTATGTTACAATTTGGCGATTTCGTGTTAATTAGTATGTTGTGAATCGTACAAAAACGTATGATTATTTAAACAAGTAGGCATCAAGGTCCATCCCTAATGAGAATGAGATTGATTGAAAATGAACTAATGCACACGAACTGGCAACCAATTCGCCAAAAACATAAAATAGCCATAAGATTTTGTTGGATATAGTGTAATAAAGAAACTTCATCAAACAATTCAAAATATGAATGTCAGAACTGGGGCTTAGTGCACAGTGAGCCATAATGCTCATGTGGAAAATATGAGTTCAGATCTGGATTGCAACTAGCCTGGATGTCAGCCCGAACTAATTTTTGGTTGGGAAGTTCTGGCTCTGGACTCCGATCCATTATAATCAGGCAAAAAATGTTCGTGCCAATCAAATTCCCAGGGCGGGCTTTATTTGATGATGGACAGATGATCTGCAGGGACGTAATCATCACGTTATCAAGAGCGCTAAACTGGTTTCCCTCAAAGATGACTGCAGCTGGAGAATTGAGATGTATAGATTCCGCTGCCGCGTCTGTTTTTAAAATGAATCGACAGCGCATTAATTTTAACAGACGAACAGAAAACTGCAATCAAGGCATTTGTCAATCGGAAAGATATTTTTGCCGTCCTTCCTACATGATTCGGCAAAAGTGTAACTTATCAGCTGGCTCCGATGGTCGCTGAAGAAGATGGGACGGAATGAAAATCCAGTGGTCGTTGTGGTTTCTCCTTTGGTCGCACTCATGGAGGAGTAAGAAAAGAAGCAACACTCGTTATTTTACTTCTAAAAGTAAGTTCTGTTGACAACTTTGAAATGCAAAGTATTTGCCTTACTGCGTTGCTCTGATTGGTTGTAGGTCTACCGAATATCCAATTGAGTGCAGAGTTGTTGTTTTTTTCTGGTTCGGTTAAGACACGCCTCATAATCAAAGCCCAATGAAGCATTTTCAGACTCATATTCTCACTAGAATGTGAGTATGATGAAGTCAGGCTATATTGCAACATTTTTTCCATCAAGTTTCCCCCCTTGTTTCCCGTCATTTCTACTGTACTAAAAGATACAAAAATGGTTTAATTAGCCTACAAAGATCACATATCACAACTCAGTTTGGGGAAATCCATCTTCTTAGTACTCGTTGAGTCAGTTATTGTCTGACATCTTTAAAGAACAGTAAATGACCAGGAAAAGCTCCACAGACACTGAGATCCTAAAAATATTAGGGGCCAGTACAATCTGGGAGACACGTCCAAGGAACTGTCAGGTGATGCTTTGTGAACAAAAAAAAGGTTTTTCATTCTCTCATTATTTTTTCTCTAATAGAGTGTAGGTGCTGGCCTTTCCTGTTGGTCGACTCCCAATCCTCGGAGTTTGGGCGTCTCTAAGGAACAGTTTGAGGTGTCGAGTGTGCGGAGGTGTGTGCTTCCTGTCAGAGCAGGGACGGTGTGGAGACTCGAGTTGCAGTGGCCCCAGAGGGGCCTGTTCCAGCCACCTTACCGTCACGTTAAGAATGCACGTTCTGTCAGCTATTGATCGCCCTCTCTCCATTCCCTTTCTACTCTTCAGAAGTACAAATGAGCTCTCTCACCTGACTCCTGCATGCGCTAGCACCTCACAAAAGCCTGTCGAGCATCATAGGGGGAAATTTGGAGAGCGCACAAGTCGCTCTTGAAGATGTATCCACTTCGTTTGTCTTTTCCTTTCACTCGTTCCGACTATTTCTCTCATGGTCGGAAGGTGAATATCATGGATTGTGACCTTTCCTAAGACAAGAACTCTTGGCCCACTTGATCTCAGGCTCCAAGACATCTCCATCTGAACTTGCGGCACCAGAAACTAGCTCAAGCAATGCAAATATTCTACTTGAGAAAATGAGTATTGCACAAGTAGTCATTTTCAAGGATTTTTCAGCTTCTCCTCAGCCGTATTCTGCATTATATAATACCTGAAGAGCACTCAATGATGGATTCTTTGTTTTGTTAATGTAACTCAAGAGTTAACGCAAGTAATTACCGGTCAGACAGTCTATTTCTGCCATCTTTCTCTCATATTAAACCCTTATTGGATCAAAGGACTTTGACGGCACTTAGAGAACAACAGCGAGAAACCTCTCAAGCCAAGCTAATTGTTTCCATCTCTGAGGTAATTAGCAACCTTACGGAAACCATGACAGTGACACACTGCAGCTCCAAGAGAAAAGCAGAGTGTTTGGCTGATGCAAGCATACATCTTTTTCCTGCCCCTCAGCATCTGTTCCTGTAAACACTACCTCATTTCTTCATTCACCAGTTCTGTTTCACCAGAACTTACCTGGTCCCCATCACCTTCAATACAATAATCTGGAAATCTTTGAAAACAAAAAGATGTAGTCCCAGCAATGCCTACAAGCATTCAGTCCCTTTGTATTTATCAAGAATCCCACTCAAAAAATTGCTTGAGCTACATCAAATTGGATGGAGACTGTTTGAGAACTTCCAATATCAAGTAATTCCACAGATGTTCGATTGGATTGAGATTTGTATTTGACTGAGCCAGTCAAGAACTTTCCCTTTTTAGCTTCAAAGCCTGTGTGGTTTTAGCCATATGCGTTGGGTTATTTTTTTGTTGTTGGAAGATGGCATGTTTTTCCTTCAGAACTCGCTGTTCTAAGAGCAATGCATTTTTCCTTCCATTTTCTACTCTAGGTATGATGCTGAAACCACAATGCTTCATGTTCATCACTATTCTACGTCTGATGTGACGTATTGTAACTTGCAATACATATAAAATCAGTTTTCAGAACATTTACTGATCAAATTAGCATTCTCAATCTGTCAAAACCTTCATTGAAAACCAAAATGCTTTTGCACCATTTACATACTATCAGTGTTGGGGAAGCTACTCTGAAACTGTAGTTTGGGAAGCTACAAGTTACTCGTAAGTTAAAGTAGTAGTTAAAGGGATACTCCACTTTTTTTTGGAAATAGGCTCATTTTACAATTCTCCCAGAGTTAAACAGTTGAGTTTCACCTGTTTTTAAATCCATTCAGCCGATTTTATGATATTTAGAAGAATATCATAACCAGACAGTTTCTGGTCTCATTGACTTCCATAGTGGGAAAACAAATATACTATTGAAGTCAATGAGACCAAGAAACTGTCTGGTTACTGATATTCTTCCGAAAAATCAGAAAATAGGCTGAATGGATTCGAAAACGGGAAAACTCAACTGTTAAATCTGGGGGAGTTGTAAAATGAGCCTATTTCCAAAAAAGGTGGAGTATCCCTTTAAATACAGTCAAGCTACCCTTTTGAAAAAGTATTTAGCTACACTACAAGTTACTATCAAAAAGTAGCTAGCTACATTGAAACTACTTTTGATTTTTGAACAACATATTATAAATAACTGAATAAGTGTCTAGGAAGGTAAAATATTTAGTGTTTTAAACAATGCAATACAATTATGATTTCAAGGAGTATTGTTTTATTACACACAACACTCAAATATCTCTGACTGTTTGTCAAAAGTGCAAAATTGCAACAAATAGCCTACATCATTGCAAGAACAAAATCTGCCGTCACGTCTTAATATATAATCATAATATGGGTGTGTCAACCCACTTCTGTACGTCAGTGAACCGTTAGCCGCAAGATGCGTGATTAAACAACATGTGGCGGTAATGGCTCAAAATGAGTTTGAAATCTAACAAGAAGAAGAATATCCTTGCATTGCGCTGATTTGCGCAGGCTCGACAAACGCAATGTAGCTTTTGCTCGTGCTACACCGCTACTTGCTGCAAAAAGTAGTTAGCTACTTGAAAAGCTACACTGTTTAAAAATCAACTGAGCAACTGCCAAGCTACTGAAAAATGTAGTTAAGTTAGTAGCGTCGCTACTTGTAGTTAACTACTCCCCAACACTGCATACTATCTACTGTAAAGTGTCTAATATTGTTTCTCCCATCTCTATCACAGAATATCTATAACTCCATTAGAATTACTGTAGGCTTCTCTCTGGCCTCCAGTATGGGCCTTATTTCCCAGAGACTCAGTCTGGGAGGATGGCGAGTTCTGGGACAGATTTACTGCTCCAACACAATAGTGGCTTTGCAGGGCTGAGCTTCTAGGTATATTCAATGCCTTGGACATTTTTTATGTCATCGTCTTGACTGTAATGTTTCAAGAGACAAGGCTCAGATTTCTGTGGAATGTGTCTGTTTGGATACAAGTCACAGAGTGCACTGCCTAAAATATTTTGTTAATCAGTATTCCTGTCTTGTTTTTCATGAAATATATTATCTTTATCTAAGTTTTTTTTTAAAGAAGATAAATTTACCTGAGAAGCACAACTAGGTACAATTGTACTTGTTTTCAGAGACTATCTTTACCTCAAAACAAAACTGGTAAATACTGGAAAATAAACACATTCAAGCTGGTGTTAAAAACAGGTGCACGTCATTTGGAAATCCGGTGCAATGTATGTGTACATGACTTGGTATTCAATGCTTTTTTATGTAATAGTTATGAATAAAAATAGAGACTGTATTCCTTCTACACCACAGAGTACTTTGAGTTACAACATTCTCACCATTAAATACACCACAAGTGTTTGTTGTGAAAGTAAGACAATCTGAAAAGGTCCAAAATGGTAAGTATGAGCTAAATAAATGACTTGTTAAATGGCTTCTCTTTTATTAAAGCTGTAAGACCACCACATTTAAATTGCAAATTTAAACACCATTGTTCTGCTCCAAAATTTAGCAAGCTGCCTACGCAAGCAGTATTTTAAGGTTTCATAGACATGTCATGATTGCAAAGGTTATCCCAAGGTAAGCAAGTAAATTATGCTACAGTACCTTGATTTTATTCTTTGGAGCGAATGCAATTCTATAATGCAATTACAGCAATTTTTGTGCATTCTATACATTTCTATGCTTAACTAGATGTGTTTTTAGCTGAACGATATGCGAACATCAAACTATACTCCAATCTGGTGCATGGGACTACAACATATATAGAATGTTCCAAATGCTGCCTTAAATGTATTTCTTCCGCTGAACACAAAAGAAGATATTTTGAAGAATATGGGTAATCAAACAGTTGATGGGACGCATTCTATTTCTCCATACTATGGAAGTCAATGGGACCCAACAATTGTTTGGTTACCCATATTCTTCAAAATATCTGTTTGTGTCAGCAGAATAAATAAAATCATGCAGGTTTGGAACAACTTGAGGGTGAGAAATGAAGACAGAATTTTTATTTTTGGGTGAATTTGACCTTTAAAAACTAATTTCTTGAAGGATTAGTTCACAGTAGTTTTTGATGAAAACATTCCAGGATTTTTCTCCATATGATGGACTTTAATGGGCACCAATCGGTTCAAGGTCCAAATGAGAGTTCCAGTGCAAACTGCTAACTGCTCAAAGGGCTTTAAATGATTCCAGGCGATGAATAAGGGTCTTATCAAGCGAAACGATCGCTAATTTAAAAAATAAATAACAAACTTTAAGTTTTATAAGCTCTAATGCTCGCCTTGCTCTGTTCTGTTCGAGACTCTCCTGTTCCAACCGTTCATTAAAATGAACAAATCTTTTTTCTGAGTTTTATAAGCTTTGCGAGCATATGAGCTTATAAAACTTAAAGTTTGTTATTTATTTATTAATGAGCGATCGTTTCGCTGATAAGACCCTTATTCATTCGCCTGGAGCTCGTTTAAAGCCCTTTGACAGTTAGCAGTTTGCACTGAAACTGTCTTTTGGACCTTGAACCGTTTGGTTCCCAGGTGAAGTTCATTATATGGAGAAAAGTGCTGGAATGTTTTAATCAAAAACCTTAATTTCTTTTCAACTGAAGAAAGGAAGACATGGACATCTTGGATGACATGGGGTGAGTAAATTATCAGCAATTTTTAAAAAAAAGTGAACTACTCCTTTAATAAGGCATTGCACTCAGTTTTGGAACAGGGGTTATGCTGTATATCAATGCAGATGTCTCGTATCCAACACTTCTAAGATGAGAAAATACCTGAAACAAAGCCGTAACATTTGACAACACAGAGCATACAGATTACGATTAAAAAAGATTATATCAGACTGCAGGTGCTCAGAGACGTCAAAATCAATTAGGTCTATAAAGACATGCAAAATGAATGAATAGAATAATAGAATAGTATAGAAATAGAATAACATGCAAAATGAATGAAACTCCCTGAACCCTGAGGTGATGCATCCTTGAGTTCATCTGTGGTTCACTCAGGCTTGTATACATATCTTTACACCAGTTTTCATTTGCACCCAGAGTCTTTTTATATTGATATGGTCTATCAGGGCATGAGCTGGCAGATAAGCATTTAGGATGGAGCACAAGACTAAAAAATAAATTCCCTTACCTGGAGTCGGATGATCAAGGGATGATAGCAGGAGAAACAGGAACAGAAACAGAGAAAGAGAGAGAGAGATAATGGTTACATCAGGTTTCTCATAGTTTGTTTCCCATACAAAACATTACAGTGATACCAAGCTAAATAAATTGTTAGGTCATCCGTGCTCAGTGCCAGACTAAAAATAATAACACTGCAAATAAGACAACATAGCTTGTCACATCAATGGACTTTTCTTCTCTAGTAAACAGTATGATTAATTTGTCAACACAAGCCCACCGTTAGAGCTACGTCTGTGTGTCTGGCATGCGATCGGCGTCAGTTGAGGAAAAAACAAAAGCCCTTCTGGAGTCTCCTAATTGAGCGAAGCCGGTTCAATCTCCAAATGCCAGCATCTATAAGGCCTCACCACTGAAGCCGCTTTTATCTTTATAGACTCTCTGCGCTTCCCTCCGTCAGGGCTTTTAGCTGTAATGGATGATTCCACGTTTTATACTTTGGTCTCTCCGGACACGAATTACTCTCTTTTACGTGCTAACGACAAACGAAATGGAAAACAGCAAGGTGTGGAACAGAGAAGGATCTGTCCGCCTTTATCCAGGAGCTTCCCTGTTGTTAGACTGACAGCACAGACACTCTCGAGACTATTTCGGCAGAGCGCTCGGGAAGAGGGACGCTGTCTGCTGCTGGACCTCCGCTGGGGAGAGCGGACTCAGTCCGCATGTATGGTTAAACACTAGAAACAGTTGTTAGGGGAGTGTGTTGGAGCGTCGAGGGATTGGGAAGGCACCTAGGGAGCAAGAGTCCAGCTGAGCACATCTTCGGTATGAGCTTCACCCAGCTCTGAATACTGATGCCTATGACTGATTGCCTTGTCTGGGAGATCTAATTTGAAAGGTGGACAGTGACATAGATGTCTCTTCCTATGCTCATGGCCTGTCTGATGTATGCATCTACGGCTGATCACAGGGCCTGATGAGGCGCGCTGAGACGGTACGGTGCGACCAAGGCCAGCAGACCGTGTCCTGCGCACCATGACACTTGTTTATACAAATGACTGCATCTTACATCGTTCGTAGCTACGCCGGAAAGCTAATAGAGGGCCGGCGTTAGTGGGGACTGCGTGGCTCCAGCCGTCCAGCCCTCGTGTTTGATGGGCCGCAAATTTGACAAAGTCTCTTAACACCGAGACCGAACCGGTGCGCCCTGTCAGAGGGAACTGTAATTGTCAGAGACGTAAGTGTTGAGCAATCGGCTGCCAAACTACCACTGTGATCCTGCTGTCCCCGTGCATTTAAACCAACTGTGAGAGCCGTGCATAGTTGTCCGGGCTCTTTTAACGCGGTCGGAATGAGCCTTAGCTTTACTACCTGTCAAGTCCGAGAGTGGATGCTTTGATCTCAGAGTACTGGTCTGAATGTTTTGATGCTGACGCAGTCTCGCAAGGTATACCTGCAAAATGCAAGACTTAAACCCTGCTATTAGCCTGCAGGAGAAACAGGTAGGGAGACCGTGTTGGGGTTTGTTCCTAACTCCAGGAAAACAACATGGGTAATTGCGTCTCAGACTCTTTGTTTAACAGTTCACCAGGAGAGCAGTTCCTGCCACGTCCCTTCGGCTCCTGAGTGCCCATCAGCCATACGTTTTTTAATGCACATTGCACACTTGCACTATTGACTGTGGTGGCTGTGACCGAATCATCCGACAGGCCCGGGGGCCCGAACGTGGGCCCTAACAATCTAAGCCTCCTCTAATTGAGCCATTTTCGCATCAACAGTGGTTTTTGTCAGAAGGGCATGCTGGTCTCTTGCTCTCGGTTCTGATTTGCTCCCTTTGCTACAGTCAGAGCACGACTATCGACTGAAATATCACAGTTACATGGGCCTATAGTCAGAAAGATTTGTGGCAGATTGCAGTATTAAGTGCTAAACCTGTAACTAGAAACCGTAACTAGAAAACAAGCTACAAACCAGCATACTAATTATTTTAAAGTGTTTTAAAGGGTTAGTTCACCGAAAATGAAAATTCTGTCAGTATTACTCACCTCATGTTGTTCCAACTCTCGTAAGACCTTCGCTTATCTTCGGAACACGAATTAAGAAATTTTTGATGAAATCTGAGACCTGGATCACTCCTGCATACTGAGTCCATAGCTTGAAATTGCCGGCCTTCCAAAGTTATTAAAGACATTGTTACAATAGTCCAAGTGACTACAGTGGCCCAATATTAAGTTTATCAAACGGACGTAGAACACTTTTTGTGCGCAAAAAAACAACAACAAAAATAACGACTTTATTTTAACTATTCATTTACTTCTCTCTCTGCCTCTGAGTCAGGTTACTAGTTTAACTGTGTATGATCTGTTGTTGTACGTCACACGCATCACACACATGACCAGCGTCGGCCAATAGTGAGCCTACGTGTGACGTAGCTCTATGCTATCACACTACGTTAACTGACTAGAGGCTCATAGAGAAGGAAGTGAATAGTTGAAATAAAGTCGTTATTTTTGTTTTTGATTTTGTGCACAAAAAGTAATCTTGTGGCTTGATAAAGTTAAGATTGAGCCACTGCACTTGGACTATTTTAATTATGTCTTTAATAACTTTGAGGCCAGCAAGTTTCAATTCCTCAAGAAGCCTATGGACTAGTATGCAGGAGTGATCCAGCTATCAGATTTAATAAAAAATATCTTCATTTGTGTCCCGAAGATGAACGAAGGTCTTACAGGGTTGGAACAACATGAGGGTGAGTAAATACTGACATTTTCATTTTTGAGGTGAACTTTAACTACAAACGAGATACCCTAAAGTAGTTTGCCCTGAAGTTATATAGGAGGGCCATATCTAAAATAATAAATTAAATACAATTAAATAAAATAATTTATTCTCAACAAGGGTGACAACTTTAAACTTTAAAAGGATATATATATATATATATATATATATATATATATATATAAACATACAGCAGTGATTAACTAATATTTTGCTATTCTTTTTAAGCAGTTAATATATGTTACATTTCACGATTCACTAAACTGACTTCCAAACCTACATATGAAGAAATTGTGTTTTTGGAGATCATGGGATCTATCAGTAAAATAGCAACAGCGTCCAAGACCCGCCCACAAAGTTACTTGCGCTTTACGTGCGTTTCAGATTGTTAAAATAGGACCCCATGTCTGATAATTTCCTCAACTGTAAAGCTGCATGAGCAACAGTGTGGCATTAAAAATAACTATGTAGCATATGTCACATTACGCCACTTCTAAAAAAAAATAAAAAAAAATTAAACTGAATTAAGAAACTGTCACACTACTTAAAAATGTAGTAGTGTTTTTAGTTAATTTAGTAAGTTAACTTCAACACTGGTATATTGGCAATGTGAAAAATAAGCATCACAGACAATGATGCAACAAACCAATTGAACAGATAAAGCACAGAAAGAGAGTTAGAAGTGGCATATGATACACTGCCACTCCAGGCTTCTATCTACAAATCCAGATCCTCTGGCTTTAAGTGTCTCTCACTTTCTGACCCATTATCTGAAGTCTGCATTAAGCATGACTCTCATTTGTATAAATCTGCATGCAAATGATGCGGCTGTGGTGTTTACCCCAGCTGAGAAAAGAGAGGAGGGAAGCCATCTTTAATTCATTAGAAAAACACACGTCGCGGGAAGATCTTCAGGAGAGAGAGAGGGGGCTGTACATTATCCAGCGTGTTTAAACACTTCCTCAGTATGCAGAGGACGGCACCATTAAAGTGTTGGATAATAGGTGCGAAAGGCTCCGGCAGTCCTTCCTCCAATGAGTCATTAATTAGAGCTGAAGGAGGTTGAACGGCGTGTTCAAAAGCTGAGGATTCTTCATTAGTTGCACACCACTCTTACCCTCAACGCAATTAGCCCCCTCAGACCGCTTAATGCGGCTAACTCTATTGGCTATCACTGTCTAGCCGCTATCAGCGAGGTGAACTTCCCAATTCCAGTGTCAGTATTTAAGAAGCGGCCGTCGTTGCCGTCACCCGAGTGCGTGGAATATTTCGCGTGTCTAATTGCGGCATAATTAACGGATGAGAATAGATTTGAGCAGAAGACGCCGCATGTGATCTCATTAGCATTGTATCAAAGGCGCATATCAAAGTTGCAAAAAATGAGCTTTTGTTTTATGTTCCTTTCATCTTTCTGAGGGCTTTCTGTAAGCATTGTTCATGTCATTAACCTCGACGAAGACATTAACAAAGAATTTTAAGGGCTTCACTGACATAGCCATTCAGAGTTGAGTAACGCTGCCAATCTTCTGACAAAAATGCTCAGAAAAAAGGCATTTTTAATAGCTCATTTGGACATGTTGAGAATGAGATGCAAAAAAATACTAAATGAAATAAGCAAAATCCACTACAAACAAATGCCGACCTTGGATAATTATAAGTGCAAATTTTATACAGCAGCACCCATCAACACTGTAAATATCAAAATGATTTTAAAGGGATAGTACACCCAGAAATGAAATGAGTATGAGTTTCTCTATTTTGTTCTTCTTATAGCATGTTGGTAACCAGATAGTTGATAGACCCCACTGACTTCCATACAAAAAAAATACTACTCTTTGGTTACCAACATTATTCAAAATATCTTATTTTGTGTTCAGAAAGAAACTCATACAGGTTTGGGACAACATAAGGGTGAGTAAATAATGACTATAAATAAACTATCCCTTTAACAACCTTTTATTTGACCATTATTTTTCAGCGCAATGTTTGTCTTAAACTGAATTTGACTGCATGCGTGTGGCATTTTTCATTACTTAAAGGGTTTGTTCACCCACAAATGAAAATTATTCCATAATTTACTCACCCTCAAGCCATCCTAGGTGTATGACTCTCTTCTTTCAGCCAAACCCAATCGGAGTTATATTAAAAAAATATATGATTTTTCCCAGCTTTATAATGGGAGTGAATGATAACTTGGATTTTGAATCCCCAAAAAGTGCACAAAAAAAGTAATCAATACAGCTTCAGGGGGTTAATAAAGGCCTTATGAAGCAAAGCTATGCGTTTCTGTAATTTTTTTTTAAAAACTATAAGCACTGGCATATGCTAGAGGGTGAGTAAATTATGGGATAATTTATATTTTTGGGTGAACTAGCCCTTTAAAAATGTTTTAGTAAGCCCATGAAAACACAGTTAAAAAAAAAACAGAAAAAACATTGAATTTAGGCTAAATTGAACATTGAATTTTGGTTTAAAAACGCTCTCCGTCCACACTAGCATTTCCAGGCGTTTTCCGACATTTCAGTGTGGATGAGAAACTTCTAAATTCACTTTACTGCGCATGCATGAAACAACGCGAAAACAGCGTTTTCAAATGTATCCACTTTGGAGAAGCGTTTTCCAGACGATACGTTTTTGTTGACTTAAAACGGCGTCACAGTGTGGACGGAAGGCCAAAACTGAGAGAGAAAATATATGTTTTCAAACGAAAAGGTATTAGTGTGAACATGGCCTTAGTGAACATTACAATAATGACCATCTGGTTGAAACAATGGTTTTAACTTTTAAGCCATAAACACATACATATTGAAGATATTCATTGATAAACTGGTTATAAATATCAATATAATATGCTTTAGCCCCATCACCCTAGTTGCAACCACAATTAACACAGTCTCATCCCAATTCGTCATGTAACTGACGTCTTGGGATGTCTTTTGACCATACGTCAATATATGCCTTTTTCAGGGCCCCCTTAAACGTCGGTAGATGACGATCCCGGGCCTGTCATACAACTGACGCTTTACCTTTAACGTCAGTTGGGTGATGGGTTGGGTTTAGGGTTAGGTTTAGGTCTGGGGTAGAGTTAGGATCCCATAACGTCATCTACCGAGGTTTAAGGGGGCCCTAAAAAGGCATATATTGATGTATGGTCAAAAGACGTCCCAAGACGTCAGTTATATGACGAATTGGGATGAGACTGCGCTGCCACAATATACTCATAAGAATGTTTTTTTGTGGTTAAATTCACAATTTAAATTCACCATTTGGATATAAAATCGCCTAGTAGAAGCAAGACCAAGCAAGGACTCAATGACGTCATATATAACTAGAACATTTCTTGAAGCTCACTTCGCTTGCCATGTCTGTAAGTGCGTCAACATGATGTGTAAAACCGAGCACAAAATGGTGACGGAGAGATCTCGCGAATAGAGCTGAAATCACGTTAATCACGTCTGATGGTAGACATCAGAGAGGTGTGCCAGCGACAAACACGGCGCAGGAGGGGCGGAAGCGGGTGCAGGAAGAGCACGAGCGAGAGAGGGAAAATGTGAGAAGAGCGCTGAGAAGGAGGCGACAGGCCTGATCTAAGGGGAGAGTATCATTTTCATATGCACACAAACACGGAGAGGCACAAACGGGCGCGCGAAGTGTAAACACGCGCGCACGTGACTCCAGACGCCACTGTTCGCTCTCGGCCCGTTATTCATTTCAATTCCCTCCTGTCGTAATTCACAGATAAGCCGGAACAAGACAAAAGCGAGGGGAGGGGAGCGAAAACATGAACGATATAGTCGTTTACAGGGCTTCTATTTTCAGTCGGGGACAGCTCTCTCGCTCGCTCGCTCTCCCGTGATACTGAATTAATCAAATCCAAAGGACATCATCTTCAAACCCGACGTTCCCCAAAGGCGAGCACTCTCATTGCCTATGCAGGCAAAGAAACTTCACAACAACCTAAAAATACAGCGACTCCTGGCAGCGAGGTAGAGCTGCTTCAGTAGCAGTCAGAGGGGAGGCAGGAGTAACTAGCAAACATATGGGAATAGGCTTTGTGATTAGATGCAAAGATGTCGAGCTTCTGTAAACAGCTTCGGCTGATGAACAGGACCACGCATCCCGCCACTGACGCTACAGCTGGGGGCTCGGGGCGGCTGCCACGTGCTTCCGGGTCACGTCTGGGTTCAGACGGGCTGGCTGGAAGTTAGACCTTGAAACTGCGAAGGGATTTCCAATAATATCAAGGGCTTCTCCTGTAAACATGACTTCAGACAGAAGAGGAAGTCTAGTCTGGGTAAGCTTTGGACTCATGGACTGTCTGCAGTGCCGCACTGTAAATGAAGTTGTTATTCGGGATGCCCGTTTTTCCACACAGTGCTGGTCTAGAACTAAAGGAAAGTTCTGGGCTGTTTTTATGAAATATATTCTTCTGTTAGGCGTGATTAACCCTTAAATGCATGAATGTTTCGCCAATCAATCATTACATATTCAGGTCTTTAGAGACCAGGATCTGTATCTCTTAGCTGTCGTGATAATATAAAACTCTTCTGATATTAGAGTAACAATTACAGAACAATCTAATAAAGCATATTTTGTTAGCTTTTGGAGTTTGGATGGATTCAGTTTGAGCAGATGTTTAATAGCATCATCACTGTCCTCATCAGAGCTCATTACCCAGTACATTCAGCATCTGGCTCAAATTCCCGTTCTCATACAGTACATATTCTAAAAACTATCTTTCTCAACATCTTCAAAATCAATATTTTGATTGCTGGCAGCTTCTTCACCAGATCCACCATCATGTGACCGTGACACTAACATTTTATGTTTATGGGGTGCAATATAACATGTATTCGTGGTTTTTCTTTTTTTAAGTCTTATTTTTCATAAATTTCACCTTTATTGTAAGACCGGTTGACTTCCTGAGTCTATGAAACCACTCCCTCAGAAACAGGCAGTGGGCTCAGATTGGTTAGTTTGGGCCGGTGTGTTGTGATTGGCTAAACTGTAGCGCTCGTTGTCCGGAAAATTCACGCCTTTACGGGCAAAAGTTGCACATGTATTCCTGTCAAATTTAAATAATGGTGTTGATACTGCAGTATCAGTTTGAGCCAGAATCAGACCCAGAAAGCAGTGATGAAGAGAGTCAAGCAGAAACACGGCTCTTACAAAACGTTTCTGAATGGTAATTTGCCTATATATTTTTTAACTTTATACACGTTTGTCTTACACAAAATAGCATCGAACTGGCTACTATATACTCAAACAGCGTTGGCATTGGTTTACGTTCTTGATCAAAATCGAAAAATAACACCATAAAGTATATATTTACATGAAAAATATATTTACAAAATTGTTACATATACAAAATTCAAGTCTGAAATGTTTGTACGCATTTGTCGTAGACACAAAATAGCATAACTAGTAGCCTAGTGGCTATTAAGCCAGTACTGGCATTTGATAAAACTAAAACATTACGTCTGATTATACATGCAAAGTTGGAACTGCTTCATGTTTTAGTAACAGTTTCTTGTTGAATCGGGCATTGAATTTGTGGAGATTCTGGAAGCTTTATTTTTTCCGTAAATTTCCGTAAAAGATTGTAATTTTCAGGAACATAATCAAACATAAATCTGTATCCATTGTTACTACAACGTCCGTGGGAAGCCTGAACACAGAAGACCTGACAGCTGGGTGAACATAACACATCTCTGACGAGCCGCAGAAATATGATCATGCCCTTTTTTCATATTACAGAGGGCGGGTTGATGCAAATCTATGGGTTAGTGATGTATACAACCCGTTGTAGTCCCATTCAAGTCGTTTTTGTAGGCAATTATACTTCCTGATTTTTAAAAGACGATATCTCTGCTTGCACTGAACTTTCAGTGCTGCAACTTTGCAGATACTGTTCATGCACCAACAGCAACATTACACACTATTAAAAATGAAAAAAAAAAAAAAAACGAAATCGCAATCAACCACCCCTTTAAAAACGGAAACATTTTTCCTTTGCGTCTTTGAAAAGTTTTGCGTACATATGACAATGTTGTCAAAACCGGTCCCTGTTCTCATGGATCCCTGAAAACAACTAAAAACGCTGTATCATTCATGCAAGGCCAGTAGGTGGCGATGTTAGTTTGTACAGAAACACTATGTGCCTATAGACTGAACACGTAATAAGCAAGCGCATGACTGTCACCATTTTCACAAATCTGTGTTTTATAGCTTACACTATAACGGTATTGTTTTCAAAAACCTGCACTTTAAAAGCATTTTAAAAAGCTTGCGTTATCATGTAATTCCCTGCCTCTTTTCTTCAGATAAAAACTGTCTAAATAAACAACCAAAGCAGACAGCAGATCAATAACACTCATCACCTCCATTTCCCTTTTCACACAACTCTAAAAATCAACACTTCAGAATAATACACTGCTGAGTCACTCATTTACATGCATAAACACTTCTGCTAGTCAAAAAACACATTCAATGATGCAATTTTGTTCAAAGGCAAAACAATACTAATTTTTGTTCTTATGTGCCGTCCACAGTGTATCAGCTCAGCGCTGATATGGTGCCAGGTTTCCATGGCTACGCGGAATATGACACAACCTGTATTTCAATCTGGAAGGTAATGAGAATAGACAATTTACTCTCCCATCACTCATTGTCAGTGTCCGTTATCAACAGATCTGTCTCACCTTCAGTTAGCGTCTCAGCCAACTGCATGCTTATTATTACTGCGCCATTAAATATTCCAGCCTGGAACTTACCAGAGACAGAAAACTCTGCATTTTTAGAGACGCCAAAGAAAATGACACAGCGGTAAGAGGTTTGGATAACTCAGAGCAGACTGTTAATACCGTCTTGGCAAGATATTTTAAATTGGATTGTTTGTTTACAGGGGAAGAGGAAGAGTAAATAGATATTATGTGTCGGAATATTTACTGCACGTACTTATGTGCGTATGCAAGCTGTACATCAAATGAGAAGGTTGTATGAATACATAGTTCCTAATCAATCGACAATTTATAAACCCACTGGAGCTTAAAAGCCATCTAATTTATATATATATATATATATATATATATATATATATATATATATATATATATAGTAATGTTCAGTATTTGTAATATATAGATTTTTTATTATTATTATTAGAAACTAAAACTTAAAGATGCATAGAAATATAAAAAATACTAAATTGCTACATAGAAATATATATAAAAAATACTATATACTAAAAAAACATACTAAAATGACAAAAAATAAAGATGTAAAGAAATACCAAATACCAAAAATACATACTAAAGTGACAAAAAAATCAAAGATCTATATAAATATTTAAAAATAATAAAAATACTGAATTGCAATGTACTACAATTACTAAAAATTAAAGCTGAAGGCCTATATAATTTTTTTAAGAATTTCTAAAAATGCTAACCACTAAAATTACAAAAGAAATTAAGATATATATAAAAAAATTATAAAATAATAAAAGCTTAACACAATTCACTAAAATTAAAATGAAAACTGAAAAAATATAAATTCATATTAATCAATCATGTATGCATTTATGAAGCTGTACTGCCTGTATAATTTTGATGAACTCATCTAAATGTGTCCAGGTTCCAGGACTGAAAACAAACGCTGAGATGAACTTCCTGTTCAGGTCCGTTATAAATTGTCTATAGTGCATAATAGAGCGCCGGGGCTCGTCTCTGCACTATGAATGAGACAGTGAGCTGCCGTGGGGGAGGCGGTGACATGATTGTGATTGGACGAGACACTGAGAATCCAGATCAAAGCAATCTCTAGTGTTTTGGCCCCCAGCACAGTGTAGAGCAGGGCCCACACACACACACACACTTCTTCTCCTCTCTATCTTTTCCTGCTTATCTTTCCCACATACACACTCTTTTTCTCCCTGTGTGTAGTCTACACTCGTTTTCTCCCTACCTCTCTCGCTTTAACTCGCTAGTCTCATTCTCTCTGTGCAACGGTCTCAGTTTCTCTCTCACATACTTTTTTCTCCTCAAACTCCCCTTTCTTATCGCTCAGTCTCTGTAAATGTCTCTCCCTCTCTCATACACACACTTTTTCTCGGTCTATGTGACATCTCACTCTTTGTACAAGCACATTTTCCAGGGGTAGCCATCTCTCACTTTCCTTTCTTTACCGCACACACAATTTCTATTCAAAAACGTAGCAAGCTGCCTTGTTTACTGCCAACATAGTTAGCTGCTTTTTAATGGGAAGGGTTGACAGGACATAATCGTATACAAAACTATAGCAGCGTATTAATGTATTAATGTAATCTGCAGCAAAACGAATTTATTTATTAATATAATGAACTATTATTTAATAATAATAACATAATTGATACATTTAGAAGTTAATTACATTTATTAATATCATTGTTATTGACAGAAATAATAATGCTGATAATAATATGAATAATATTAAAAGCAAATGTTTATTTGCCATTTGCAATGGCATCAAATAGAGCTCATGAAAGTTATTAAAGTTATAACGTTGTTTATTTAAAACATTATCTCATTCGTAAAGGCCATGAATGCTGAACATAAGCTCTGTACCTTTGTTTTTTTTTTATTCTCGTAGTTCTGTGGTATCTCGGCTAATTAAACCATATTCTCCTTTGTGTAATTTGTTCATTCTGCTGTACCGAGCAAAAGCCCAGATGAATATGCGTGCCGTGTTTCATAAGCGAGATATGAGCCCCTCATGTCCCTGTTCTTATCTCCTCGCAGCCGCTTGAATTTCCACCGACGTAATCATGTTGATCGTGTCCAAGGCCTTTAATGGTTTCATCTGGTCATGTAATTTCTTTCCACCTGTACACATTCCTGACAAGACTACAAGATATGTGAGAGTGAATTTAAAAATGAGCTTTTCCCTCAGCGCTAGCCTTTCTCTTGTCAAATTATCTACCTATCAGCATCAAAAGTTATACAAAATAAATAAATAAATAACAAATAATAAAAAAAAAAGAAAAAAATTCAATAAAAGTAAACCTTTGTATTAATTTGTATTATTTCTATAAAAAACGTATATTCTACGCAACATGATGCATTCAGATTTTAATAACATAAAAAAAAATTTATGTAGCAAGTATCCGTTTTGCTTTATTTTTGTGACACATTTCAGAAAGAAGTTCACAGAGACTGAGATGGCAGAAAGCTCACCCTGTTTGTTTTCCTAATTTTACAAAAGCACAAAGTTTTGTTGTTGTAGTAAGTGTACACAAAATTAGACCCTTCAAAGTTTTGAATGATGTTCTGTATATTGCAATGATGTTCTTGTATATTTATACTGTATAAGTATATTGCTGCTACGTGGACAAAAAGAATCCACTCCGGCGCATTAGTCAACCCCAGAGGTTTAACATCACAGCGCAACTAATAACTAGCAATAATGCCAAAACAACAACAAAATTAGCAAAACCAATCATCATTACAGAAACTGCATCATTTATTCATGCTACAATGTATGCTGGGTTATTCACAAACCTTTTAAGGCCAGATTCACATATAGCACCTAAAAACATGCAGAAAACGCTGGGCGCGCCGCATTCTCCTTTTTCCAAAGCGCTAGGGCGGTTGCGCTCTGGTTGGATCTTGTCACGTGACCTATTATGCGTTTGCGGCATTCTGAAAAGTTTAGACTTTTCAAGTTTAAGCACCCTTTAGCGTCAATATGTGATGCAGGTATATATGGGCCAAAGGCGCCCCCTAGTGGTCTAACCCTAAACCTACCAATAACCAAAGCGTGTTATATTGACGCTAAAGGGTGCGTTCTTCTTTCAGTCAAATACAGTCCTTCTCCTGACGCTGTTGCGCGTAGTGTAAACAGTGCCGCGCTTCTGGTTTCTACATCAGAACGTAGAAGGGACGGCGCTCACTATTGGCCGAAGCTGATCATGTGTGTGTTGACCCAGGAGCTAGCCAATAATGAGCCAACGTTCTGACGTAGAACCCAGAAGCGCAGCACTGTTTGCACTACGTCAAACGACGTGAAAGAAATTGTTGAATAAAGTCGCTATTTTAGGGGACTTTTTGTGCGCTTTTATCTTGTGCACAAAAGTATTCTCATGACTTCATAACATTAAGGTTTAACCACTGTAGATGTCTTTACCATCTTTCTGAGCCTTGAAAGTTGCAATGCCGTAGATGTCAATGGAGGACTAGAAAGCCCTCAAAGCCCTTAATCAAAAATATCTTCATTTGTGTTCCGAAGATGAACAAAGGTCTTACGGGTTTGGAACGACATTTGTTTGGGTGGACTATCCCTTTAATTCATTTTTGGGTGAACTATTCCTTTAAAACACGTTGCTTTTTTACTAATATTACTACAAATCAAAATGTTTTTGGTTTCAAATCAAATAAAAGGGAATTCCTACAGAACTCGGAATCATATGTGAGCGTTGAGGTCCAAAAAAAGGCCCTTCAGTCACAAAGGCGCACATCTGCCATTCAGTGCGGCGAGCTTCTCCGCTACATCTCTCTGTCGAGAGGTGTTATACTGACGACAATCTACAATCACGGCAATAACAGGGGAGCGCTTATGGACTCCTGACAGTGTACCAAAGGCCCTCGCCGTCACAGGAGGACTGCTGCTTCTCCTCGAAGAGAGCGACAGACCCTTCCAAAGTGAGAAGCTTTTATCCTGCATCTTTGAGAGAGAGAGAGAGAGAGAGACTCACACTTGATTCCCAGCGGCCCTCTCTGATTTATATGCTACAATGCGTTAGTGGCGTGCACTCGAACTCTCTTGAGGCAGTGCTAAAGACCCACCGCCGCCTTTTCAACCCACTGCCTCTTAATGGAATTTACTGGCTTTAAGAAGCATCACGTATTCCAAATAATAACATGCCATTGAGTGATATCTCTTATAGATTAAAGTCAATCTCTGTGGTACTCTCAGAGAAAAAAAGAGGAGAAAGAGAAAGAGAATGTGTGGCGTTAAAGTGAGCACCAAACGCACATTGGACCCCTGTGAGTGTCACATGGATATAAATGAGCTGACGTTTCGTCACATATACATAAATGAGTAAAAGACGAACCGCCGGCATGAGTGTTCATTTAAGAAGAGAGCGAGAGGGAGAGAGCGAGCTTTGGTTAAATGCTTTATTTATGTTCATATATTATCAAGGTATTTGCTAAAATATGGAAAGATGTAAGGAAATCTTTCAATATGAGATGAGAGGGGTGTGTTTTATTTAGGGTTTTCTATGAATAAAATAAAAAAAACCTCACTGTGATAGTGCAAGACGATGCTGAGACACCAAAACAAAAATATAATACGCTGCTGAGGTCAAGGTTTGGCCATGGCTAGACACTTTACGAGCAACAAAAGCTTTTTTCGAAATTGGCAGATGTGCATTCGGACAAAATCTATTTTCTGCAAACAATATATGAATCTGAATGTTTTTTTTAAGTAGATTGAACCCTGTTTCCAGCACGTGGTAAAAAAATGACCACTCCAATATCGCAACAGTGAGAAATGGTCGCAATTGCGAAAATATAGTCACAGTTATGAGAAATAAAGATGCAACAGTGAGATACACAGTCCAAATTATGAGGGATAAAGTTGCAATTGCAAGGAATAAAACACCAATTATGAGGAATATTCGCAATTGTGAAATATAAAATATAATGGACTTCATTGGGAACCAAACGGTTTAAGGTCCAAATGAGAGTTTCAGTGCAGCTTCAAAGGGCTTTAAATGACACCAGATGATGAATAAGGGTCTTATTTAGGACCTTTCGAGTCATGACTTCGAAAAAGATTTGTTCATTTTGATGCACAAGTTTGAACAGGAGAGTCATGAACCCTCATCACAGAACAGAGCAAGGCGAGCATTTGTGCTTTTAAAACTTAAACTTTTTTATTTATTTTTGAAATGAGCGATCGTTTTGTTAGATAAGACCCTTATTCATCGTCTGGTGTCGATTTAAAGCCCTTTGAAGCTGCACTGAAACTCTCAATTGGACCATGAACCGTTTGGTTCCCAATGAGGTCCATTATATGGAGAAAAATCCTGGAATGTTTTCATCAAAAACCTTAATTTCTTTTCGACTGAAGAAAGAAAGACATGGACATCTTGGATGATATGGGGGTGAGTAAATTATCAGCAAGTGAACTAATCCTTTAGTTAATAAGAAAAAATCTAAATTATAATAAATTATGTTACAACTTTGAGAACGCCACAATTGTAAAGTCCCAACTATAAGAAATAGTTACGATAGTTAGAAGTGCGATATTACAGTTGCAGCTGTGAAATCACATTTATGAGAAATAACGTCACGATCATGATACTTGTGCAACACTAAACACAGCTGGTGTGTGAGACAATGCACTGTATGATGAGGATGGGGCGATCTGGAACACTTTAGGCAGATTCATATGTAAAGTTAGAAACCTTTTCGCCAGTACAGTGGAGACAACACAAGGAAGTCAAGCAGACCCTGAACTTGGACCACAATGCAAGCAAAGAAGGAAATCTGAGAGAATAGCAATGGACACAGCGAACACGTGTGCAATTATTATGTCATTTAGCACCACAGGATGTGGGTTTGGGGCAGATCCAGGTACAGTTTCTCAGTTTTTCTGCCAGAAATCTGGAAGCCTGGTTTCACATAAGTTTAAGGAGGAAAATGGGTTTGTTCGTTTGTTGGGTTTGTCGCAACAGTGGAATGGCCACCAGTCTGGCCATGGGTGTGTTATGGAAGGCCTAGCGTTTCACTCAGCATTGGCTGTGATCCACCGTCCAGCCCTCCATTCATTCCTGTGCAGGAGAACTGGAGCAGACCCTGACTATGCAACTTCCAAAAACACTGGGACATCCTGAAAGCTGCTGACAGAGAAAACAGACGTCGACACTAATGTTGAAAAACCGAGTCAAGATGCTTTGCCAACAAAGTTTAAGGCTCATAGCAACAGCTTGAAAAAGTGTGGTTAGGAAAATTACGCAACACATTGGGCTCGACAATACAGATTTTATTTCTGCATGTCTGGTCAGGCTAGTCATTCAGATTTTTAATTGCCCTGACATTGTATATAATTTCTATTTCTATTAATATTGTAATAAAAATTATATTTATTAAATAAATAAGGTTCATAAAACAACCTAAGAAGGTAAAATACTTCTACAGTATTTATTAACCTTAGTTCATGTTAGATTTTCTACATTTACTATTTACTATTTAACATAAAAATATTTCAGAAAATTATAAATACATAAAGCAAAGTACAAAGACAATATGCAATAACATCTGGAAGTTATACAGCTGTAATTGTACTCGCCCTTCCACTTTCTAATATTTATAATATTTTTTATATATATATATATATATATATATATATATATATATATATATATATATATATATATATATATATATATATATATATATATATATAGATATATATATAATTTATATGTATATATATATATATATATATAATTTTATAATATATAATAATATAATTTAAATATATAATTTAATTTTATTATAATATTTATTATATATATATATATATATATATATATATATATATATATATATATATATATATATAATTTTTATATATGCATGTTTAAATAATATTTAAACAATTTATATTTACATTTTTAAAATAAGTGTTGTTTTCTTTAAAAAAAATTGTAATAAAAAAATGCTGGAAATTCATAAACACTTTTGATGGAAAATGACACCACAAATGTTCCTGATTAGTTAGTTTTAACCTTATTATTCCAAATGCTTTCAAGACTAAAAAAATGTGTACAATTTGGACAAAAGCTCTATCTATAAATCTATGATAGAAATGTAATTCCCATTTGTGTTAAGTTAAAATGAGTAGAATTTCCCCAAATGTAACAGATAACCAAAAGTCTTCAATGTGCTGTACATGATCAACTTCCCCAAACTCTCTAACAACAGACTGTGATGTGAAGGTCATCCTTACACACAAATATAGAGCACCAGACGTTATTTTCAAAACGGTCTTTTAATCCCTCGGCAATACACACAGATGCATGAAACTAAAGCATTGTTCGAAAAGCATATGCAAACAAAGCCAGAACAATAGAGACAAATGTATCTTATTCTCATTAAAACACACAAATGTAACACGCGTTCCACATCGGCGAGAATGTACACATGAGTTAACTTAGGAGTACAAACAAGCCGGCCAGAGGCGCAGAGCCAGACAGACTGAGGTCTCTCTCTCTCTCTGTCATGGCGTAGTCAGTTCAGCAGTGGTTCATGTCAGGACATGTTTCCCAGCAGCTGGCTCAACAGGACCTCTTATGCAATAAACAGGGAATCAGACAGAGCCAGAGAGAAAGGTAGGGAGAAAAGCCTCGACTGCAAAGAAGAAGGAAAAGAGGAAGATCTAGCAGAAAAAGAGAAGTGGTTATGACTGGAAGAACTGCATTTAGCATGGCGAACAGGACAAAAGAGCAGGTGCAGCGGCCACATGCTTTTAAAGAGCTCGCCCTTCCATCAGGGATAAAAGTCTTGGCCTCGCTGCAATGTGCAGTATGAGACTTTATATCCACGGTCATTACCACTAAATAACTTTGATTTCAATTGGCATTACTTCGATCACATGAGAAGCAAAAGATAGAGGACTAATGCGAGAAATGACTGTGTGTATTAAAACGGTTACCTGTGGTTGCATCCACAGCAATTAAATGCAATTCAATTAAAATTCTTGTTTCTAATTGGTCACCGTGTCATTGGTAAAATGAGGGCATTGTGGAGAGGGTCCTCACTGCAGAACATGAAATCACGGGGAGGAGTTGGATCCAGATCCAACTCTTCCCACCTTACATATACCTAAACCTGCTCCACCCCCTGATCCCTAACCCCACCCCTAAACCCACCCAACTCCACCCCTCAGATCTGGATCCGACTCCGCCTCCTGGATCTCATGTACTGCAATGTTGGCATTGAGGGCAAAAATGTTTGCCTTAAATAAAACCGAATATTTAGTGGGAAATATATATATATTTTCTTTCATTCATAGTCTTTTTATATATTCACTGTGTACACTGTATACATAATATAAAATAAAATAAAATAATGTAATATAATATAATATAATATACCATCCCTACATAGGACAAGCTATTTGGAAATATGAAAGATGAATAATATAATATAATATAATATAATATAATATAATATAATATAATATAATATAATATAATATAATATAATATATTTTTCCTCAAATGAAACAATATTTAGTGGGAAATATATATATATTGTTCTTTCATTCATAGTCTTTTTATATATGCACAGTGTACACTGTATACATAATATAATATAATATAATATAATATAATATAATATAATATAATATAATATAATATAATATAATATAATATAATATAATATAATATAATATAATATAATATACACCATCTCTACATAGGACAAACAATAGGAAAGATGAATAATAATAATAATAATATATTTTTTTTTCCTCAAATAAATCCGAATATTTAGTGGAAATTTATATATTTTTTTCTTTTATTCATAGTTTATATATATATACATATATATATATATATATACATATATATATATATATATATATATATATATATATATATATATATATATGTATATATATATATATATATATATATATATATATATATATATATATATGTATATATATATATATATATATATATATATATATATATATATATATATATATATATATATATTTATTTATTTTATTCATAGTCTTTATAGTCTTTATATATATATATATATATATATATATTCACAGTGTACATTGTACACAATATAATATAATATAATATAATATAATATAATATAATATAATATAATATAATATAATATAATATAATATAATATAATATAATATAATATAATATAATATAATATAATATAATATAATATAATATACACCATCCTTACATAGGACGAGCTATTTGGAAATAGGAAAAAGACGAATAATATAAAATAAATGTTGTTTTTTTAAAACAATAAAATCTGAACGTTTTCTGGCCATTATTTGACAGTAAGCAATCTCTTCAGTTCATCACATTGAGCTCAGACTGCCAAATCACGTTCACATGATATATTCTGCTGTGGCGACGCAGACTCAACATTACTTTAAAAAGCAGTGCAGCGACTTATCTGGGCTCTATACAAGGGATCAATTTATGATTTCCTTCCATTTGTAGATAGTAAAAACCCACAGCTATAGTTTAGAAGGAAGGATCGATTATAGCTATCAGTAAAACTTTGATCCGAGCTCCAGGGAACGGTGGCTTCACCTGTGCAGGCCTGACGATTCTGCAGCCGGTGCAGCTGAAAAACATCTGGAGCGGAGCCGAACCGCCTTAACAAGTAGGCGAACTGTCAGGCAGGATTAATGCGCTACCTTAAACCTGAGTTAATAATAAATGAGATGTTTACTCATTCAGGGGGGAGCACATAGATAACAAGACCTCCAGACCCCTCCTTTAAGTGCCAAAAAGATAAATTCTGGTTAAGTGGGACCTGCCTGCCTGCATTACACCCCCGTCCCCTGCTCCCACCCCTCATTACCAACAAAACAAGGGCTTTAGCCCACTTACTGAAGGGAAAGGTCAAATTACTAGCTCTTTTTTGGTTCCCATAATAGATATGCAGCTTACCAGCGACTATTTCACCAACCACAGTAGGGTCCCCCACACACATCAGTTAATTTTCTTAGTTTTAATGCTTAAATTACAGTTATCCAATAGTATGTCTAACTAATAGAAATCATGAAACTTGTATCATTTAACAACAATTACAATTTATTAAAAGTTTTAAAAAAAATGTGCTTTTTTGTTTTATTATTATTTTTTCCCCTGTTTTAATTGTCCTGGATTCTATTTTAATGATTTAATAACATTTTAGTGATTAAAAAGCATGTCTAATTAACAGAAATCATGAAACTGATACAATTTATTAAAGGTTTTTTAGGCCCTATGAAATTATTTTTATTTTTCCCAATTTACTTTTTCCCAACAACAATTTATTTAGGTTTTTATAGGGTGTTATGAAATCCATTTTCATTTTTCTGGGATGCCCTTTCTGGTGGTTTAAATTAAATTTTAATCATTAAAAAGCATGTCTGAAGTGAATTCAATTTCAAATTGAAAGCTTTAAAAGATCAATAATGTTTTAAAATGGTTACAATAATAAGACACTTTGAAATGTTTATTTACAAAAATATTATAAAAAAATATTGTTGGTTTAACTTAAAAATGAAGTAACCAATTGCCTTAAAAAAATTAAGTTCATTGAAATGGAAAAATTGAGTTAATACAATGAAGGAGGTTGATTTAATCATCAGAAACTCAAAATATTATGTTATCTGAACTACATAAATTATTTAAGTTGATTTGACAGAAGAAAAAATGTTTTGAATACAAATCATGAAAATATTTTTTTTTACATGAAATGTTTATTTATGTTTATGAAATGATTATTTAATCATCCATTCATCTAATTACATGTTTTTAGTTAGAATTTGTCTGGATTTATGATTTAATAAAATGTATTATCCGAAAAATATGGTGATTGAATGAGGGCACACTGTAAAAAAATATATATATTGTTGGTTTAACTTGAAAAATGAAGTAAACTGGTTACCTTAAAATTTTAAGTTCATTGAAATGGAAAAATTGAGTTAATCCAATAAAGGAGATTGATGTAATCATCATAAACTCAAAATATTATGTTATCTGAACCACATAAAATTACAAATCATGAACATTTTTTTTACAGTGCAATAAATAGTACCAAATCAATTAAACTTTTAAAATGTAAATACAAAATGTAACAATGTCTTTAATTTTTGCCAAGCAAAGCTCTTGCAACAGATGTTTACCATTTAAATTAAAACATGGGATTTTTTTTATATGACTTGAAAATATATTTTATTCATTGTCTTATTATTATTACTAAAAAAGTGTCACTCATTCATGTGTGTAAATCCCTAAATTTGATTTATTCAACCAAAACTTGCCAAATTCCGTGACTTTCCGCGTTATACTGTAAACTCCATTTTTGGGACTATATTCTGTGATTCAGTCCACGTTTTCCACTCCGCAGAAATCCTACGGCCCTGAACACCGAACTACAATGTGCTCCGTCCAGTAAAGCAGTGTCCATACTTGACGTTTGTTCGGAAAGGAGTACCTTTGATATCTGGACGGTACATGAAGAGCAAAGCCAACGCTCCTAATTCCCTGTAAATCCTGGATGATGGCTCCTGGATTTGAGCTGATCAGTCTAAGCTCCCCACAGTGCTTTGCTCTTGAGCGGAGCGGCATGTCCGAGGTTCGGCCCCTCAGCTGCTGCTGATGCAGGCAGAAAATGTGGGAAAGAAAAAGAGCAAAGGACGGCGCGAACGCCCTGAGAAAGCATAGAAATGTCTTACTCCGGCTCCTTCTTTGCATTCGCCCTCGAAGGGGATTGAACTAATGAGCCCTGCCGTTCTCCACTGGGGCCTTCCCAAGACAGCCCTTCTTCAGCAATTGGTTCCAAAGGGTTTAAAAAAAGGCGTCTGTGGCGAAGCTCCTGTCTGCGAGATTACAGAGGAATAAAATAGATGGAGGGACAAAACGGAGGCAGAACGATTGCAGAGTATTTGCAAAAACAAGAGGTTCTTGTGCAAAGGATGTGATCATTTATGCACACGCATTCATCCCAGAAACATCACATGATAATAATCACTGTCACTTTACAGATTATATTTAAGCAAATAATTGACTGATATTTTTTGACTGATATTCAGTATTTCAAATGGAAATATTCTGATAGCAATACACAAAACAAGCTAATGAGAAAAAGATAAATAAAAAGTATTATTATTAATATTATATAAACATTTTCAAAAGTCTATCTATATTACAATATATATATATATATATATATATATATATATATATATATACAAATCATTCAATTACTTGATTATTATGCCTGATACAGATCAAGTGTTTTAACTGATAACTGTATTTATAAACCTAGTCAATAAAATAAATAAATAATAAATAAATGTTTAAAAGTATGTTTTTTACTTTTAAAAGTAAAATGTTTTATTGTTATTATTATTATTATATTTTTATACTTTAGCAGAGTGAGAAAGTTACATACAGCACCTTTAAATTTAAATGTTCTGATAACCGGTATGCAAAATGAGTATAAGTGCATGTATTTTACATTTACATTTATTTATTTCAACAATATATAATATAATATAATATAATATAATAATATCTCTTATTGGTTAGCATAATGTTCTGTCTAAGCAACATTGTAGCAACTAAGAAAGGAGTGTGTGTTTAGCCACTAGTCAAAAGCCTCAATCGCCAAAGGTCAAAGAACCAAGTTTCACAGGCGTCCCGTTTTGTCCTCAAAAACCGAGATTGTTCCCTCAAGACGAGTTCCCGTCTCCTCAAAACTTTACCTACCGCCGTCTCCATTAAAGCCTGACCACAAGCTGAAAACAAAAAAAATCCCTGTCAGAAACAAATGTCGGATTTCCCAGGCATCAGTCAGCACAAAACAATTTCAACTAAGTCCGGCAGAGACCTCAAAATGTGACGAGGCGTGCGCAGCTCCGAATCCCACCCCTTTCGCTAGCAACAGAGATGTTTTCCTGGCAACCATTCACAAATAAACCATTCAGAGACTGAATCACTCACGAAGAGGGAGAGAAAACACTCAGTGTCAGGCTCTTTATACGTAATTACAACAGATTAAATGAGTTTTTTGGGGAAAGGAAGCCATTATAGAATGAAAGATTGATGGAAGAAGTCCCATTGTTTCCTGCCGTTGCCGTCCAACCACTAACCCAAACAATCTCCATCTGACATTAGATTACAAAGTCAAGGATTTCGCGACGACTGCCCCAACGCATCTCCGTCCCCTCCTCGCGAGCGTGTGGTCTGCCGAGAAACGCTTCTTTTATTCATATTTGTTATGTGGAGCTCCTCGGAGGGGGAACAAGGGCCTGTGTACCAGGCAGATCTGCTTATGCTCCGCCACGCTTCCTCTGTTCTCCAAAACAGCCGTGGCACGCCGCAGTGTGTCTGGAGAGTCTGGGGGGACGGAAAAGCGAGACACTTCTCTAATGACTGCCGCGCTTGGCGCAATGAATCACTTTTTTCCTGAAAACATGTCCTCTAGTCCTCCATTTGCCAAACGCTACCAAGTCAACCAGGGACCAAAAGAGCTAATACTCTGAGGTCTACCTGCTGGTATAAATCATTAAAGCACTTCCTCCTCCGAGATAATGGAGCGGTTTGTATAATTCTTATAGCACAAAGGAGCAGGGATTGTTCCCTCCTTGCCACTTTCGTTTGCCTTTTTAGAAGCACATTTAAGCTGGTGGAGATTTAAGATCGAACAGAATGGCTAATACTGTAAACTGTATAAATGGACAAACCAAACATATAGTCTGAAAGAGATTTTACAGACTTTAATTTAAAACTAAAAATGCTTGTTTTGTCTTCAACAGTCTTCCCGGAAATCAAATGAATCAATTTCATCCTTCACGTTGACTCTCTGGCTCATTTCAGGGGTGTGATAGCAAGGATTTTGGCTTAAACATAATAGGGAATATATAGGTGATTTACGTGTCTTGAATTGTGTATGAGAATATTATGTTATACATTAATAAAGCAATAGATGACTGATATTTTGATTCAAATTGATATTATTTATGCCTGGTTTCACAAACAGGGCTTTGATTAAGCTACAATTAGGCCTAACTTAATTTTTTCAATTTACAGCAAAGGGTTTCCTCACTTTTTTAAGTTAAGTCAACAGATCACTTTTTCCAGTGATATATAATACAATATAAAATATGCATGTAGATCAAAACGATTGTCAATGTTCTTCAGTATGCTCATCTTCAAGAATTACGGACAACACAGGGCATCTTGGTTTTAAAATTGAAAAGTTTGATTATTTCTGTGCATCAAGTCACAACCATCTTTTGTAACGAAACAGATCAATGTTTTCAAAAGAGTTGCTACAATTATGCGCCACAAAACACTGTTTGTTTACAGAGTTGCAAAGAACTCTTCTAAGCCAGGTAGAGTTTTGTGTAGGCTTTAAATGGGATTTAAGTGTGAAAGTATTCTAGAACAATCTACAGGGGCGTGTTTCACAAAAGCATTGTTATCTGACTCATTCATTATCCACACAATTTAACGGAACTTGCAACCATGATTGGCTTTGGGAAGCGCACCGCAGTTCGTTTCTGCTATACTTAAATATGAGCAATCAGACACTTCGCCATGTTTCCATCCACACGTTTTCATCCGAATTAAGTTATATCGAATGAAAAATACCTTTTCGGAAACAGTAAAATTCGAATTAAATTTCATGAATATTCAACTCAAATGAAATACGTTCGAGTCTCATCAGATTTTATCTTCATCGATATTAGGCTAATGCGATAAAAGCTGATGGAAACGTTATTTGCCGAATAAATAATGCATTGAAATTAAGTTTTAGGCCCTGGTTGCAACACGCCAGAAGACGAGTTCATTTCCGGCCAGTCCCACTCTGTTTGCGGCACACATGGCGGATGTCAACAAAGACAGAGATGTAAGTGGACAAAGTAAAAAAAATGCTAAAGGGTTAAAAGTAAAAAACTAAAGGGTTTCCGTGAAGTGTCTCTAAATACTCGTTTTTAAGTCAATAAACTCGTTTTATTGTGTCAGAATTATTGATTTATTTATTTTATTTGGTTGATTTATATGTAATGAGCAGGATAATGTGTAGCAAGGCCGTTGTTATAGCGAATACAACCCTTCAGGCTAACAACCGCCTCGCATATACATTATCCCATACATATTGATCATTTGTTGGTAGATGGCGCGAATCCGTTTTGTCTAACAAAACTTTGTTCGCAAAAGTTTGCTTGAATGTTGTTCGATTTAATGCGAAAATGAATGGAAAAACCTTAAAATGTCTCAAATCAATTCGATATACCAATTTGATCGCAAAACAGCATGTGACGTCATTACGTACAGGTTTTTATTCGCTTTAAAGCCGTTGCGATGGAAACACACTTTCACCAGCTTTATTCGCATGAGCTTTTTAACCAAACTTCAGATAATTCGATCTGACAAGTGGCTGGAAACATGGCTACTGACGGACATGATAATGCTCATGGAACGCATTTGGCAGGGAGACATCCCCAATGTGTTCAGTGACCTCAGCATTTCTCCCTCACTAACTAAGCAGCGGTTCCTGCTCTTTGTGATAAATTCCCTCCCATCTGATAGATGATCCTGCATGTGTCATGAAAGCAAAACACAACTTATTTGAATTCAGCTCCATGTTAATTACATCTAATTTGATTTTAAAAGTCATGAATCATAACACCGCACCCTCAACTGCTCTCGTTCTTTTGAGAGACACTGAAACAGGCCTTATTCCATCTCCCAAAGAGGCCGTCTGTTTTCTTTCTTCAATGCTGTTTGCGTTTTTTCGTTTGTCTGTGAAAAAGCGCATCAGTGCGCAGAGAAAGCGGTTATGCGATTGAAACCGGAGCTGTGTCTGGGGCAAGACGTTGTGACTAACCAATTAACTCTCTCGTTTTTTCGCTGCCTCTGTCGAGGAGGGCCGGAGAGAGCTTGGTAGCAGTGATATGACTGGTGTCGGAGAGCACATGAAAGCGGGAGGCCTGGGAGAGGTCTCGCCGTTACCTTTGAACATTGGAAGAGGATTGGAGGGACAGCCAGTACTCTTCAGGCTATACACAGATCACAGGCTGAGCAGGCGCCCCGGCACATGCTCTTGCACCACGCTCCGTTTCAAAGGCGCCCTAACAATCTGGCCGGCGAGCCGACGCGTGATCTTTCTCTTGTTCTCGCAAAGGGACTTGTATAGGACAGCCGTGAATAGGTATTGGTTAGAAGATGGCCTTTAAAACCGATCTGGAAATGTTTTATTCTATATGGATAAAAGGAAGAGTTGTGTTGAGGTGCAGTCACATTTATCATCGCTCTGTGGACTCTTGTCATTTTTTTATAAAAATACACTTAAGAGTTTCTGCATGAGGTCAAAAAATTCACACAGATTTTGCTCATTGAAGCTATAAACACCATTGGGCCTTGGTGCTCACATAGGAAATATGAGTTCAAATCCAGCCTGCAGCATTTCCAGAATCCATTTCCAACTCTTTTCCAGTCCATACCTACTATAGCATTAAAAGGTTAGTTCACCCAAAAATTTAAATTCTGTCAGTATTTACTCACCCTCATGTTGTTCCAACCACGTAAGACCTTCGTTCATCTTCGGAACACAAATTAAGATATTTTTGATTAAATCTGAGAGCTGGATCACTCCTGCATACTAGTCCATAGGCTTCTTGAGGGATTGAAACTTGCTGGCCTCGAAAAGTTATTAAAGACATCGTTAAAATAGTCCAAGTGACTACAGTGGCTCAATCTTAAGTTTATCGAACGACGAGAACACTCTTTGTGCGCAAAAACAACAAAAATAACGACTTTATTTCAACTATTCATTTACTTCTCTCTCTGCTTCTGAGTCAGGTTACTAGTTTAATAGCGTAAGCTTCTGTTATTGTACGGATCACACACATGACCAGCGTCGGCCAATAGTGAGCCTACGTGTGATGTAGCTCTACGCTATCACACTACGTTAACTGACTAGAGGCTCATAGAGAAGGAAGTAAATAGTTGAAATAAAGTTATTTTTGTTTGTTTTGCGCACAAAAAGTATTCTCGCCGCTTGATAAACTAAAGATTGAGCCACTGTAGTCACTTGGACTATTTTAACGATGTCTTTAAGAACTTTCGAAGGCCGTCAAGTTTCAATTCCTCAAGAAGCCTATGGACTAGTATGCAGGAGTGATCCAGCTCTCAGATTTCATCAAAATACCTTAATTTGTGTTCCGAAGAACAACGAAGGTCTAAACGAAGGTCTTACAGGGTTGGAACAACATGAGGGTGAGTACATACTGACAGAATTTTCATTTTTGGGTGAACTAACCCTTTAATAAAAGACTATTTTAGAATTCTTAAACACCACAAAGAGTGCACAACTTGGTCCAAATTAAAGCATAAACACCATATAAAAAACCCTCAAAGCTAAACAAGTAATAAGTCACCCCAATACTAGAGCCCCATTGTCCATTAACAATAAAAGTACTCAGCACAAATGCACAATAAATCCCAATATTGCATAATATTCTGTATTACACAACTTCAGAATTAGTGTTTCACTTATACCAGTCTGATCGATGACTAATGCTGGCGTCTTATAGGTCGGCCATTTGAGTTTATTAACATTCAGCATTTTTTTTTCTAATGATGTGAACTGCTATCAGAAAGCTTAAATGGTCTTGCTGTGCTCTCATTGCATTTCACACGCCCTTTGTTAAGTGTTCAGTAACAGTCGCAAAAGCTGGGATTTAGCTGAGGTCTTGGTGATTGCTGCATTGTGAACAAATGTGTGCAGAGGTCAAGGGAGGACAGTATAATGTGATATTATCTATACTGCTAATCCCAGATGGAACACCTTCATATCTGTCCTATTGCACAACAATACACACCTTGACTAGTATTCCTGTTCAAATCTTTTGCATTTTTGCTCTATCTTAATTCTCTCACCTTAAATATTGTAACATAATGCCTGCCATGTATCTTAATGTTTCTATAGCGATCCTCAACAAAAGCTTTTGTTCAACCTCAAGGCCTTCCAGCAAAGCACAACTGCGTTGTTTCATGAACTCATAAGAGCAAGGTTTTTGTGAAACGAAGTTGTTGCAATTTTCCTGGAACAAATCATTTTCTTCCTTCTCCCATTTTTCCTCTGCAAGTGACTCATGAGACAATTATATCTTGCTTTACCTCCGAGAAAACGGCAAATTTAGCATATTCACGTTAGCATATACCACACAATGATTTCCGATTTTAATTGAAACGGGAGAGAAACGACTTCTGCTCCTCCCTGTGTTACAAAAACCAAGAAGTAAATCTAATCGTCTTGGCACAACCTGATCTTTTTCTAATCATCCGGCAAATTCTGACAGAAAAAGGCTTAAGTGGGCGAAGGTGTGTGAAACAGTTTATTAACACGACGATTATCGAGTTAAGCAGAATGGAGAGAGAGAGAAAAGAGAGAAAGAGAAGGAGGGGGGATGAGCTGGCAATTTGCTTGCTCTGTAGACTCTCATCTCCTCACATCTTTGGGAAAAAAAATGTGGAGAGGACTCCCAGGCTCACAATAAAGGAGAATACTCTCATTCACGCCCGCCAATTAAAAAGATAATTATGCAAATGTAGCATTTACTGAGTCAGCGAGTGGGCAGCCAAAGAGGCAGAGGGAGCGGCGGCCAGAGGAGAGGAGTAGGATTGACGCAAGTGTGCAGACGTAAAAATCTCTAGCACAAATGCACGTGGGTAATTCTCGTTTGCAGCAAACACACCTACCCACCACCTTTGATTACCTTACACAAAAAAGTCATCAAACGCTACTAGCCTAAACCTGTGCTTGGAAAGCACACAGTGGTGGGCTTTAAATATCAATTAGCATGCAGGCCCCGCCCACTCTGTCATCTATGAATGCAGCGGAAAGAGGCCCTCCGACAGCCACCACCTACTGCCATTGTTGGTTTTTTTAAGAGGAGGATGCATTGGATTTGGAACAAGCAAGCAGCATTTTGTTAGTGTTGTCTCAACTAAATTTAACATCTCCATTAAACAAAGCACTACTGTAGATAGCTGGCAAAAGTCCTGCATGCCCAGCACATCTTTGATATTTTCCTTAAAGGACAACTCTGGCGCAAAAATGAACATTTGGTCTAATAACACATTGCTACCTAGTCGACCGTTCTCTGAGATTTGTTTTTATGGTAATCGAATGTAAAGAGTTTTATCTCTAAAAACGTGTGTATAGGGAATAGATTAATGAAAAATAAAAAACAGACAGTTAAATAAGAAGATACATTATAAAGACAGTGCACTTCATGTATACAGGCAGGAGCCATCTTTGGAAAACAGCCTCGACCAGTCAAACCACGAACGCTGTTCATACAATTCAGAAGTTCTTGCCACTATCTGGGGAAACAGGTCTGATCCTTTAGTACTACAATTAACCTTAAAAAATGGGTAATTGGGTTTTCCGTTTTGCGCCGGAGTTGTCCTTTAAGACTGTCGCTAGAAAAAAATACTAGCTTGTTGAGAAGCTTCCTATAATTGATTACCGGTAGAAGCTCTCTCATTACTACTTAGCAAGAATGAAAAGAAAATCATTTTGATTTAAAAGGCTCACCACTTCACAGATTAAAAGAGTGAAGCTTCAAGTGTCTCAGTATGGTAATCACTCTGAAATGCTAATGAAACACAGAGAACTGACAGGATTTCAATACAATTCTTTTTAAAGACTGTAAAACTGCTATCTCCTTACCCCTTTCAAACAAAGCTTGGAAAAAGAAAAGATCAAGGGTAGAATTTTAAGAAAAAGACATCAAGTAACTGCTATTTATATCCAATTATGCATAAACATACTATTAGGAGTGTTAAATTTGCGAAAAGTACTATACAAGGTCGATTCTGAACATCATCAATGGTACCAGGGCCATCCAGACAAGCAAGGGCCATAAGGACACAGGACACAACCCTCTTATTCAAGCTTCCAACAGAATGACCTCTGATCTACATTGAGGGTACCATAACCTGTGTCCTCTCTAGCGACACACTAAGAGCCCACTGCGTGCCTGGCATGGGCCACCGTAACTCCAAGTAATCCTTGGACAAAGGCCACATCTGAACCTTGGGATCGAGTGGGAAAATGAATTAATGTTGAGGAGGAAAAGGACAAGCATGATTGCTGGTAGTTAAAAATGTTAAGGAGGTTTAAGCATGTTGGGAACTTAACATGGTTGTCCCTCAGAGAAACCAGAAAGTAGCTGTGACATTTCGATTGGAGACCCATTGCTCTGTAGAGAGAATCAGTACTCAAATCCATCAATCAAAATCAGCCATCTTTAATATGTTAAATGATGCCTGGCACTGTTCTACCTTGACATGGGGGTTGTATGTTGAATATTAGAGATGGTAATTACATGGGACATTAGGAGTTATTAAGTAACACTGAAGCTGGCATGTGTTTCCACTGCAGTCACTCGGTAAATGATTATTATTTTTCCGAGAGCGCAGTAGTGGATGGCGTAATGGAGGATGGTTGTGCACCTTCACCTCACACCTTAAACAATCCAGTGTCTCATTGACACAAATTAGTGGCTTCTACCTGCTGCAGTTAGTGAAAGGGATGCATGTTATCACTGTGTGACTCATGCAGGGAAAGCAAGGAAATATCCAAGAGCGATTCCTTTTCTGTCTTAAACACATATATCCACTGAGGTACATTATTATTTTGCTTCTTCCGAAGTGCCATTGCCACTCTAATAATAAGACATCTGCACTTCTGGCTCCACAATAAAATTGAGATCAGCCATTCCTTCTCTATCTAACGCTGAGGGAAAGCTTACAGAAGTCAGCACTACTGCACTTGTTTGATGTTCTGTTGTACAGGGGTTCATATAGGGCGCTTAGATCAGCTTCCTGTCTGCTGAGGTGGAATCTTCTAGTGGGCAAACAAGTGAGGGATTTTGATATGCAGCATCTATTCAGAAAGCACATGTGATCAAATCTTGTGGCACAGAGTTCGTATCCTTTGGACATCATTTGAAACTCATATTGTTGTACTTGTTAAAGGGCATTTACACTGACTCACTTCAAGTCAAATAGTCAGTATAGCTATTTTTTCCCAACTTCGCTAGAGTTGGGCCCTGCCCAAATATCACAGTTGAAGTGTACTTCCAGTCTTACAGGCTTCCAATGGTTGTTGCATTTTTGTCGCACTTTTGAATTTTTAGGTAAAGAAAGGTTCTCACGAATGCCCTCTTTGCATCTTCTATGCGTAAAAGTGTGGATATTTGTCAGTCAACCGTGTCTCTTGCTCTATCACCCGGACTCATTAAAAATTAAAGACTTCCGGTCAATTTGATGTGTCGCTGTCAGTGCTAAAGACTCCATTTGTGCGTACCACCCAAACCATCTCAGATCCCAGAATCTCTTCCCCTTGGGACACTTATCTGGGAATACAGCCGAGGTACCTCTACAAATTAGTTTATTACTCTGTCTTCACGTCTGCTATCCTCGTCTGTTCCACCACAGCATGGTTACATCTCAACACGTCTTCTTTAAAGCTTTAACAGGGGCTCTAGGCTATCAGAGGCTCCAATTACACCAGCTTTTGCAGTCCTTAATTGAAGCCCTTTGGTGTGAATTTGTTCTATTACCCGAGTCTGATAGGGAAATGAAGACAACATGGTTAAGGAGCCCTGCACCGCTGTACAGAGGGATTTCTGGCATTAATAGCGTCTGAGGGTGCGCCCAAACTCTCACTCTGAAAATGGCCCCTCCTGGAGTGATAATCCGTATTTTGTTGCAGTGGATGATTATAAAAGCCAACAGTATTGCTCTGAGTCAGGCACCAGCTCTGCCTGATGAGAGAGAAGAGAGAATTACAGAGAAAATAAAGCAACTGCAAAGGGGTGGATAAACTATTCCTTTAAAAGACTGGCGCCATGTATATCCTACCCAGAGCCCGAATTACGATCTGACGTTTCTCTAAATGTTTTTTTGAACACAATAACCACGTTTCAATTATGCCGATAAGGATGGTCACTGCATTTTTTTGTATTTAAAGAGTGAAAATTGAAACCAGTTAAAATCTACACGTATAAACAATGCAAGATGGAATCCAGGCGCAAGACAACGACATCATGTAATTTAGACTGAAGTTAGTAATTTGGCCATAATTACGTGCTGCTTAATAATTGAGTGATTACAGTTTAGATTACATGCTCTAAAACGGAAGTAATTCCTCTAATTTCAGATGGATAGGAACAGCCTGAACTTTGATCTCATATCTTCGATATCTGAAGCGCGCGCACACCAGGTTCCACAGCTTCAGAGTGGGTCAGATTGCACGTTTCTACCCGAACACCTAAAAAAAGCCACCAGACCCTCATTAAGAGAACCAGCTTTAGAGAACATGAATTATGCAAGGCTCAGAACATTGGCCAGCGTCTCAACATCCACCCCTCGTGTCTGATCTCGTCAAGTTTACAGCACATTTTGCATTCATTTGGTGGTATTTAACTAAGCAAGTTTTTTTTTCATTTTTAGACTTTTTTCCCCAGAATGCACTTGAAGGGGGAACATGTAGCCACAGCAACTTGATGGGAATAAATATGGGAAACGTTTGAAAGAGAACCAATAAAAAGTGGTTTAGTGGTTAATAATTTGTTGAATTTTATATTTTTATGCACTCAAACATATGCTCACACTTTACATATGGAAGGGGGAATCTCCTCAACAACCACCAATGTGCAGCATCTATATGGGGATTATTAGGAGGCCATGAAGATGGACAGAGCTCAATGGGCAAATGTGGCCAGAATGCCGGGGTTACACCCCTACTCTTTTTCGAAGGACACCCTAGGATTTTTAATGATCACAGAGAGTCAGGACCTCGATTTGACGTCTCATCTAAAGGACGGTGCTTGTTACAGTGCAGAGTTCCGCGTCAATACACTGGGATTCACACAGTCCACAGGGTGAGCACCCCCTGCTGGCCTCACTAACACCTCTTCCAGCAGCAATCCCAAAAGGTCTCCCATCCAGGTACTGACCAGGCTCAGGGTCTTGGCAACATGGCATCATGACTTTTGCGTAAATACATGGCACTTTCGAGTCAAGTGGCGTGTATCTGTATACGCATTTTGAGCTATCCACGTGTGTGCGTGTATGTCTACGGCGTTAAATGTCCCAGTGATTCCGTGTGTATGTACACGCCGTTAAATGTCCGAGTGTAGATCTACATCTGGGGAGCGATATTTTTTTCATAAGACTCATAAATGGTATTAAACCCAGTGATGGGTAGGTTTAGGGATGGGGTTGGGGTAGGAAATATATTTACATCTACAGTAATATAACGTTAAGTCAACAGCGTTCATAAACACACTGAAAAGCGATGCGTGTTGATGGCACGCCAAAAATGGAAACACAAATTGGCGTGTCATATAAATGCCATTTCATGAGATCAGTCTGGTCTTGGGCAACAGGGTAATAGCTACTAGTTAATGAGGGACAAAACCTGATCTTTGGCATCATAAACATTTTACTAAAAATATTCCAAAGCTTGCTAGCGGGTGTTTAGGGATCTCCTCTTCGCTTTATTTCACTGATTGCAAATGCCCCAAAAACACATAAACAACCTACAATTACACCTTGTGTCTTCAGCAAACGTGACACCAAAACCAAACACTCCCCTTTGACAATGGAAGCAGCCATTAGTGACACTAACTTTTTTTTATGGTTGCTTGATGTTTTTTATGTTGCGGAACAAATGGTATAGAAGTGTACCAGTTGACCCATTTGTACCGTCACAAGGTAGATAGTGCCCAGCCCTGAAATGTACGTAAACACAAGTTGAGAAGCTGCAATTTAATCCGACAAAGGAAATGTACGTAAAGAATGTAGGTAGCTGTGCAGTGTAGTGATAAAGCAGAGCCATTCTGTGTCCAATCTATTCTCTGAAGAGCACCGCCAGAGCTTGTCAGCTCTCGTCCGCCAGTCTCCAGACAAGAGCTTTCCTGTGTCGTGGAGTGACCCATCTGACTCCACTAGTACTGACAGCCATTGATCATCACCTCTCTGTCTCCATCACTCAATGAAAGCTTTGGCCTCAGCTTGTAAAAGCACTCAGCTAGTGGTCATCATCGCTGACATCGCCAGCTTCTGTATGCCATCACAGAGTAAAGTCTCAGTAAACAAACACTCCACTGCAGCACTTTTGAGCCATTTAAATAGGTGATGGCTGTAAACACAGGGTTGCTATCCCATAAAAATGATGTCATGATGGGACGAGACCAGCATTCACGTTTCATCGAAATTACTATAACCATTACTGTTAACAAAAACGACAGATAACATTAGCCACGTTTCCACCGCAGGCAACTAGGAACTTTGGGGTGGTACTCGGTTTGTTCCACCGCAGGAAAGTCCCTGCAGGCGAGGTAGTACTTTTTCAGAGTTCGGAAACTTCGAGGGTGGGACTTGCTGATTGGTTCTTATGGTGAGTTCTCTTTTTCATCCGTCTCGGAGATTGGAATCGGATGGCAGGCGTTGCCTAGCAACACGCCCCCTTTCCTCGGATTTCTCCTCTCGGACGTCGGACAACCGCTATAATTTTCACATGATGGCAAAATGGTTGCCAATTCAGCCTTATTTATAACAAATCTGACAAAGACATGATTTTTTTTTTTTACTACTTGGAAACTCGTAATTTCGACATGATGTGAATGTAGAGATGGTTTACGAACAAGATTTTACAACCTCAAATTCTTTTGTTCGCATTTGACCACTGTGCTTACCATAAGGTCAAAAATTATATTGTACAATAGACTACACCTTAATTTGTTAACATTTAAATCATTTTAAAAGTATATAATCAAACATTTTTTACATTTGATCAGATATTGAAATAGATTAATTATGTCAAATATTTCATAAGAAACTATAGATTAAATTATGTCATTGGAGGCAGCCCCTCCTTGATCAATTTTAAAAGATCTGGAAGGAAAAGGCAAGGTTAAAACATACATATATGTCAAAGTGAGCCCTATTGAAGGGCAGACTAGCCTACTTGCTGTATGGGCAATTCGTCCCCTTAAGTCATTTCACTTTAATTTCCACATCTGATAGCACAAAGAATGGTCCCTGTAATAGGGATAAGCTCAGCATTGGCCGGAGCTAAAAATAATAAGGCTCTTGATGTTAAGAGACCAAGTTTTGTTCTCCCAAGTCATTAGCTGAGATCCCCATTACTGCCTCCATATTCCCTAAAACACAGTAGTGGAGCCTGAGCAATGGTGCGCTGTGCGTTCCTCCCTTCAAAGTCACTCTCAAGAGTTAGGAGCTCCAACCAAACGTCTTTTTGTCTGGGAGCAATTACACAAGGACCAAATATATCAGTTCAACAGCTGAATGTATTACTAATATTTAGGACTGAGGATTTAACATAATAGTTCAGTGAGATTAACAAAATAATCACACATTTTTGTTAATAACACAAAATCTAGAACACTAAAATACCAAATTTTCATACTGTACATTTATTGTAATATTTTATTGGTAATTTATATGACAAAACATTAAAAAGGGCGTTTATCAGATTTTAATTATGGTACTTTGATGAAACAGCGAGCAACAAATATTATATGGAATATTTTGAAAAATAATAAATAATATATCAGTGCATCATTTATGTTTTTATTTGATTTAAAAAATATTTGAATTCAGCTTTAATTTAATGTATTTCCATTTCAGTCATTTTAGAACTTTAGCTTTTATTCAATTGTTTACATCAATTAAGAATGATTTTGATTGTACAATTACTCTAACTTTACAGAATGCAAGACAAGTTTTTCCAATTTTTAGTGAAATGCACATCTACACACCCTACAACAATGAAAAAAAATGTGTGCAAATGTCTTTTTTTGTCCATAAAAGTCCATAAAAGAAGTGTCCTGAGATAACCTCTTGTGACCTTTAGGAGTCATAAACCAACATGCACTCTTAAGATATCACCTGTAGACTGAGTTTTATTAGCACAGGACTACTGAACCAGACCAAACAACAACGCGGTAAAGTCTACGTCGGAAGGTTGTCTAGTATCTACATCTTAAAAGTTGGAGAGTCTTAAAGGTTATTTACTAATGTCTTCATGCCACCTGCTTATTATTTGAAAACTCAGTTGTTCTCTATTGACGGCAGTAAAAGCTAGAGAGTTATCCGCTATAAACGTGATGTATGTGACAGCGGCATTTCATCATTTATTGTAGCAGCGCCCAGAAACCCAGCCTGGCCCAGCGGAGCCCAGAGGAGTTCCTTTATCTCCATGATAAACTCATCTGGCATGATTTATTAACGAGAGAATCGCGCCGCTCAGCCCATGCATGAAGAAAAAAGCCTCTGGTACAATGGGATACTTTAGAGGAAGGACAGACAATGTCTGGAAAAACTTTTTTAAACTGCGGCGGAGTGGGTTTGAATGCCACAGTGAAAAATTACGCTTGCAACAGATGTTAAAGACTTATGTCCATTGATTGATGCCTACTGTACGTTGAAAGAAATGGAAATCACATAGACAGAGGCTAAAAGAGATATACAAAGACTCAAGATCGCGTCCATACGGGATGTCTTTCGTTATATTCGCCAGATCAGACTGCGTTCATGTAAATCTCTGTCTTTGATACGTTTCATGTTCAACTCACAATCCCCTGAGATGGTGGTCCTGCACAAAGTGACCTTGTAGAGGGCTGTTCTGAGAGCAGTGAAGCAGCTGTCTTCTCACATCAGCTCTGAGCGGCTTTCTCGTGCTCCTCAGAGTCCGAGCTCTGGCACCTGACTGCACAAAACAAGTCCTGCATCATTTCATTCTTTGAACTTCCATCTGCTACCAACTCAACTAAGGGGCCGTTTCCTATTTTAACTTTCCATGTGTGCTCTCCGTGTCTGAATATGTTCAAATACCCTACAAAAATATGCTACCGTTCATGTCAAAGCCATAGCCTAATAATTAACATGACTGCATTTTAGTAAAAATTAAATAAATACATAGCTCATAAAGAGTGTGAACTCTTAAGAACATTATTTACAAGAGACTAAACATGTACAACTGATATAAGTTATTTTCAGGTTTTTCATGTGTTTTGATTTTTAGCTACATAAATAGCAATCAAATGTAAAATATCAATGCATAGTCTGCATCAATATACACTACCGGTCAAAAGTTTAAGATCGGTAAGATTTGTTTATGTTTTTAATAGAAGTTTCTTCTGCTCACCAAGGCTGCCATTTTTTGATAAAAAAATACACAAAAACACAGTAATATTGTGAAATATTATGACAATTTAAAATGATTTAACAACTTAACAACTTTAATTTATGCTCTAAATACTAAAATTTTCAGCATCATTACTCCAGTCTTTAGTGTCACATGATCCTTCACAAATCACTCTAATATGATGATTTTATGCTCCAAAAACATGTATGATTATTATCCATGTTGAAAACAGTTTTTTACATTTTTATTTCAGGATTCTTTGATGAATAGAAAGTTCAAAAGAACAGCTTTTATCTGAAATGGAAAGCTTTTGTTACCTTAAACACTACCCTTTAAAAAGTTTGGGGTCAGTAAGAATTTGTATTTTATTTTGGGGGAAATAAATAAGAAATCAATACTTGTATTCATCAAGGATGAGTTACATTGATCAAAAGTTACAGTAAAGACATTTATAAAACGGTTAGTTCGAATCCTTGATTCTGATTGGTCAAGAGCTGTGCTTTATTCATGATAAAACACGGCTACGAGCCGCTTCAGCCCAACGGTTCTATTGATCGCTGCGCAACACTGCGGTTCTATGTTGTTTTTATTTGAGGTTTCATGCATTTTACACACTGGAACGTTGTTGCTGTTCACACTCATGGACTATTTTTTCCAGCAGAAGGTAAGCTTTTAGTGATTTTACTTCAAGAAAGTTGCACGTATATTGTTTTTTACTTTAATATTGTGTGGCAACCGTTTTATAAAAGCAATAAGAATACTCGAGGCAAGTGCTGTATCGTGCAATAAGTAACAGCTGAAGGGCGTTGTTAGGCACGACAAAAGCGGAGGTACAGTCTCTCATACCTTATTGCTTACTTATAATGTTAGAAAAGATTCTAATTAAATAAATGCTGTTCTTTGAACTTTCTATTCATCAAAGAATCCTGAAATAAAAATGTAAAAAACTGTTTTCAACATGGATAATAATCATACATGTTTTTGGAGCATAAAATCATCATATTAGAGTGATTTGTAAAGGATCATGTGACACTAAAGACTGGAGTAATGATGCTGAAAATTCAGCTTTTTTCAGAGGAATAAATTACATTTTAATATATATTAACATAAAAAAGTCATTTTATATTGTCATAATATTTCATAATATTACTGTGTTTTTTGTGTATATATTATCAAAAAATTGCTGCCTTGATGAGCAGAAGAGACTTCTTTTGAAAACATAAAAAATCTTACTGACCTTAAACTTTTGACTGGTAGTGTAGATTAACCCTTATTAAAGTTATTCAAGAGCAGTGAGCGATTTTTTTATAAACAGAGAATAACAGGGATATTAGGCTCCTGTCACTTTAAGAGCAGGATGGATCCAATATACTGTTACACATGCATTTTATTTCTCACATATTTACGTTCACTTAATAACCAGCTATGTTTACAACAATGCTTGGATTTTTGACATCATTTTGTGCGAATATGTCCGTTCAAGCTCAGCAAAACGTGATCAGAGTATTCCCGGGTACTTTAGCGCCTACTTGCACTTGAAAATTATAAATTTCAGTAAAGATGCAGCTCTGGCCCAATCGGACAAGTGACAGTTCCGTCAACAAGCCAGAGTGTCTTTCACGCTGACCCCGGGGCATCGGTAAGTCCTTACTGTCGAGACCGGATATCTTGCACAATTAGATTGAGAAGGGAAAATGTGGGGCCAGAAAAGGAGGCCCAGACACATTGGAGGTACCATACCAATCTCCCCTGATGGGCCCAGCCCCGAAACACGATTTATAAGGGGGGCCACCCCCAGACCCAGGAGTAGATTTCTACCAAAGGGGGAATACCCCAACAAAGGGAGTCTTCAAAAATTGTCTTGAAGTCAAACTGTCTGAACACATAGCGCAGTGGTGCTCATGCGGAAGTTAAAAGTTTGAATATAAACTCCTGCGGCACAGTAAAGTTTTCAATCTGCCGCATTACCCTTTGACGTATATCTCCGACAGCTTGTAGGAGAGCAACAGTCTATCACACATTTCACATTATAACATGCCGGCGGGTGAAATATATCAATTATGTAATAATCTTAATGGCCCAAACAGTCTCGCAAACTGCAATATCTAGATCATGACTCGCTTGTGAGCGCTCAAACTGAGCCAGATTATCAATCACCAAACGCAATATGAGAGATGACAGGATGTTGTTATGGAGCGATATGAATTACACCACTAAAGGGAGAGACCACAAAATCATTTCCTGAGTGATTTATAACACAGAGGCAGGTAGGATTGCAGCGTACAGAAAGAACAATATCGTTTTGTCTTAAACATATCATTTCGTTGTTGTGTATACAAGAGTAGAAATGAGATCTTGCGTAACGGTTTGTGTACAAGTCTAAATTATTATTCAGTTTGACTTCTTTTTTTTTTGAAGACTGCAAAGCGTTAGATGTTTTACTACAAACGTAGACACAAATATTCATCCAGCTAATGCGAATGTGGTTTTGGTGTCGATATTTTCTGCCTTTTTATTGCACAGTTCCCAATTTTGAGCTTTGACTGATGGCTTCTTTTTCTTTATTGGCTGTCTGACAAGCAAACTGGAAACCACAATGTGCTCTAAAGAAGAACAGCTTTCATGATAAAACATCCATGCTGTTTCACAGAGACGCTTTTGACATGACACCCACATTATGTAGTGGAAATGGTATATCACAATCTGTCATATGTTTTGTCTCGAAGAAATCTGGATTGCAGATGGCAGCTTTTCAAAGGCCTATTCAAAAATCTATAAAACTTAGAATTAAAAGGAACAGGAAAAAAGTACACCATTTCTATAATATGTTGTGACCTTTTTAATAGAAAATATTATACAGTTACTAAAGTTTTATTTTAGATGGAGAGATGGATAAACGGATAGATGGATAGACGAATAGACTGATAGATAGATAAATAGATAGACGGGCAGACGGATAGATGGATAGACAGACAGACAGACAGACAAGACAGACAAGAACAGACAGACAGACAGACAGACAGACAGACGAGAGTCGATAGATAGATCGATAGATAGATAGATAGATAGATAGATAGATAGATAGATAGATAGATAGATAGATAGATAGATAGATAGATAGATAGATAGATAGATAGATAGATAGATAGATCAATAATAAATGAGTGAATAAGTGAATAGATGAAATAAGTGAATAGATGAATAGAGTGAATGAGTGAAATAAGATCGATAGATAGATAATGATAGATAGATAGATAGATAGATAGATAGATAGATAGATAGATAGATAGATAGATAGATAGATAGATAGTGATAGATAGATATGATAAGATATAAATATAGATGGATAGATGATGATTGATAGATGATAGTGAATGAGTGGATAGATTGATAGATAAGATAGATAGATAGATAGATAGATAGATCGATAGATAGATAGATAGATCGATAGAATACATAAACATTTTTGTATGTATTTGCACATTGAATATGAACATAAGAAGATATAACATGAAATATAAAATCCACTGTTATGGCTTCATATGTCTTTGAAGCAAAGAACTCATTAGTGTAATCACGTCATCACTGTACAATAGTGATGAACGAGAGTTAGGAGCTGTGCGGACACGTTGACAGCCTCTGCAGAACGCATTTCCACGCAGGGGCTTTTTTTAACCGTCTTGTTGGCTGTGATGGTACGAGCATTTATGGAGCCAAGTCAAGCAGGGAGGACTGCCAAAGAAGTGTCTGGCACCAGCCTCAGCCCTCTCCTGCTGGATCTGTCGCTTCTGCTGAGGAACTAAAACCTCAGGCCATTATTGTACCCCAACTCTTCAGTTTGACTTTAGCCTAATCCTCTCCTCTCAGGTAATAGCCACTTAACTTCAAGTTATTCAACAGAGTACAGACTAAAATTCTAAGTAGTTACAGCTTTGCGAAGAGGGCACTCTTAAAACCATACTTATATTTACATGACAGACTCATTTTATCAAAGCCTAGCAATTTGTGCCCATGTTCTAGCATGGTTGTGGATGTCATAGGTTTATGTACAGCCCGCAACAAACATGGACAAAAAGTGTTAAAAGTTAAAAGTGTCAAAATATTCACAAACATGCATTTTTTGAGCAACAGACACTATCAATCAAAAATAAAAAATAAAAATTAGTTGACAAAAAAGTGAGGCATTATGAGTAGACACGTAAGCTTTGAACATTTCTGTGCCGTGTGGAAATATTCACAAACGGCAAGACGTGTTCACAGGCAGACCAGTGCGCTCTCGGCTTCCTCAAAAGTCTTTCAAAGAGCGACGCGAGTAAAAGTGAGGCATCGTTTTGTTTTGGAGGACGGAAATAAATTCCTCAGTGGAATTGCACAAACTTTCTTGTGGGTGACCCTCTCCCTGCGCCACAGCTGCAGCGGGAGGAGTAATGGAACGAGAGCTTTCCAGCAGTTAAAGACAAAAACGGCATCTTTCGCAATTGTTCTCTGAAGCGAGATTACTCCCCCGAGGGCTGAGACGGGTAACCTCGCCATGCTTCCCTTTGAATTTAAAAGACTGCAGATTAATAAATCATAATCCCCAAGTTACAACGACAACCCAGGACTGTTCAGTCACCTTTTTTTGTGTTGGATCTCAAACCTGCGGATCCCAGGAGGATGGGCACATCCAGGCATTTATAAGGTGTGTGGGGGAAAAAAACAAACAAGTGGAATAAACCTCAGCGGGCCCTCTCACGCAGGCTCCCTCGCTCTACCTCGTGTCAAACATGGGTTTGAATGGCTCAGGCGTGGTATTCCTCTTTCCTTTCTTTTCTTCTCCCTTTAGCTGCCACTGGGAACGATGCTCCAGGTGTTCATTGACTTGCATGAAGACAGAGTTAAGTTCTCACGCTTCTGTATGCGCTGGCAAAAACCTGACGTGTGAGAATCGATCTGCTGTAGTTAATATGCTCGCAGCATTCTTTCAACCTCTCGCACAAAAAAGTCTGTTTTACTGAGGAACTTCCAATGATTGCAAATACAAGGCCGGAAGAAATTAGATTAATACGAGTCGGAGCACAGAGTCTGGCCCCACACCTCACAGCAGTTGGTTTTAACAGATGTAGAAGAAGGTGAGAGAATGGACTGAGCGACAGAGACAGGAAAAGAGAAAGAGAGAGTTGCTCGGAAGCCCACATGGCAGCGCTCGGAGGTGTCGGGAGAAAGTGAGGTGCTGTCGTTTTCAAGGACACTCCGTATCCCTGGGTACTTGTTGAAGAGGAGGAATTTTATTAACCCCAGTGGCTCGGCCTTCCATTTCTTCATCTCGCCGAAGCAAAAAAAAAACCGTCAAACCATTATATTATGCCATTGCTTTGAATGGCGAGAGCTAATTTGACTGGGGAGAAATTGCTCTACGAGAGGTCAAGATAATGCCACAACAATAGCAGAAATGGGCCATCGTAAAAATAACTGGACAGGTAGAACAAAACTTTTAGAAACGCAAAGTGCTCCATTTTTTCTGGGACAGCATACACCAGCAAGACTAGATAGAGTGAACCCCATTGAGTATAAGAGAAGCGAGTGACTATACTCCAAAGTGAAGTGAATGACTGAAGCGGAGATGCAAAAGTTTCGGCTGTATTTTTAAACTTTTGCAGACGAGGTGACTTTAAAAACTCTTTGGTTTTAAAACATCTCTTCTAAATTTGAGTATAAAACTGCCTTATCATGGTAACAAGGGTGTATATACACCAGAGTTTAAGGTACGTCAAAGAGAACGGATCAACGGATTTCATGCGTAAAACAATTTTAAAAAAGTACTAACAGAAACGATGCTCCACTCGACGAAATGTTTAAACATAATGCACTCTCACATCAGTTGACCAATGACAGTTTTAGAGCAGGATTTTCTTTTGGAAAACCAGTATGCTTTATTCTTGCTCAATTTTTGATTTGACTCTTGACAGTTCGATTTTTGGGGGTCTATTTTTGTCATGTATCTACGCATACTTGAAATATGTAAAAATGTTTAAGATGAGACTTGTTTTCAGAAAAAGTAGCTCGAATTAATTATGCTTTTCCCAACATTCTACAATATCTTATAATAAATAAATCAATGTATTGTTTTAAAGGGATACTCCACCATTTGTTCATATTAAACTATGTTATTTCCCTTAAAGGGATAGTAGATGTAGGTGTCTAGAAAACGAACAGTATTTATATAGTTTTTACCTCTTGTTAACAGCTACGTGCACTAATCTGAATCAGATGTCCAACTGAACCGAACTGAACCGTCTCCAGACGTTACGCCGGAAGTGATCTAAACTTACATAAAAAACTAAACATATTTAGATATACGGGAAATTGCAATGGAAGATGATTTCGATATATCTATATATGTTTAGTGAAAGGTAAAACTTATGAAATCTCTGTGTAAACATTGTGTGACGTAGACGCACGAGAGATCACTTCCGGCATAACGTCTGGAGATGGTTCAGTTGGACATCTGATTCAGATCAGTGCACGTAGCTGTTAACAAGAGGTAAAAACTATATAAATACTGTTCGTTTTCTCACACAAACCATTCGTTTCGTGTCTTAGGCCATCAATGTGTACTTACATTCACGAGTCATTAAATCATGTATAATTTTGACTTCTCTGTGCATGCTCTTTGAGGTGGACCCCCTAAAACTCCATTATATGACTGACAGACAACAACGGTTTGACCGAAAAATGTCAAAATTGAAAATACTATGGAAACAAAGACACCTACATCTTGGATGCCCTCGAAGGTAAGCTAAAACATACCAAAAATTAATTTCAAGTGAACTATCCCTTTAACTAAGACGAGTTGATACATACCTCTCTCGTCTCAATGCGTGCGCTCAATCACTCAGGCGTGCAAGACACTTTGATCGCGCTGAACTAGCCCAGTTCATTCAATAGGGGCCAAACAGAGAAGCGACCAAACACCTCCACGTTTTCCCAATTTAAATACAGTAACATGAGTAGAGTAACTCGACCAAGGACGGTGACACAAAATAAAACGTTGCGCTTAACTAAGTGTGTAGAAAAGCTTTACACGCTTAGAAAAGGGCAACGTTTTATTTTGTGTCACCGTCCTAGGTCGAGTTACTCTACTTGTGTAACTGAATTTAAATAGGGAAAACGTGGAGGTGTTTGGTCGCTTCTCTGTTTGGCCCATATTGAATGAACTGGGCTAGTTAAGTTGCGATCAAAGTGTCTTGTGCGCCAGAGCAATTGAGCGCACGTACTGAGATGACAGAGGTATGTATCAATTCAACTTAAGGGAATAACATAGTTTAATTTGAAAAAAAAAAACGGTGGAGTATCCCTTCAAATTAATGTTTAAAGAATGTTTCAATATTTTAGCAACACTAAAACGATAATTAATTTGATCAGCGGAAAGACTTTTTCCAAGGTCATTGGGAAGAGGTTAACTAATTCCTAGTTTTCTAGTCATTACAGGACTCCTCAGTGCCAATAACATCTACACCTTGATGCATGTGTACTAAAACTTCTGCGAGGAGACGGTGCCTTTCCTCATGTCTTTGTTGTACAGGACATGGCAGTATGACAACATCCTGACAACCCTCCTGCTCTTCACGGGCGACACGAGACTTCAGTGATCCACTATAATTAACCCTGGTCCGAGTCCAGCCCAGGTAGAGAGTGAAAGAGCAGAGACTGCCAACGCGTCTGCCAGACGGTCCGCATTCCCCAGCGGTCCTTTTCTGCGCAGGAGACGCTTTGACACTCTCCTCCGTGTGCCTGTGTGTGATAGATTTAGCAGACAGCTCCATCCCAACGTTCTCCATCTGCGGCAGTCATTATTAGATCATCGGCGGGGTGACTCCCCAGTCCTGCCCCGCAGTGAAACAAGAATCGCACCAGTTAAAAGCATAAAGAGCACGTGAAAGGATTTGGCTACTCTTTGAATATCAAACTTGGGTTTAAAGCTGGGCAGAAAACGGTCAGACAAGAGAGACAAAAATGTCCCTATCAGAGATGTTCAGCTCCTCTTTCAGGGCGGAGGAGCATGGAAAGGCGCGCGACGAGAAAACAATGACAAGTTAATTATGAAAGACAAAAATGGCGGTGAAAGATTAGTTAGCATTCAAATCCGTTTCTATGTCTGGGGATGAGAAGCGGGAAAGGCTTAGCAATGCTTAAATATCTGCGGGCGAAAAACACTTCTATTTTGCCTTTCAAGTCCTCCCTGTACAAATTCACTCTGCTTTTTATTTGATATCACCACTAAAAATGATGTCTGGGGATGGACGGAGTCCATAAGCTCCTCATTGTCTTCAGTTTGACCAGGTGCTTGGCACCAAATCGCACCCTTCACACTGCCAGCAGCGGCTGGCTTCAGAGCAGTTCTGCAAATATATCATTCTCCTCCAGTCCTGCGAGGAAATCGCAGAGGAAGTACATTACAAACAGGTATCACAACAAGGACACTACCGTAATGATTTCTGTCAGCTAGCCGTGCACTTTTGGGACGACGAGAAGGACTGAAAGCGTCTGATTATCTCAGTCAAAGTGATCCCACAAAAACAATATTTTTTACATACTTGCAGTCATCTGTGTATTAAAATGAAATATGAGAAAGTATTTTTAGAGGGGAAAAAGGCTACACTTCAGCTGTAAATAAGCCATTACCATAGGTTCATTTTCACTGTCTGTGTCTGAGGCGCTATCAAAACACTGTGTTTGGATGAGAATTCCGACCAGCCGGTCATAGCAACAATGGCTCAACCAATGGCGTGAGCTTGGGGCGGGGCTATCTGCTCCTCTGGCCAATTGCAGACAGGGAGTGTTTGGGAAACACTTTTGAAACAGTCATTATTTTTTTCAATTCTCTTCTTGTTTGAGAATTCTGACCAGCCAGTCATAGCAACAATAGCTCAACCAATGGCATGAGTTTGTGGCAGGGCTTTCTGCTCTTCTGACCAATTGCAGACGACTGTTTAGGAAACTTGTTTTTTTCTGTTTGGTGAAGATAGTTGCACAGAAACTACACTTTAGTTCTAGAAAAAACATATTTTTCTTCAGTGACTTTCCATCTTCACATTGATGTCACTTTCCCGCCGGAACAACCCCCCTCAGCCTGACTGAGTGGCAAAAGATCTGCTGCCCGACTGGATTTAAAAATAAAAATCCAGTCTTTTTAAAAAAACAATTAAAATTTGACTAAAACGAACAATTTTATCAATTTAAACTAAATGTTGGAGTCAATATAGTGTTCCTTACAACTTACTAACGATCCAGTGATCCATGGATATTGACATGCAGCCAGGAATCGTATTTCCTGACATTTATGTTTGCCTGATTTCGACACCGGGGAAATAAAAAGCAATATAGATGGTAAACATAAAGCAAATTTGCCTGTGAACACTTTAAAAACAATATTGGTAATTAAAAAAGTTTTTTTTTATTATTAAAAAACATCCAATTATGCAAAATGATAAATATTTAATTGATGAGTTATTAATATATATATATATATATATATATATATATATATATATATATATATATATATATATATATATATAACAATCCAAAATATATGGGTATGGTTTGACACCTAAATTCAGCATATTGACACAAAATGATAACTGCAAATCCACCTTTTGCTGACTGGAGTCCAGTTGTTTCTGTGAATTGCAGTGATCCATTTGCTACTCTTTAGCAGTCTGTAAAAATATACCTCCGATTTTTTTGTCAAATCTAGTTGTACAGTCAATCGCAAAGCTCTTTCCCACTTTATATGTGTTGTGTTTGTTTTTCGTGGCATTCACGCTGAAAACAAATACAGACGCTCAGTCTTTTGCCACTCACTGTGAGTAACAGGCACTCCGGCTGACAGTGACGTCACGCACATACCCTCTATACACCGCTATTTTTTTAAATATAACACCAAATAAACAAAAATTCACCCTTAATCATCCATGGGACTAAAAAATACAGTGCAGTCTCTCTTTTGTTTGGCTGCTCTTTAGCTACAGCACACTCAGCAAATAAGATAAGAGCTCAAAATTCAATTATGTAGCACTAAACAAGATAATAATACAAATCCTACAGAAAGAACAGTGTGCTTAAGAAGTCAGCCATGCGTCTGCGCTCCGACAGGCAGAAAATTTATTAGCACTACAACTGCTGAATTTAAATACACTGACAAGTTGACCCACTTGTTGAGAGGAATCGCTAGCTAGCCTTATTCCTCTCAAATATCTCAGAATTACACCTACTTAATGGAAGAGACAATGGCAGAAAAAAAGCTGAACTAAATTTCACAGCTAAACAGTGTCCCAGTCCAAACTGTATAGTAACCTTCATAATGGTTGTGTTTATCTTCTGATGTTCTTGACACATAAGTCGTTCAATACTTAGCCCAAATGCAGGGATAGAATAGAACTCACAATCGTTAAGTGCTATGAAAAGAGTGAACGTGAAAAGACTTGATTCCTTCAAAAGTACTAAGAGAATTTTTTATAGAATCATTAAGGAACTTGAACTGATGTGTGCAACCAGAATCGTCAAATACCTTATATCTATTCCCATTCCTAGAAATCAATCCCAATGTTAAAAATTGAAAGCTTTGATTTTTTGGGGAAAAGACCTGTGTTTTCATGATTAAATATTAATGTCACAAGCTTCGTCTGAAGAAACATACAAGCAGCAACATTGAAATGACTAATATGCCAACCTCTGCTAACCTCTAAATCACAACTACTATTTAGCCTAAGAACGTACAGTATGTTCAAGCCCAAATTTTGACACATTTAGATGTTAAATCTTACAAAACTCCCAAAAGATTTGCATTTCGCTGCTAACAAGATTAGGGTTAGGATCTAGGATGCTTTAAGACTTCAAATCTTGAAGAACATGGTTTACCATATAAACACAACAGTTCAGGTTTCATTTATTGATCCCATTTCCACCTCTTTACCTTTTCTATCTTGACAATCACCTACAGTAAATCTTCTTTATGCTCCCTAAATGAACCAAACAGGTTTCAAATGCCAGAGAGTAAGATCTTATCCAAGACGTTTCTTTTGATAAGCTTCTCGTTTGGTTCATTTAAAGAGCCCTTGCTTCAAAAACCATTTATTTGTGCCACTTTTTGCTCACCTCCACAGGTAGACAAGGGTGTTATAATGCTGAATGTTATGCAATATCCAATTACAGCTTTGGTGCACTGTGAAGAAGATAAGGACAAAAAGAATGGCAGTGAACTGATTCCGTGTCCATGGCGTTGGGTCAAAAAAGCCTCAGCGTTTAAAGGGAAGGTTATAAATACTCTGTGCACTCTGAGTCAGCTGTGCACAAAATACCCTTCTGTTCCTCCTGTCACCTCCTGGTACCTTCACGCTATGTGGACATATCGGAGCAGTGAGGGAAGGAGGGATGAAGAGAGGAGAGGGAATGGGGGGGCAGGGGGTGAGGGATAAATTAGCCAAACCACTTAGGTGATTTCAACTAAAATTAGCTATACTGCCTGTGGGCTCCATCAATTCTCAACTTCCTGAAACTCTGACAAGCATGGGGCAACTTTCTCCCAGCGCCCCGGAGAGGTGCCGCCTCGCTTCCCTTTCCTCCTCCTTTTGTGGAAGATTCTCTCCTCCGCGAGCAACATCTCTCGACATTAGAGTCGGATGGACTAGTCGCCCCAAAACCAACTAGTATTCTGTGCTACCTTTAACATTTTCGCTTATTTTTACAATAATATGCCGAAGAATGGTGAAGGAACAAAAGGTGGTTGCACCGCGATACTACAAAAGGACCATTTTTGGTAGGGGAGCACCAAAATAAAACTGATATGTTAATTCAAATACTATGTGTTCAGATATACTACACTGTTGACGTATTGTTTTTCACATACTACAAAGTAGGGAAGTATTCTTTCTAGAAGAAACTTTCTAGAAGATGTATTAAAGGAGTAGTTCACTTTAAAAAAAAAACTTCTGCTGATAATTTACTCACCCCCATGTCATTCAAGATGTCCACGTCTTTCTTTCTTCGGTTGAAAAGAAATTAAGGTTTTTGATGAAAACATTCCAGGATTTTTCTCCATATAATGGACTTTACTGGTAACCAAATGATTCAAGGTCTATAAGACTGTTCAAAGGGCTTTAAACGATTCCAGACGATGAATAAGGGTCTTATCAAGCGAAACGGTCGCTCATAAAAAAAAATAAAAATTTAAGTTTTATAAGCTCAAATGCTCGCCTTGCTCTGTTATGTGATGCACGTTCATGTTCAAAATGAGCAAATCTTTTTTTCGAGACATTTGGTTCATTCAATGAATGAAATGAACGAATTGACTCGGAAGAAGATTCGTTCATTTTGATGAACGAGTTTGAACAGGAGAGTCACACAGAACAGAGCAAGGTGACCATTTTTTTAAACGAGCGATCGTTTCGCTTGATAAGACCCTTATTCATCGTCTGGAATCGTTTAAAGCCCTTTTTTTGTACAGTTTGAACAGTTTGCCGTTTGCACTGAAACTGTCTTATAGACCTTGAAACATTTGGTTACCAGTAAAAAGCATTATATGGAGAAAAATCATGTTTTCATCAAAAACCTTAATTTCTTTTCGACTGAAGAAAGAAAGACATGGACATCTTGGATGACATGGGGGTGAGTAAATTATCAGCAAAAGTTGTTTTTAAAAGTGAACTACTCCTTTAAAGTAAGTTGTATATAAATTCTGTAGGAAAGTGGCTTTCTAGGAGAAGAATTGCACACTTTTTCCCTTTAAAGAAAGATGTCTGCTTGGGGTCCAATCGTACTAATGTGAGTATTCATGGCTATACAAGATTAACTAGTCATTTAGATGACCGTCTACTTCCAAAACGTGTTGCTATGCAAATCACTTGCACCGCTTGCAAAGCAGACCATACGGTTTTACACGGGACATTCGCAAGATTCCGAGATCGGGCCTCCCAGTGGGACTAGGGATGGGCATGTTTCATTCAGTCCAAACGGCACAGATGTGCCCATAAACCCGCGTCAGCGGCCCGTCTCGGAAAAACGCACCACGCTGTATGATTAAGGAAGACAAATGACTGTGAAGAGCTGTTCTCTCTCGGCCTCTGATTCAAAGAGACGGTTGAGTGAAACCACTCTCTCCGAGACTGCACCAATATGTGCCGCTCTGCCTCACATGCCCACTGCCTCTCTCTCTTCCCAGGTGTTCCTTCCGTCTGTTGACTCACTCCGAGCTCGGTAGAACTGAAACCACATGCTTTCATTCCCATCTTACCTCTACCGGGTCATTCGACGAAACGGGTGCCATTTGTCTTCTTACATGTGTAAATATTTAAACAATAAATATCTGATTGAACATTTGCTGTTTTACCGTACTTTTATAAATGCAAATCAACAAAAAGCCAGTAATTCCATTATTTGGGCTTTCTTTACGTCTGTTCCAACTTCTCCTTGCTATATTACCAAATATACATCATTTCCATGAACAAATGTATAGAAATAGTTAAAGTGTTGTCCACAGGTTAAGCGTTAACCCAGTTACCATCATTTTTTATTATAAACTAAACTATAAAATTAAAAACAAAAATCAAGTGAACTCCAAAGACAGGTTAAAGTCTCCTCTTTCGTTATAACTCGAAGACTTACGATTTACAGTTAGCGGACGACCTTAAAATGTCAACTCTGCTACAAAGAATTTGTATAGCAAGCAAATTATCGTTTAAAGGTAGTTGTTTGTAAAAATGCCAGTTCTAAGGCCCCGTCCACACTACTGCGTTTTCGTTTAAAAACGGAGACCTTTTGCTACGTTCGCACCTCCCGTCAAGACTGAAACGGAAAAAACGAAGACCTAAAATGGAGAAGTTTAGAAACGTTTTGAATCTCTGGAGGGCGTTTTAGACAAGACGGAACAAAACGGAGGACTTCAGAAACGCTGTCGCAAGACTCACGCTCGCCCTATGATTGGGTGTCATCAGTCATGATGTCTCCTTCCCTGATTCGTCAGCCACTGTTTAGACCGGCACGCGCATGCCCAGTGTTGGTGAATGGTCACATGATCCGCGTTTTCAGTCGTTTCAATGTGGACGGAGATTAATTCTAATACGCAGATAAAACGCAGGTGTGGACGGAGATCGTATTCGTTTTAATTCTCCGTTTTTAAACGAAACGCAGTAGTGTGGACGGGACCTTAGAAGCACATTGGAGTTTCACAACCTGAAACACAAGCATCCTAATGTCAAAGTAAACCGAAAATCTGTCACCCTGATACCGTAAACGTGGTGTCCTTTTACAAGGCATAATTACACAAATTTCTACCAATCGCAAAATAATAATAACGACAACAATAATTGTCTTATCAAACTGGAGTCATCCGTTTCAATAAAATGACCTCATTCTTCAACCGTTGATTGGGGCCATTGCCATTTTAATAAGGGTTGTGAGACCTGTGACCCCAAATGCTGAATCATATTAAATTCTACTCCAAAAGAATGTCATTGATAGGTCTGTCCTTGAGGTGTAGCACTAGGATGTGTCCGACCTTCAAGATGAAGAACCGGGCGGCATATGGGGCAACGTTTATGCCCACCTGGTTCCCACAGGCGCCTCTCTCTGCCCATACCAAATGGCCAGTCTTAGTCTCTATCTTAGCAGACAGGTGGCCAACCTGCCCTGAAAAATTAATTTCACATTTATTGTTAGTGTGCGTCAGGCCTCTCTCTGGACAGCTTGTACAGTGAGAGCCGTATCCCATATGGTGCCCTGATGTAAACCAATGCATCACCAATTCCAGAAAGATAATGCTGGTTCAGAATATTTCGGATTAATATTCAATAGCACGTGTGAGTTGTGCAATTTAAAACTGTTCATTTTCTGCACAGAGATAAAATGGCTGTGGGAAATGTTAATGTTATCCAGTGAGCGCACACTCATACGTTTGCTCACAACAAACTCAAAAAGGCAGAAAATGTGCTGCTTTGACTCGCTATGACATATAATCAGACACGCGTACATGGATATAGAAAAAAAATAAAAACCTGACAGCTTTGGTTTCCTGCCTGACTGCCTAACCAGACCCACAGACCCCAAACAGATGAAGATGAAGACATTTCCGACGATCCGCCGTAGTGTGTCAAACAAGCCGAGTACACGAAACTGACCTATTCCTTAATGGCTTTTAATGAAGACAATGTGAGCCTGTGGTTCCGCTGAGACAGCGGTGCTTACAGCGGCTCCCCGATCGTCCCGGCCGTGAACAGACACAAAAATGAAGCTGATGAATCCTAATTCAGGAATTGTGAATTTTGAATTGCTCTCCTCCCAGTGTACCTTTCCCCCACAGACTCCAATATCCGTTTGTCAAATTAATGGGAATATTGACTCCAATTAAAATGTCACATTTAACACAAATTTCATGTGAGATGACGATGGCTTTGTGGGGTTGTTAAATTCTTCAGTGCAGGAAGAACCACTGCCAAAAATCATAATTATAGAATTGCACGAAATAATTTATTTCAGACAACTTAGTGTGATTAAATATGACAGATTCATGATAATAACCCAAACAAAACATAATTAAGGAATCTAATCGCAGATGTTTGCAGTTAAATAAGAAATATTTTTGTTTAGTTATATTGCTTGCCTAGAGCTATGATTTTTTATGATTTATTGATATTATATCAGCAAGATATAGTACACCAATGCCTGATTTAAGAATCAAATGAAACTATATATATATCAAGCATTTAGTTAAATACGAAAATGGAGAGAAAATATAAAATATGGAGTATATATAGTCTTTCTCTCTCTCTCTCTCTCTCTCTCTCTCTCTCTCTCTCTCTCTCTCTCTCTCTCTCTCTCTCTCTCTCTCTCTCTCTCTCTCTCTCTCTCTCTCTCTCTCTCTCTCTCTCTCTCTCTCTCTCTCTATATATATATATATATATATATATATATATATATTGAAAATATACATCAGCGCATTAAAAGGAAAAGAACGAGATAGTCTTTGTGTTTTATTTAACATAAGCTTACTTGGCTCAAAAACTGACACATTATTACATATGCATTCATCTAGATATTTTACTTTTATTTATTGTTTAAAATGACTTGGTGGCAGAGAGCCGTATAATGAAGCTCCACCCCCACTATACTGAGAGTCTAGCTCCGCCCACACTGAACTGAAAGTATAGCTCCGCCCCCACTGTACTGAGAGTCTAGCTCCACCCCTCTCCATCTTGCAAACTACCTGCGAGGTTATTTATTTGGGTAGTTGCATACATATTCTGAATGCCTTCATCAGAATTCAAATGAGTAATTTTAATTTTTTGAGTAATGCGATTAATCGCATCCAAAATAAAAGTTTGTGTTTACATAATATATGTGGGTGCACTGTGTATAATTATTTTGTATATATAAATACACACAAATGCATGTATATTTAAGAAAAAAATTTATTTATATATAAAATGTTTATATTTATATATAATATAAATTATATGTAAATCTATATACAGTATATAAAAATATTTCTTAAATATATACAAGCATGTGTGTGTATTTTATATTTACAAACTTTTATTTTGGATGCGATTATTCACGATTAATCGTTTGACAGCCCAAATAATAATATAATATATACAGTACAATAATATTATATAACATAGATAATAATATAAAATTACAAAAAATATAATACAACTAATGGTTTTATTATTTTATGTTTTTAAATGTAAATTAAAATTTGTTTTGCACATTTAGAGCATTACTGTACGTCTTCAAACACGTCCTCAAAAATATCCTGCTTAAAATGTCCCTTCTTTTTTAATTCATAATCTTAATGCAAATATTTTTAATATGTAAATACTTTTTAATAAAAAATGCGTACTTGAAAAGAGTAAAAACACATAAGAACCAATTTGATTTCATAAATGGCATATACCGACGTCTAAATTAAGATATCTCTATGATTTGGCATCTACAGCTGGTTGCCAGTTTGTCAGCTCGATCCTCTCTGTACGTCTCTGCAGTCCTAAACACCGCTGAGCACCTGTAACATGTCAGCAGTGCCGTTCAGACAGCCTGCCAGACATACAGGGGTCAACCTAAATTAAAACCTTTTGATCGCGCCGCTGTTTGACATTAGAAACCTCCCTGCCACTTTTCACCAATTATGCAACCGTCAACATCTGTTTGTTCCTTGCCATTTGAACACTTGGCCCTCGAAGCTGCAATGTTACGCAAGAAAGCCGCCCATCTCAGATCTGGGTCTAAACTAAACATTGCGACTCACCACAAGTAGCGCTAACAATAACACGGGGCCGTTCTGGATGCGGATGCTAGACGAAAACCAAACCCGAGTCTCGCTGGAACAATGGTGCGACTTTCTATAGTTCCTGCAGGAAGAGAGTTAACTTCAACACGTATGAAAATAGATTCATTTTCCTCGTGACCTCCACTCTCTCCGCTCAGGCTGAAGTCTTTGCAAATATATGCAGACAAATGTTCCGATCTCTAAGGGGAACATTCTCCGGGAATATCAGAGCGTTCCTTACCGCACATTATATTTCGGGCTTTATCTATTGTTTGTTTCTGACAAGGTGCTCCACTGAATCGGTCGGTGCTGTTATATCAAATTCAGTGTAATAACCTCCGGCCTACTTTCCGGAGAAGGGAAAAAAAATGAGAGAGAAGTCGGAAGACAAGGGAGAAGTTACGATGAATGAGAGAGGAGACTTCCAAGGACACGCTGGACTTCCTTAATGGAGTCTCCAGGAGCGGCGATGTTGGCCCGGAACGAGGTGAACAGGACAAACGGGATTCCTGGCCAGGCAGGAGGAACGCCAAGGTCAAAGGTCAAAAACATCCCATGCTTGCTTTGCTGTGAGCAAGTAAAGGGAGCATATATGACTGAAAGGGCTTGAACGCTTTAGCTACATATAACCAGATTTATTAGGAATGTTACAATACAACATGAAACAAATGAGCCTGTAAATTCAGTTATTATACAAAAATATGGGCCTTTAGACGGTTTGTTTTGTCATCCGCACAGATTACAGCAGCGTTTTGAGTGCGTAGAAATGCACATGCTGTTGTTTCTGGCGATTGCTGAGGCTCATGGGAGATTTATGACACTTTAGAAATATATAGCTTGTCAAGTGGAGGCACTTTCAACAGAAACTGCTTATTTTCCCTATTAGACCTCTCCGGCGCACTTCAGAAGCACACGCGCACGCTCGCACATCAATGGACTACATCAAAAGCTGCTCAAGAGTAATAGAGTGGCAAATGCTTCAGAACACAGAACTGTAAATGAACACAGACCTGCCTGGATTCAAGTTTAAACACAGCTCACACATTCTAGACAATTACAGATTCTGATTAAAAATCTGATGAAATTAAATGAAAGAACAGTATTTTCTGACCATATATATCACTCTACACTATTAACTTCGACTTTTGCCTCGATAAACTCGTAATTTACTGCTTATTAATTGTTATTGAGGTAGGTTTTATAGCATTAAGATTTAGGTATTGGGAAGGATTATGGGATGTAGAGATAAGGTCATGTAGAATGAGACATTAAAGGAGTAAGTTCACTCTTAAAAACTTCTTACTTTTTGCTGTTAATTTACTCACCCCCATATCATCCAAGATATCCATGTCATTCTTTCTTCAGTCGAAAAGACATTAAGGTTTTTGATGAAAACATTCCAGGATGTTTCTCCATAATGGACTTCAATGGGAACCAAACGAGTTCAAAAGACAGTTTCAGTGCAAACTGTTCAGAAGGGCTTTAAGACGTTTCAGACGATGAATAAGGGTCTTATAAGCGAAACGATCACTCATTTAAAAAATAAATAACAAAGTTTACGTTTTATAAGCTCAAATGCTCGCCTTGCTCTGTACTGCGATGCACGTCTCATGACTCTCCTGTTCGAAAATGAACTAATCTTTTTCCGAGTCAATCCATTCCGTTTCGTTTGTTGAATGAACCAAACGACTCGGAAAAGGATTGATTCATTTGATGAACGAGATTCAAACAGGAAGTCACAAGGCCATCACAGAACAGAGCAAAGGCAAGGCATTTGAGCTTATAAAACTTAAACTTTGTTATTTATTTATTTAATGAGCGATTGTTTCGCTTGATGAGACCCCTTATTTAGTCGTCTGGAATCGTTTGAAAGCCCTTTGAACAGTTTGCAGTTTGCATTTGAAACTGTGTTTTGGACCTTGAACCAGTTTGGTTTTCCAGTGAAGTCCATTATATTATATTTTTACGACTGAAGAAAGAAAGATACTGGACAACTTGCATGATCTTGCTTTAACTGTAAAGCGGTCCTGGTTTAAATGTCAGAGATATAGGCAATCATGAAAACATGTTTTAGTGCCAATCGTATCATCTGACACCCAGTATAGAGATCTGATTAACCCATTTTAGCAAATGTTTCAACCAAACTGACGTACAAACTACTTCTTGCAGCCATCTTGAGATTTGGGCCTACGACAATTCCATATGCCTCCCATCAAAACAAGCACTCGAGGGCTTTATTGGTAAACCATCAACTTTTAGTTGAAAAGTAAAACAAATGACAGACGTTCGGGCCCCTTGGCGTCACAGAGCTCGGGCATCGCAGCAAAGACATGCAGTTTCGACAAAAGCCCGGCCAAGCCTGAAGCTGGATAGAGGTAAAAGACGCTCTTCCTCAGAACGAGCGCATCTGTTCTTCAAAAGCCTCCTGCCATTACCAGCTCATCATCAAGACACTTTACCCCCAGCGGTCCGCCTGGAGCTGCCGGCCAGCCCCGCGTCCCTAGCGAGCTGCCGCGAAGGGCGAGATGGGGCTCGGACCCGATGGGTACCTCCGGGCCGGGTCCGTGCCGCACGGCTCAGGCCCCCGCCAATTCCCAGTCCAACTGTCACTGCTGGCACAGGCCTCCGCCCCTTCAAGCACATAATCTGTGCTCGATGTGGCAGTTAAACCCTCCGCCATCATCGCACAGACCGTCTCCGTCACACACACACACACGAGACTGCGGAGCATTGTCTGCAACTGTGCGCTTCTGTCATCAGATAGGAAAGGAAACAAAAGAACTCTAGACAGTGTTTCTTGATCTGCAACAGGAAAACTTTGGTGCATTTGTCGTCCCACGATTCAAACCGCACAAGAGCAAGAGTTTCTAAAAATAGAGCGCTTGCATTGAGTTCTCTTATGTTACTACAAATAATAGATAAGGAAAACCGCACCCATGCAAATGTGAGTGGAAATTACGTAATTTGCTTGGGTTCACTCAAAATCTTTCCAGGATTGAGGGATTCAGAGGATGCCGGGTCTTATGATGGTAGTAGAGATGGTAGTCAATAGGGAATGAGATCTGTTTGATTAAAACATTCTTCCAAATATCTTCCTTTGTGTTCAGCAGAACAAATAAACACATATGGGTGAGGGTGAGTAAATGCTGACATAATTTTCATTTTTGGGTGAACTAACCCATTTAATGTTTCTTTTTGTGGGTGAAATCGTCCATGCTATACAAAGTGATGTTTTGGTGATTAAATTTGGGTAATTCTGTCATTTGTAAATTTTCAGAGTTTCGCGTTCATGCTAAAGTATCTTGCAATGAAGCCTGCTTTGTATTTCAGCGGAACAAATTAAAATGTTTTGTGCACAAAATAGATGCTAACGTTTTGCCAAATTTTGCTGTTTCGACTGAATATTTCCGGTAGTGGAAATTGAGTCACAACAACTAATAAACTATTGTTGTTTCAATTCCAAATCCACATAACTGTTCCATTAGTGATAATGTATACTGTTCAGTGCTTGATACTTGCTGGCTGACAGACTTTCTAATGTGTTATATAGCCATGCATTTCTAAAAATACAGTACCAGGTCCTATCCATAATTACAGTTCCATATCACTTTGCCAAATTATTTCACTTAACAGGGTGAAAATGACAAAACATTCAATTTTATTTCCAAAAATACTTGGGAAAACAAGCTTTCTTCAATAACTGCATAGAAATGCTTCTTAAAATGCTTCTAAATTTCTAAAAGAGAACTCTGGCGCAAAATGAACCTTTGGTCTAATAAAACATCGGTACTAGTCAATCGTTTCTGAGATTTTGTTTTTATGATAATCGAATGTAAAGAGTTTTATCTCTAAAACCTATAGTTTAGCATATAACACTAGTAATGGGGGCATTTACGAAGTAAAAAGAAATTGCTAGTTTATACCACTAACAAGGCTCAAAATAGCCCCACACTAACACAGTAACATAATGAGGGTCCATACATGCAAAACGTAGCAACTTAGTAAGTGCACAGACCGTTTAATAAGAAGATAGTTTATAAAGACAGTTCACAGACAGGGGCCATCTTAGAAAATAAGTCTTGATAAGTCAAATCACGAACGTCGTGCTGAGTGATCTGAACTGTATGAAGTTCAGCGAACTTATAAACGTGTATGAACGCATTCGGGTATAAAGCTTATCGAGACTATTTCTGAAGATGGCTCCTGTCTGTATACACGAAAGTGAACTGTTCTTTATATACGTATCTTCTTATTAAACGGTTCTGTACACTGACAGACCTCAATGCTCAATACAGTTCTCAATGCTTCGTTTTGTATGTATGGACCCTCATTATGTTACTGTGTTAGTGCAGGGCTATTTTTGAGCCTTGTTAGTGGTATAAACTCAGCAGATTCTTCTTACTTAAGAATGCCACTGCTAAGCATTCACATACGCTGAACAGTTTTCTGACATTAGAAGCCCTTTACATCTGATTATTCATGGTGAAAGGACAAATCAATAGCACTATTCGACTAGTTAACGATGTTTTATTAGACCAAAGGTTCATTTTGTGCCGGAGTTCTCCTTTAAAAAAACCTAAATCAGTAGCACTAAATAAATGTAGTTTTGCAAACAAGAATATTTGTACTCTGGATCACTGAATTATTGAAAATAAATTGCCGAAATCTAACGATGGATGAGAAACATATCCTTCGAAACCAAAACAAACTAATTCAATCTACCTCCTCAATAATACTGCAGTCTCATACTTTGCGGCGGTTAATTGTGTCACAAGGTGTCCGCCGACTTCCTGCTGCCATCCTTGTCTCCACATCTCCCAGTGACAGAGCGCTAATGTCACGCACATCCAGGTGAGAGCGTGCACGCCGTCACGAGCGAAAATGCCGAGCTCGCCATGCTCAGCCGTCTCCTTAATTGGGTAAAACAAAGTAATTTGAGTGCAGCGGGGGCGTGAAGGGCTAAATGACAGGACAGAAGGTCAACGCTTCTCCCTTACTCCACCGAACGTCATCCACCAACACGCCCAGCATGATTTTGAGTTAATATTGAGATTCTATTATCCAGCAGCCCTCCTGCCATCTGCCCACACGTGCGCACCGGCTCAGGCAATCAACTGTATCGTGCTGTGAGAGACAGGGCTACAGTGCAGGTTTCAGCTACTGTACGTGTGCAATGCATTGTGGGTCTTTTTATCTTGTCATGAAACTTCATCACATCTTCGGTTGAGGCATGATCTCTCACACTTTTATTGCTTAGTCTAAACCTAAGAACATAGAATTACACAAATGAAAAAACACAGGAAAACGGTAAAGATGGTACACAAACCATGAAGTTTGCAAACGTTTTGCACCAGTTGAAGGACTGTGATTTGCCCTGCATGTACCAGGGAAGTCGATGCCACTCTGGCATCTATGTATATATATATACACACACACACATATATATACACACACACACACACACACACACACACACACACACACATACAGTCCTAAAAAGCTGTAGCGTGGAAACAGGCAAGAACAAGAGCACTCTGCCCCTTTTTCAGAGGTATTTAAAACACATACCTAGACAATGGAAATACCCTAAGTAACAAGCTATTTGTGGTGAAAAGGCAATTCGAGTGGTTTTCGAGGAACCTTTCCAAGAGCGTTCAATGGAGGGTCATGAAGAACAACGGCGAGATCCTTCAGGGAGGGTCAGAAGCTGCGTGTGTCAGCAAAGTATGAAGATTACACTTCTGTGACATAGCCGGAGCAGTGCCCCAGGTGCACACACACATTGAGTTACAACACAGTAGCTATTTCCACATTCCTCTGGCCGCTGGCCTGCTCAGATGTCTCAACAAAGCAGCTGTGGTTTCATTGAAAGGAAGAGAATAACAGAGGAAGAAAAATGTTTAGAGGAGTACTTCAAACAAATGAATACTTCACATACCAAGTCCGCCACAGTGTGCATCAAAGCTATTCAAATTTGATATTTCGTTTTGTAAAACATGTCAAATTTACTTATAAAATGCGGTGTAAGCTCATACTTGAACAACAAAAGAACATTCATGTCTCTCTACCTGATGTCTTTAGTCTATGAAAAAGAGATGTGTTGGTGGTTTTTCTAAGGTAAACAACACCATTTAGTGTTACGACTTAGAACAACTGGTACCCTCAAATCACATTCGAGGAGTGCTGTATCTTTTATAAGCAATCTACCAATATTTTCCTATAAACAGATTTACACTGAAAAAGAAACTGCACTTTTGACTCGGGCCAGCCAAAAAAAATTACATTCTAAACACCTTAGCAACTGCATATCAACATCTTTCTAAATACCCTAGTATTGTGATGGCTTGTTGCAGCTAATGTACTTTGCAGCTACTACAAATGACTGCCTGTGTATGTTAGCTTTCTCCAAGTACAGCTCATGCTCAGATTCAGGAGATGTGCAACGCTTTGGGCTATGTTGGCGCAACCCTTCCTGGGAATAATCCTTTAATGTGTCCCATGAATTTGCATGAAGCATTTTAGGGGAGGGCGAGGTAGTTGCTTACCTATAAGCAAGTGTGTACCACAGGGCTCCGCGTTAGGCCCGATGCCTTTAGGGCTCAATCAGGTGTTATATATCCGTTTTAGGACACCACCATCAATCTTCCCCAGTCCACTCACTCTCCCACGTGCAATCAAATCACCAGCCTCAAGTACGTACTTAGGCATCACGTCCCAGCTGCCAGCTTTTGTACTCTGACGGTACATATTTGTCAGTTCTTTGTTATTCCAAGCACTGGTTTCTTGCCTGCACAGACTCTGCAGAACAATTGGGTGCTAAAGCTCATAATGAAAAGCTGGTGTGAATGCGCCATCTTATTCAATACCGTTTCAAAGGAAGTTTCAACAAAGCTAATTGACACTTTCATTTTTTCCACATCTAACTTTCACCCTGATGATCTCAACATGAGTTAATGGCTCACACCAAAGAGCAGATCTACAGATGCCTTGTTCCTTAATACAGTTGTTGCAAACCTTAAACACAACCATTCTGATATGACAGATATGAAACTATGGTAAGTATCCCACATAAAACCGGGAAAACACATAGTTTGCATGACCAGACACTAGTCAAGTGTGGCACATTTACATGCTACATTTATGACACATTAGCTTTACTGAAGTCAGGGGTACTGAGTGAGCTAAGTAATTTAGTCATCTTGACAGACTGAAGTATCGTGGAAGCAACTGTGCAATGCGTTTTTGTTCACCGATGGGTTCTTTTTATTGAGTTTTCTCTTACGCCGTTGAGTGATAGAACACGCGTCAGTGAACATTAGGCCTCGGGCCACAAGGAGGGTGGAAGTGAGCGGGGAACCTATGTTGACACCTCGCTGGATCCGTTAATCCGACCTGTGAGTGATGGCCGGGAGTTTGAAAGGCACTTTGTCCCAATTAGAACCGTGCAGCAGATTTCCACCTGGCCCTGACAGAGATGAAGTGGCTCTTTTGAGAAGACACAGTGGCTTCCAGCCAGGTAAGAAAGAAGACCAAAAGGTTCTAGTGCAAGTCTCAGCAATTAACAAACCTCTGGACAACCCCCTAAATGCAAGATGAAATGAAATTCTCGCAATCAATTAAAACTAACGATTGTCATTCACCTTGGCGTGTTTACAAAGTAGACAAACTGCCATGCATACGCCACAGCGACGGGTCAATCACTGGTCAGCGGGGAAGGAAGTCCGCGGAGCAGCAGGCGCAGCAAATGGACATCGCCGCTGATACAAATGACAGATGTGGCTAATAAACAGCCTGGCACAGTAATAATTTCAACTCTACCCATTTTCTGCAGACCAAGGTGTCATTTCAACCGTACAAATCGTGAAAAATCAAACATTCATTCAAAGTTCAGCTTATTCCCTCAGTGCCGTCGAGAGGTGGAAACACACTCACTGTGCCACTTTCATGCACATCATGCGTTACAATCATTCCTTAAACTAAATTAGGCTTATTTTTGTAGTCAATTTACAAATTAAACCTTTAAAAGAGTAAAAGTTCACCCAAAAAATATAAATACACTATAATTAATTCGCCCTCATGTTGTTCCAAAACCCGAACGCTGCTACTTTTTTCCATTATGGTTATATACAAGACACTCAAGAACCAATGATTTTATTATATTGACGTCCATGTTGTGACATATTTGAATTTAAGTAAATAGTGACATGAAATTTTGAAGCTCTGGGAAAAAAAATTAAATAATAATTTATTGTTGTTTTTGGAGCTTGATGGGTTGTATTCATTAAAAAAGTCATTGTATGGAAAAGATCTATGTTTTTATGCTTTTAAAGAAGACAAACAGCCTGCAGGTTTAAAAAGACAATAAATAATGACTGAATTTTCAATGGCTTCTGCTCACTAAGACGGCAAAACAGATGATTTGATAGACAAGAATCAGAAAGTATCTTGCTGTTCAAATAGATACATATCAAGATTAGTCAAATTTGCATTCAGTTCAAAGTAACATAACCTTTACCATCCCACAAATGAGTTTCCAGAAGCAGTGTTGGCGAATTTCCTCGAACACACAGACACCATTTGTGCTCCATCTAACTTTTTCTTCGTTAAAATGCAATCAATTGTTATTACGTCTGCCAGCCATGTGGTAAAAACTTCAATCTTTTAATCTGAAATTAATGCAGCAATTATAATGAGGTCTCAGAAAGGAATAATTTCACGTTTCAAAAATCCTTGAGAATTAACTGATGGCTTCCATCTTCCTATTTCTGTATGTCTATTTCTGTCTGTCACGTAAAAATAGGGTTTTGAATAACCTGACATTGGTTTAATTATCTATGGGGCACCATATAAGGAAAATAAAGCTATCGATAAGGCTGATAAACTTTAGCCTAAAGATGGAGGGACGTGATTGGTGCAGCAGAGACGTGACAGGGGGAGAGCCCAATTCTCCATCACTGTCGGGGTCCAGTGGTAACGTCGCTCATCACTGCTCCATCAGTTCCTTCCCCTGGTCATCTATCCATAAGCGGGGATTAACTATTCATTACGTAAAAGAGAAATCTCATTTTATGTTTATGACATCATATCAAAAAAGACTCAGTCACAAGTTGACAATCCAAAGTTTCCAACAGTCTCCGTAAATCCTAATTACTCAGAGGCTAATGATAGTGTTTCAGACCCACAGCAACGGTCTTTTGGTGCTTTGTTCGGATTATTGTTACATCATAAATAGAATGACTTGGATGGATCCAAACAATGCTCAAAAATTACACACTTAACCTTTAAATTATGCATTTCTTCATTAAAACTTTACAACATGGTTCTTAATGCATTAACTAATGAACTACCAATGAGAAATATATTTTTACAGCATTTATTGACCATTGTTGATGTTTAGTTAATACAAATACAATTCTTTCATTGTTCAAGTTAGTTGATTAGTTGATAACATTGATTCAGTGCAAATGGGTAGGGTGTAACAAAATACGTTCCACAATATGTTGCAATAAAACAATGCAACAATACGATTATCGTGGATAGTGACAATATGTTTTGTGGATAGTCCGCTCAAAAAACAAATCACTGTGTGAGAAAAGATTCAAGTTTTCAGAGTTTTAGTGTAAGTACTACATTTGAACTACTATATGTAATGTTGATTATAATGTAATAATAATGCAATGGGGAAATATTTGTGGGTGCTGATAATGCACAAATGTCATGATGTTACCAGTAAAAAGTGGCCGACATTATTTTAAATATATCTAGACAAAGAATGCAAGTATATCCATCTACAATAACTCAGAATTTTAAGGTTCAAATCGTTAACCTTTTACCCATTTTTGTACCATTTACCTATATTAACCTTTTCAATAATATCGTATCAGTGAGTTCAATGTGTATTTTTACATATATATTTTTAGTAATATTTTTTAGTAAGACGCTTTAGTAAGCATTAAAAGTACTATTACTATGGTACTAACATTAATAGTACTATAAATAAATAGCATTTATACAGAATTGTTGTTTAAAATACAAACTCAATGGAGATCACCAGTCAAGCCAACTATGGCAGAAATATCAAAGCGTGCCAAAAACTTCAGTAATCTACAGGAAAAGCGGAAAGACTTTTTTTTCGTCCTATGGCTTAACTGCTTGATAATTGCAAAATTGCTTAAATCAATGTTAATTATATATATATATATATATATATATATATATATATATATATATATATATATATATATATATATATATATATATATATATATATATATATATATATATATATGAAGATTCAGATGCAAAAGCCTCTAAGTGCCATTTGAAATTTTCTTCTAAAATGATCATTTTTATCAAGCTTGTATATTTAAGTTCAGTAATTTCACTTAAATGGCAATGAAGATTACCTATTAATTGTCATTTAAGTGAAATTACTGAACTTAAATATACAAGCTTGATAAAAATGGTCATTTTAGAAGAAAATTTCATATGGCATTTTAGAGGCTTTTGCATCCTAACTTTCATATATATATATATATACATATACTATACATATATATATATATATATATATATATATATATACATATATATATATAAAGATATATATATATATATATATATATATTATAGAAATATATAATATATATAATATATATATATATATATTATATATATATATATATATATATATATTTATTTAGCAATTAATCAAAATCTTAAATATTTAACATTTTTAAAAGTTAAATTAATATCAAGCCTATATGTTTATATATTTAAAATTTTATCATTTTCAATATCAATATACTTGCTTTTCCTGTATCAAAATTGGTAATTGAGATTGTTACATTTTTGTTATTGATCGCTAAAATTTTGAAATTAAGTGTCAGTTCTACCCAAAAATCATTCATTTAACCCTCATTTTACTCACCCTCAAGCTGTTTCAAACCTGTATAAGTTTCTTTCTTCTGCTAACACAAAAGAAATATTTGAAGAATGTTGGTCTACCTGAACAGTTGATGCCATGGAAGTCATTAGGGTCCATCAACTGTTTGGTTATCCATTTTCTACCAAATATCTTCTTTTGTGTTCAGGTTTGGAACAGCTTGTGAGTAAACGATGACAGGTTTTTCATGTTTGGGTGAACTATCCCTTTAACACTTCAAAGTAAGGAACGAACATGCCTTAATTTCACAATTTAACAAGTAACTACAATGATAAATGGTAGAATAAATGGCAAAATCTCTGCCTGAGAGAGTTAAGTTGAAGGTCAGTAAGGACAAACCGGGTCCTCGGCAAAACCTTGTCCCCTCTCCGATCGCTGTAAAGACATTTAAATAAGAATGAACTAATGGATTCACATCCAATGTCGACTCAACATGATTAATAGTTATGGGCATTGTTTAACCACTCTGGTCCACTGGTTCACTGTAATTTTGGAGGGGGTTAAGAAAAAAAAAACGAGAGTGGGTCTCTAATATTAATAATTAGCTGGCTGAATCATCACAGGAAGAGCCGAGTCTGTCCAAGCCTGCACGATTTTAATCAAAGATTGAAAATAGGAGCTGATTATAATCTGCATTGAAGAAAGTCACCGGGGGTGTTTGAAGAGTACGACATGCCCAGATGTTAAGGATAATTTGATTAAGAGCTTGCCGCACCTGAAGGGACAGAATTTCTGTCTCTTTTTAACTCTATTTACTGGATTAGGCACCGCTTCTTAATCATATATGAATAATTACAAGTACATTGAGTGACACTAATTCAAAACACAGCTTATCTTTTCTGATCAGCCCTGATTTTTATTTGTTAGGGACCCGGAATTGTTTTAACACGGAGAAGGATGAACAGTCGTTGAACTTAGTCATCCGAACGCGTGTTAAAGCGAGTAGAAAATGAATTATACGCCGAAATGGCTGAATAAATGAAATTACATGCGTGAAACACGTCTGGGGCTGTAGACCTCAAAATTAAATTCGTTACAAGTGAGTGAAGAAATAGGTGTTTGCGTAAATTCATGAGACGACAAAGAAAAGGCCTAACGTATCATAAAGATAAAAAAGTAAGACACGTGCATATGAATTACAAGCCAGACGTTTAACTTCAGTGACTCGGAATTCATGGCAGACACAAAAACGTCAAGCCGAGTTCAGGAAACGGCCTACTTTAGCATGTCCCTCCTGCCTCTCCATACTTGCTTTATATGAGTGTAGACACATCTTGTGAGGGAACATTTAAAGATGAAAAGCAGAGAGCATTACACACACATATCTGTGTCCATTACAAAAGAGTAAGACCACTAGATGGAAACAAAAACATTTTGCAATAATTTGGCTCATTTAATGTTTGCTAAGACCAGCCTGCAAGGTCTTAAATAATTTAATCAAATACAATCTATAAAATCGAAGTCTTCATATATGAGGGGATTTCTTAACTAAAAAAGAAAATTACTAAATCCTTTTGGTAACACTTTACAATAAGGTTTAATTTATTAATACTATGAACTAACAATGAAAAATACTTTGGAAGCTCAACGCGCTTCTCATCCCCAAGGCGCCATATTTCGACACTTTTGCAAAAGCGAATATACAACGCACAGGTACCTTTAGCGCCAAATGAGACGGTTAAGTTTAGGTATGGGGTTGGGGTAGGGTTAGGCCACTAGGAGGCGCCTTCTGCCCGCTTCATTTTTACGTCTCATTTGGCGTGAAGGGTAACCTGTGCGTTATATTTACGCTTTTGCAAAAGCGTCTGTATATGGCGCTTTGGGCATGAGAATGGCTCTAAAGCGGTTCACTGTAAAAAAAATTATCATGATTTAACGGTAAAGACTGTAAAAATGCTACAGTGAAAAACTGTTAATTGGTCAACAAGAAAGTTCTTACTATATGCGGTAAATTACTGTGATAGATCTAATGGTACATTTCATGTAATTTTACTGTAAAATACCGTTAAATTTACAGTTTTTGAAAGTGAAATTGAACAACTCTTTGTATAATTTACAGTGAAAAAATGTAAATTGACATTCCCACAATGTCGCATGACAGCATTTTCATGTATTTTTGTTAAAATGACAGTTTAGGGATAGTTTGCTTAGTCTTTTTCAAATCAAGTTATGTACATTAGGGTTTTATGTGAAATTTGATGTTGTTAAATGAATTTTATTCTATAATATGAAGTTTCTTTGTGGAAGAGCTGCATGTGAGCTTTTATTTATCACTATGGCTCTCATCACTGCTGTGATTGTTGATTCTCAGTGTATTACAGTGGTTTAAAAATGTATATTGTTGATATAAATTAACGTTATATCAGATAATGAAATATGGTTTATTTCTGTAAATTTTAAGTTAAGTCTGTAAAACCTTGCTACCGTAAAGTCTTGCTACTGTATTTTAACTGGTAAATTTCTGGCAACCACAGCTGCGTGTCATTTACCGAAATTTAACAATTTTTTACAGTGAATATTTACTACATACTCAATTTGAAATCAAATGTTATAACTATTAATATTATTTAAAATGGACCTAATATGAGCTAACAATGAACAGTTCTCATTATTATTACCTAATGTAAAAAGATAAAAAATAAATACTGTAAGCAAATGTATTGCTCATGGTATGTTAAGTAATGGATCTTACTGTAGCCAAAGCAATTTTATTGTACCTTAAAAATACTACATATATTTTTTAAACTGAGATAAAATTAGAATTCAATTAGAATGTTACTTGCTATGTAATGTAATTGTTTGTGTAATTTACAAGAAAATTCTGACTGGAAATTATTTCGTAAATAGGCTGAAAATTTCCAGACACTTTAAAAAAGCTTTTCAAAATTTCCTGAAAGTTTCCAAAAAATCTGGAAATTTTCAAACTACTTCTATAAAAAATTCTGTGTGTGTGTGTGTACTTTGCGTTGTCAATGTGGTAAAGTCTCTGTCCATAACCCATATACTTCTGCATATACTCATATACTTAGCTTCTGAGCTGAAACGTGGGATACTCAACATGGGAAAAAGATTACATATGAAAATAAAGTCAGGTTTAAGCCATGCAGAACCAATGCGCAGCTTTCTGATGGTTGTTTAACAACACTATCCATTAACAAACACAGCCAAAGCGAGGACAGCGGAAAAAAGCAAGACATTGAATAAAATCTTTCAAATGCACAGAAGCTCTGGCAATTGCTATGAAAGTCTTTGCTCTTTACAACAGCTAGCGATTGTTGAAATCCATGCAAATTAGTCAGATTTCACAAACGAATAAAATCTCTATGCATATTCTATGATGAGATTGATTATCTTCTTCATTCTGGGTGCTTTCAAGTTAATTGTTATCGCTAATTTAACATTAAAACAGATTGCAGCACTTTGCGTTCGCTATCAAGAGTTGTTTTGCCCTGCTGAGAAATTCCACTGAGAAATCCTTTCGATCCCTATATCTCCTGTGAGGACCCAAAGGAAAGTAGTCCCCACCACACCACAGCCCTAGTTAGGTCACACCCCACCCACAACAGTAAATTTAGACCTCTTTAAAGGCTTCCCATAATGCATCTGGAGCGCATTAACTCATTACTATTTAAATTGTCTATCTCAGATACAGAACTTCTGTAAATGGGACGTAAGATCTCGAGATGTCCCCCGCGCTGGAGATGTTGCATCAAAATCTGGTTCTTGTCACCAGCTGAGGGGCATATTTGCCAGCCCCCAGTTTGGCCACTGGTGGCTGCAACTCCAAAATAAGCTCTCCCATCAGAGCAAAACTTTCAATTTAGTTCAAAGAGGGTAAACCTTGTCTAATTTGGATACCATTAATTATCCATGAAATATCAATATAGGACATGTGGGACACTTCTTATGGTTTTTAAACTGCATTTGAAGTTTACTGAGAAGTAAGAGTTGAGCTACCTTGGGTGGTAGATGTTTTTAAAACGCTTGCCAAAATGTTCAAAAATGCGCAAGAAACTTTTCGAAAAACTTTTAAAGACCTAGTTTCCTGAAAAGCAAGGCCTTTCATTAAAGCAACAAATTTCAGCAAAAACTGAAAAGGTTTTCCTATTGCCACTAAAGTAGATGACGAATTCACTGTGGATGTTTGGTTCGATTCGAAGTATTGTTGTCCTTTATGGTGTGAATTTGTCATTGATGCATTCAGTCATAAAATAACCATTGGGCCTCATTTTTGAAACAATAGCAAAAAACAAATTTAAGTAAATCAAAACATCTTAGTTTAATCATTAACCAAGATGTTTTAAACCATTTTCACATAAAACTGTCACTACTAAATTAATGAGTATGACTAAAACATAAAACAGTTCATACTAAAACCATTCATAAAACTATTCTTACGTAAAATTGTTCAAATCAATTCTTGCGAAATTGTTTAAATCAGAGTGCAAACGTCATAAAACCATTTTAAAGTAAATCACAATTCAACAACTGAAACCACCACTCATAAAACTATATGGAATTGTTAATTCAACAATTAAAACTTCTAATGTAAATTGTTGCAGTCAATGCATTCGACAAATCATCAATTAGTCAATCAAATATTTAGAAAACAATTGAATAAATTCAATGTGTAGAACCGTTGATAAAACCAATTCGTACATACATTGATACGATCAATTCAATGAATCTGACTATTCGTAAAGCACTTTTGTAAATTGGCAATCTATTCAACAACTAAGACATTCATAAAACTTTCAAAGTAAAAATATTCATAAAACTTGCCTTATGTATCAGTCAGTATCAATTCAATAGCAAATTATGCAAGATTCGTAAAGAACTTTTAAGAAATTTTCAGTTTAACAACCTAAACATTCATAAAACTATTTTAACGCAACTTTCAAAGTAAAATTATTCATAAAACTTGCCTCATGTAGCAGTCACAATCAATTCAATAGCAATTTATGCAAGATTCGTAAAGTACTTTTACAAAAATGTTCAGCTTAACAACCTAAACATTCATAAAACTATTTTAACGCAACTTTCAAAGTAAAATTATTTATATAACTTGCCTTATGTATCAGTCACAATCAATTCAATAGCAATTTATGCAAGATATCAAGTACTTTTACGAAAGTTTTCAGTTTAACAACCTAAACATTCATAAAACTATTTTAACGCAACTTTCAAAGTAAAATAATTTATAAAACTTGCCTTAGTCACAATCAATTCCATAAAAATGAATGCAAAATTAATGCAGCGTTTTTACATAAATTGTCAATTTCACATCCTAAACATTCATTAAACAATTTTACGCAATTGTCAATCAATCTAATTAAACCTATACTTAAACTTAATCTTACATGGCAGTCACACTCATTTAAATATAGCAATTTATACAAGGTTTTATGAACAAATTACACAGAAACTACTTTGTTTTGTGTTTCAATCACAAGGTCCATTGCCTGAAGCCCAAAAGCAGAAACCCAAACATAGATCATAGTATTCACCTTAACAGCATTTTATGAAAGGAATGTCACTTCTTTATTTTTGTACATGACGCTACTGAAAGCATCTCGTGATATCAACGGATTTACCAATATGCCCACTCCAAAGGTGATTTTGTAATATCTGACTAGACAGGCTCCATGGACTTTGACTTGTTTTGTACAGCAATAATTTCATGTGGAAATGCTGAGACGGATCTCAGGGCTTCTAAGGGATATTGATTGTTCCCAGCTTCAACGTGTTGTTCTGCCCTGTTTATCTAATAGAAACCACATCAGAGATCAGTCTTTTAAACCAGTTCAGCACTTAGCGAGAATCTGGCGTCTCTTGAGAGGAAAGGCGCTTAACTGAGTTAACTGATTGTTTATGGTCGATCACACACGAAATACGTCAAATGAAACAGCTTAACCTTTGAGCAAACACATTGTAATAACACCTATCTTAAACCATACCATGGTGTGATACATCACACCTCTGGCGATCAAAAACGAGAAGGGAGTCAGGAGGAAGGCTGCCAAACAGTGATCCTCATTTCGTGGCTTCGCTCCAGGATGCCGGCCTGGCATTTGCCTGGCGTCACAACACAACTTGGCTTTGCTCAACCAAGTTGGTCTTTTCAGCTGATGACTAGTCCATTTTTTTGGAGGACTCTTAGAAATCTCAAGAAATGGCTGGGTCAAATTTGACCCTATATAAAACAAAAAATGGCACCTATATTAATGTCATTGTTACATTATTTGAATGGCAATTTAAATGGATGTTCCCCTACTTTCTCATTACTATAATAAAAATACTGTGATGGCAAAATGTATTTGTTCAGATTGTAAGTATTTATCATCATAATTTATTTTACAATTGTTATTATTATGTCACTAATATCATTTTAATAACTTTACAAAATAGTTACTTTGTTTTAGTGGTCATTCAAATTGATTAATCAAGATTAATCCCATCTAACATAACAAGTTTTTGCTTGGATATGTTGTATATATATATATATATACACACAAATATATATAAATATGTAATATAATATTACAAATATGGACAAACTTCCGAATGTTGGGTTAAAGATGTGCATTTCAACATTTAGAGTGCAGAGATATATATAATATATAAATATAATAATATACATTACTCACAAACATATTATGTAAACAAAAACTTTTAATCTAGCAATTCATTGATTTGACAGCACTACGCTCTAAAAATGCTGGGTTGTTTTAACCCAACTTTGGGTAAAATATGGACAAACCCAAATGTTGGGTTAAAAATGTAATAAAAAAATGTAATATTTGACCCAAAGTTGGGTTAAAGCAACCCAGCAATATTTTGGAGTGCACTTTGTATTAAGTTGATAATTCAATTTAGTTATTATTTTCACTTTTTATATGAATATTGGGTACAGGAAAATTCAAGTTTTAAAAGGATGCAAGAGAATCATAAAAGTGAAATGTAACACATTCTAAATTATGAGAATTATTACTTGACGATATTTTGCATTGTGAGATAGTTATGGACATATGTAAAGTTGGCTCCAGAAAAATTAGCACCCTTTGTAAAAATGAGCAAAACTGACTGTGAAAATGTGTTTTGTGTGTCTTTCATTCAAACTATTCACAAAAATCAAATCCTTTAATTAAAGTCAACTTTTCCTGAAATGCATGTATTCCACTATTATTGGCACCCCTTCATTTAATAGTTTGTGCAACCTCCCTTTGCCAAGATAACAGCTCTGGGTCTTCTCCTATAATGCGTAATGAGTTTCGATAAACATATGGCAAGATATCTGAAGTCATTCCTCCATACAGAATCTCTCTCAGATCCTTCAGATTCAGAGGTCCATGCTTGTGGACTCTTCACTTCAGCTCTTCCCACAAGTTTTTTATGGGATTTGGGTCAGAGGACTGCTATGTCCATGGCAAAACCTTCACTCTGCATCATTTTCATGCTAGAAGACGCAACCTTGGCCAAGTTTAAGCTTCCTGACGGGTGTCAGTCCGGCATTGGTTTGATTCTGCTGTTAATTTATGGAGTTTATGATGTCGGGTGTATCCTTCTTGAGAAGGAAATTAGCCCACAATAGCATTAAAGATTAAAGGTACTTTTCTCCATGGCCGTTTCTGTCTATGCCAAACCCATCTCCCAAAAAGCTTTATTTTGGCCGTATCTGACCATTAAAACCCAGTCTCACGGAAAGTTCTGGCAAACTGTTGGTGCATGACATTGCTGTCTGATGTCACCAAAAGCGTTTTATTGTAACCTTCCCAAACAACTTGTGCACTGTAAAATAAATGATATGATCAATAAGTTATGACAACATGTTTTTACATTGCTTTAACGCATTAAAATAATTTAAGCAATTTTTAGCTTTTTTATGTTAAACAAGATATATATACTAATTTATTTAAGTCAGTTTAATGTAATTTAAGTTGAAATGACTTAAACATCCAAGGTGACTGTACTTAAAAATTGAAGGCAGCAACTCTTTACAGTGTGGTTATAAAGATGAACACTGATCATAGTTTTGGAGACTTTCTGACCGCCTCTTCCAGACTGTTACCATATTGTTTTCAACTTCTTAATTATTGTACAGATGGAGAGAATTCCCACAATTAAACGATTATCTTACAGCCATTTCATGATTTGTGTAGTTTAACAACTTTTCGTCACACATAACGTTCTCAGGTCTTTCCCATATGGATGACTATAGGAATTTAGCCTGTGTGCACTTCATATTTAGATCCCAGTGAAACAGGAAGTTATGACTTATCACAAAACTTAAAAACTTAGCATATGAATGGGAATATACTATTAAAAAATTACATTAATTTTTAGGGGTGTCAGTAATTGTGGAACATATTTCATGGATTTGTGATGTTATTTATTATATATTATACATTTAATTATATTTTTCTTTCAGCTATTTGACTTTAAATAAATATTACATTTTGTGAATATTTTGAGGAGAAGTCATTTTTGCTCATAGTGTGTCAATATTAGTAGAACCCACTGTATAATTGTTTTTTCATTACGGTAATGAGAAATTTGTTGTAATTTTTTTTTTTGTCAATACAATAGTCAATATTTCTCCTAAACAGTGTGTTAAAAAGTACTTTATATGGGTTTGGTTATAACTAAATGTAAAGTTGTGAAAGAACCAAAGCTATTTAACACAAATGTCCCTTTTCCTTACTTCACATCAAGATTTGGGGACGCGACTGCTTCCAGATAAGCACAGAAGGCCGACTTCCTCTAAAAGCCGTTCAAGCACAAGAAAAATCCTAATCCCTGCTATTTGAGAATGTCACAGGCTCCTGAAAGCATGGCTGTCAGATAAAGCTGCACACACCAGCTCTGGGCTTCAGGAGAGCTTTTTCCTACAGAAACCTTGTTTAGAGGCCTCCACTCCTCAACGGCCCATCCGTCTTCTGTCATCACTGGGTAAACATACGCCACCGCTCCTGCCCACAACCCTCAGAGTAAAATAGCGCTGGCTGCAATGTTAAAAGTCCTCAGACTGGGGCCAGTGACTGGAGCCCGTACCACGCTGGGGTTTCCAGCAGTATATTGCTGACCAGCCAACAAAAACAACTGGCACGGCCAGACTGCCATTAAGAGGTGTGTGCTCCATTAAAAGCAGCATGTAACTGCATTTCTGTAGCCAGAAGTAAGAGGAATAGTTCATGCAAAAGTGAAAAAAAATCCGCCATTGTTTACTCACCCTCCTGTGCGACTATACCAATATCTTACATTTTTGAATATACTGGACACTGTTTCTTATGATAGAAAAAAAATATATAAATTAATTTTTTAAATGTATAAAAATTACATATAAAAAATAAAATAAATATATAAAAATAGTATAAATAAATAAAATAAAATAAATAACCCTCAGGTATCCACAAGGAGATGCACAGAAAGCTTGAGAAAAATGAATGCAACATTTTAAATAATTTTACAAAATTACATATTTCATATGTATTTTTTTGTAAGTTAATATGTTAAAAAAATTTTTGTAATTTAATGCAATATTTTACACACAGCTTTGGAAAAATATTTACTGTTAAAAATTCTCATTATCAAAATGAAAAAATACCATAATGCCAAAACAAATTATTCAAACTGTAAATATTTATCATTGAAATTTCTTTAAATGTAAAATAAAATGTAATAAATGTCAAATAAAAATACTTTATTTTAGTTGAGATAATCTAACAAGATTAACTTTGACCATAATGGGAATTACAAAAAAACTTTATGTACCAATGCATTATGGTAATGAACATGTTAGGGGGAAATTTGCTTAATTATGCAACTTCACATGCAAATTATGTTACAATGCAAGAAACTGTTTATTTATAATGTTATATTTATGTTATATTTCAAGATATTTAAATACTTATGATACTTAAAGTTTCCTGTATCCATTGTAATAGCATAAAGAGTGACTCAGTACGTTATTAAAATAATAACTGAATATTAAAATAATAACTTAATTGAACTGTCAACTTAAAGTAAATATTTTGTGAAACCATTTCCTTTGACAATAGCCAATTATTTAATTTAGAAAACATCACTTTTCTAACTTATCACACTTTGTCACGGCATTATTTTAAAAATGACATGGACATATTTGGCTGCCTTTATTTTATTTATTTTTAATATAATAAAAGTATTCATTCATTCTGGGTGATCCATTCCTTTAAAAAACAGATAGGGTGGTATAATGTTGAATGTGTTAAACTGCACAGGTACTAAGGTAGGGTAGGCAATTTCAGAGAGGCTAACAATAGCGAGCTAGCTTTGAAAGCAAACACCCTCCCTTCAGAGCGTTTCCAGAGAGAGAGATGATACGTCTCATTGCTATAACTGTCACGCGCTATTAAATAAATACTTCAGTCACACTGACAGTCAACTATACAACTCCAACACTCATGACATGGTTTAAGCGTGTTCGTCCGTTTTTATTTTATTTGTGAAATATTCATTTATCGCCATTATAACTGCCGATACCGATAGTTTGGAAAATGCCTAATATCGGCCTGTAATATCGGCCTGCCGATATATCGGTCTGGCTCTATCTCAAAGCACATAACATTACAATAATAATGTAAACAACTTGTTGACTGCTGCAGATTAATTTCAGCGTTGATAGTGTTGACATTGAAACGCATAAATCCAAGTCTGATGATGTGTGAACAGCTATGATTGGGTTGACCTCTCTAAATTACGGTCATGACATGGTGTGAATGCAACATAAGGTTCAGGATACACTTCTTCATACACTTCCGAATGCAATGATTGGACGAACATATTTTGGCCCTGAGACTTCAGAAGATCTATACATATTTTAATATTAAGATTTCTATTATTGATTGCTATCAGAATGTGAAGAGAGTTAACAAAAAGTGTTTATGAAAAAACAAATTGCTTACCCTACCTTTAAGCTCGAAGACTCATTGGGCGATGCGACGTTAAATTCTGGGGTCTGCGAATTTCTGTTAGGCTAATAGCAGGGTTTGAATAAAAGGGCTCAGCTTGGCCCATTCAGCCGCTAAAAAATCCCCCCTGCTGGAAGGAGTCAATCAGCACACCGCAGGTGACAGATTTCACCATCACACACTGACACCGAGGCTGCGAGCAAGCAAAATATTGTTGTCTGCCATGCCAACTAATAAGTAATTATAGGCTAGTCCTTCACAGATGGCAGACCCCACAGTCATTCCGCTGTCTTCCAATAAAGGAGAAATTAAGTTAAGGCGCTGCTCCGCACATGTGCATCTGCAACACGAGCAAGCCTGAGTCGAAACAAGCGGCGAACGAGCCTGAGAGTTAACAGGAAGAGCCCATTAAAACAAGCTCACGACACTGCAAATCTACTCAACCTGATTGATGTAAAGCCCCTGATTCGTGCGCAGTGCACACGTGTGTCATTATGGAACTGTGCGCTAATCAAACCTTTGTTTGGAGTAACTCCAACCAGAATGATCAAAGAAGTAATCTTAAAAACTCATCAAAAACAGAGTACAATACTAAACAACCCTTCACAAGTTTAGGGTCGGAATACAGTTTAAAAGAGCTGTTTTCTATTTGAACATATTTTAAAATGTAATTTATTCCTGTAATGGCAAGGCTGAATTTTCAGCATCATTACTCCAGTCTTCAGTGTCACATGATCCTTCTGAAATCATTCAAATATGCTGATTTGATGCTCAAGAAACATTATTATTATCAATGTTGAAAGAGTATTTCTTACAAAAACCCATCGCTCTGCTTCAGAAGGCCTTTAATAACCCCTTGTGAGACATATGGGTTACTTTTATGATGGATGGATGCACTTTTTTGGGCTTCGAAATCTCAAAATCTCCTATTATAAAGCTTGGAAGTAGCCAGTCATATGAAAAAAGTCATATACACCATTTTTGGCTGAACAAACCCTTTAAGACACACAATTCAATCAATACCCAATTGATAAAAGCAAGTCCTACACTTTTTTAAATTAAATAACCAAATTCACTTACACATGAGACTTAACTGGAAGCAAAAGACCTAGCCCAAAGGCTACAACACACAAGCTTGAACCTATATAGCTGATAAAAAACTGACAATTAAAGATGTCACATGGAGTTATATAACACCCTCTCTTTAAGACAGATTCTAAGCTTAAAGGAGTTGTTCACTTTAAAAAATAACTTTTGCTGATAATTTACTCACCCCCATGTCATCCAAGATGTCCACGTCTTTCTTTCTTCAGTCGAAAAAAAGTACGGTTTTTGATGAAAACATTCCAGGATTTTCTCCATATAATGGACATCATTGGGAACCAAACGGTTTAAGGTCCAAATTAGAGTTTCAGTGCAGCTTCAAAGGGCCTTGAACGTAGTAAAAAACGTTACGTATTTATCAAGCACAAATGTTCCGCTTTGCTGTTCTGTGATGAGCGTTCGTGAATCTCCTGTTCAAACTCGTTCATCAAAATGAACAAATCTTTTTAGACGAATCTTTTTTCGAATCATTTCGTTCGTTGAGTTCCAACGAGTTCCAACAGGAGAGTCATGAACGTGCATCACAGAACAGAGCAATGCGAGCATTTGTGCTTATAAAACTTAACGTTTTTTATTTATTTTTAAACGACCAATCGTTTCATTAGATAAGACCCTTATTCATCATCTGGTGTCATTTAAAGCCCTTTGAAGCTGCACTGAAACTCTCATTTTGACCTTGAATCATTTGGTTCCCAATGAAGTCCATTATATGGAGAAAAATCCTGGATGTTTTCATCAAAAACCTTAATTTCTTTTCGACTGAAGAAAGAAAGACGTGGACATCTTGGATGATATGGGGGTGAGTAAATTATCAGCAAAAGTTTTTTTTACTACTACTCCTTTAAAACTACTCCAGACTCCAAACTACTCCAGATTACGCCACGTGCCGCTCTTCAGCTTTGCCGTTCGATTCCAGCAAGGTCAAATGTTATGAGTTCTTTTGTGGATGTGGACAAGCACAGGTAATTAAGAATAATATCAAGTAAAAATTAAGTTTGTTGCGTCAAAGGCCAAAACAAATGAAAAGGGAAAATTTGTTCCTTCCTAAATGTCTTCACATCCAGATGTTGGTTTCTGTGCAACAAGCTGTAAAAAAAGACCGGTAAACTACTGGCAGATGTTTACCGCACAGCTACCAGTAGTTTACCGTTTTTTAATTATTTTTTTTTACAGTGTCTGAACAGCGCACTATAATTTTGCAGAATACTTTAGAAGATTTTTTTTTTTGTCCACAAGTTTATTGGGTGACATTTAGGTCAACATTACAAAAATATGTTTAAGTCTCACAGGCAAAAAGGTACCAAAACATATAAATCTGGACATAAAACCAAGTCAAGTGTGGATAATGGTTGCCTTTCCTCAAAATGTATTATGCACTTTCTTTATTCAAGTTCAAACATTTTCTGCCCCTTTTATTATCTAATAACACAATGCATAAAGACAAGCTTCAATTAACAGAAACTATATAGTAAACAGAGTTACTATATTTTCATCAGAAATTGAACCGGTAATCCTGAATCTTCCAAAAGCCTCAGTCATATTCCCTTTTCACTAGAGATCAGAAAGCAATGTGGTTTGCTTCATTTCATAGATCCGAGGGAAAAGTGGTTAATTCATCCCTGCGCTGAGAGTCGCCCTCCGAAACCCACAATCACAGCCAATGCAGCGAAAGCCAAATAAACGTACTTACACACCACAAGCAAAACCACAAACTGCTTGTGGTTAACGTAATAATAACCAGTTTGGCATGTGGCGTCCTGACTGTGCGCAATTATGAGATCTGACTAAACCGCAAAAAAGTGTTTAACAGCCAAAATATGATTAACAGTACCAGCTGCTGAAATGTACTCGAGTGTGACATTGATATTTACGTATAGTCTAAAACAAATGTATATGGTCCAAGGACACAATAAGCTTTTATAACAAATCAGCATGTATGAAAATGTATCGTTGCAACATTTCCTGTCTGTCTCTTACAGTGTGTATTAGGGCTGCACAATTAATCAGAAAAAAAATCAGGTTTAATGAAACTTGATGGTAAAAGTCCAAGGGTAAATATAAAAAGTTATCACACTTGTCACACTTTTGAATGACACCAAGTAAATGTTTATTTTTTAATTTTTTGATGTTGGATCTCATGTTTTATTGCAATTATGCAATTTGCTACCTTAAATTTTGCTACCTTAAAAAGTAATTTCGACTTAAATGACATTAAACTGACTTTTAAAAATGTTGCAAATCGCTTAACTTATTTAAATGAGTTAAAGCAATGTGAAAACATGTCATAACTTATCATTTTTACAGTGTAATTTGTCAATCATGTAAGCCCTATCACACTGAAAAAAAAATAATAATAATTTGACATTTTGCCCTTCATATATAACTCAATAATAGTAAATTATGAATGATCAATAATAATAGCATATTATAACTATTCATAATATGAACTAACAGCTGGGTATCGACTTTTCTAAACTTTTGCCAAAATACAACTATACCAGCATTATCAATATTTGTTCAGTTTATTGTAAATGATCATTTTTGAGTCTCTCTGAAATGTCCCATGAGTTTAGAATGATAGATTTTGATCAATCAAGTCAATTGAGTCAATTAAGGTGTATGGTTAACATATAACAACGAGTTGCTAAAAGGTTAATAAATAAGGACTACAACTACCAAAATTATATGATTGTGCATCCTTGATGAATCAGAAAACCACATTCCTTCCAACGAACATAATATGCATACAAATTCATATTTGAAGGATGACTATCAATTATGCTATAGTACAAATTGTCTCTCACTATTCAATTTTAGTCATTTAACCCGACATTTTAAAAAACTACGCAGGTCTATTGACTCTCCTGGTGTGTTTGTTGTACAAGTCTTGCGAAAGCAAAGTGGATTTCTAACACAGAACAGAACACTGTTTCTCATCGTCCATTCACACAAGGGTTACATAACAGGAAAGGCATTCTTTCTTTTGCCTTTCCCTTCCAGATGCACTTTAGTCCTGCTGTAATGGGCTGGGGTGAATATAGGTCAGCAGGTTAGGAGTGTCTCAAAGTCAATCTCCTACTTTAAAATAAAAATGGCACAGACTTGCCTAAAACTGAGCCTCCCTATACCTGCCTCTTCAGACTGCTATTACATAACAGCACAGAGCTGGGAAAGTACCATGCAACAACAACCGGTGAAACAACGTCCTTTTAATCGGCTAGAAAAGAGAGAACGGGTGATTTATTATAGATTCATTAGGATTTAAATCATGCATCAAACTCATTTGTGCTATGCAACGTCATTTCTGCACATTTTCTTATTGACGTCAAACATGAATAATTAATCCATATGGAACTACGCAAAAGATACAACTCGCTTCACAGTCCAGCGGTAACATTTTCGTCTAGAAGGCAAGTGGACCCGAGTTCGAATCCAGAACTTGCATAGAATTTTCTTTAATAAACCAAGCGAAAACAAAACGACAGTAGCAAAGTATTTTTCTCACAGTGTAATCATACAAAACACAATAATCACAGACTTCAACGATACAGATATTGATTTTTTTCCCTTCTTCCCCTGCTCTGTTTATGGCTAAACTTGTTACATAACCAGCTTACATTCCACATTCAACATATCAGCCTCTAAATATACCCTTCAGCGCGACACATAACAACCCGAAAACAGATTCACAATGTTTCTTTGCACTATGTCATGTCACTTGTTCACTTTTTTTGTCAGATACGTTTTACACTGAACTTGGATGAGTTGAATAAAGACACTGAAGGGAGAATGGACAGAAATCTACTGTCTGTACTGTAAATCACAAGTATTTAGACGTATATTCATTAAAATTAGATATTAAATCATAACGGGAAGTTTAAATGCCTTAAATGTATAGGCTATATTATAGGCTACATGCAAATTGATAGGTGATTGAAACGTGCAATGGGCAAGTAGAGGCATGCTGACAACCAATGAATGAAACATAAAAATATTTATAACGCTTAAAAAAATAAGCATGCATCTAATAAAAACACCGCGCGAGTGCGCGTGTCAAATTCTACCATTGCCTCAGTCTCATTTAAACAGTCGTGCATAAGTTCGACTTGTTATGATGTGCATTAGACATGTCTTTATGTCATTTTACACCATTATTTAAATCCAAAATTAACTTTCGTATTGTCAAATTTAGATTGTGTTGATAAACGAATCTTCAGTGTCAGTGCTGTCATGCATCCAACAATGGCAGGCTCATTCGTTTACAAAAACAGCAACTCTAAAAGCATCTCAATTCTAATATATTTAATTTAAAAAATGTCGTTTCTTATAATTCACCACGCGCTTTCCCAGTGAAACAAACGCACTGGAATCATTTTTACGCGGCGCGCGCACCATTCAAGTTGAAATGAATTCACTTTGAAGTTTTTGCTCATCAATACTACGGAGAATCAATGTCGTAACGATTCCAAATAATCAATATCTCTCACCTCTGTTGGTGCTGGAGCAGCTCTGCCTGCGCACCGGGGCTTGGTGTTCAGCTTTGCGGAGGGTCTCCAGGTTTACCGGGGTTTCCCTGACCGGGGTAACCGGCTCTGAGACGCCGTTTCCCGGGTCGCTCGCTGGATCTGGAGGGGACTCCATGATGTGCTTTCTTTTGGAGCTATCGCTGCTGGTGTATCACGATGCGCCGCGATGCGACTCAGACCTCAGAGGTTTGGTGTAGCTTTGTATTTTTCTAGCAGAAGTAAGAAATGTTGAACAGGCGAGTGTGTAGACAGACAGACAGAGGTGGGTGTGTGTGTTTGATTGTCCACTGGCAGCGCTAAGAGAGGAGCTCCGGTGCAGCCGCTCAACAGGGAGACACTGTCAATAGTCGATGAATGGATGTGTGTGACTGAGACCTATTAACAGTGCAACTTTCATGTCTTTGCCCATGTTCTAATAATACAGCCGCACTTATTAAGGTCACATATTGCGATATTGCACTGAAGACATTCTGACAGGATATTATATTAATCATAATATGCACGTTTGGTTTAACTGAGGCAAAAATTATATGCATTAGAGCTGATAGGCTATATACGCACACACACACACAAGACACTACTAGCAAATTGCATACTAGCAAAACTATAGCTTTACATTACAACATTTGCCTTATTATATCGGGTTGCTCTGTCTATATTAATATCTAAATATTTTATAAATTGTATTTCTTTCTCAAATCCATATCCACACTTGAAAACATACTTATTTTAAGTAATGTACAAACTATTCTACTTTGCATGTTCTTTACTTTCTATTTTCCTTATTCGTTTGAGTTTATGTTAATGAAAACATTGTTTTTGTCTGTGAACCGTGTACAGTAAATTCATGCAAAAATCTTCATCGTCACTGTTTATTGCATCTTTTAGCAACTAATGTAAGATTTATACATTACATCAAGGTTTGGCAGCATAAATTATAATTTCTTAAGCCTTTCATGTGGTTAAATGGTTCTGAATCCTGCAGACAATCATATAAATAGGCCTCTCTCTCTCTTCTCTCTGTGTGTGTTACTTGGTCTAAGAAATTAATCTTACGGTATTTATTATATTCCTCCCTTGCATATTAAAGGGTTAATAAAGATTCAAGATATTTATTTTATGATTCTGATGACCCAAATACACCAAATATAATAATATGCTAATAGGAAATTATTTTTAATTGCACATATCCACAAGTTACACCTTGCATTTACCAGCACATTCAGCTTGAGCACTAACTGAAAGAACTAAAGTGTCACTCTGGCTGTATTTGTTTAATCAGTGTAAGAGCGCAGTAGATTAAGTTGGTCTGAGCTCATTTGATCAAAGCCTCAACACCATTCGCCTTCAGGGAAAGCAAGGTTTATAGCAGCATGTTAATGGCGTGTTTTGATACTGAAACAATAGCAAACTTGAGGGGCCCTTATTAATGAAATATTTCGTTTGGTGTCACAGCAGTCGCGAGCTCTCCCTGCGGCGTTCTAACACACAGCATGCATGACGCACGTGATCAGTGCGGAAGAGCCACGCCCCCTCAGAGAACTGCACGTGGACTTTGGCATGGTTTTAAACAAGTCAAGTTCAGTTCACCGCGTGCACGAGTACGTCGAAGCGGTGACGTTAAAGTTAGCTGAAAGGAATGGTAACACTTCACAAAGGTCTCGTTCGTTTACTTACGCAAAGCAATAATTTTTAACATAATTTATTAACTTTTTTAAGTGTTAGTTGATAAAAAATGTTCAAGGTAGTTTATAGCAGGGCTTTGACTCTCGCTACCTATGCCTCTGCATATTGTGTATGTATCCCTTATTTAACACACCTGATTTCAGATCCTCAGCTCGTTAGGATAGTCTCTGTCATCTAACGAGCTGAGGATCTGGAATCAGGTGTGTTAAATAAGGGAGACATACACAATATGCAGAGCAGTGGGTCCCGAGGACTGGAGTTGAGAAACCCTGGTTTATAGAGCATTAACCAAAACAGATAGGAAAAAATATATCTATGTTCATGTTAAGTTAACAAATTAAATCTTGTTAAGTGTTAGCAAAGTAATTCATCACCTATCACCAGGGCCTGAAGTTAACTTTTTCGGCCACCGGCCACTGTGGCAGGTTGATTTAAAAATTCACCTGCCACAGAGACTTTTTACCAGCCTTTTTTTTTCCTCATAAAGGTGAAAAAAAAACGGGAATTTCACAATATTGTTCTTTAACTTGTAAGAATACACATTTAAGTGCTGTCAGGTAAACATAACTCTATAAGCCCAGTAATGTGCCACCACATTTTAGCTAAAGTTCAACGCAATGGCGGACTTTGTCGAAATTTAAAAATCGTAATGAATAACTCAATTCTCATTGGCTACCTGCCAATGTGGCAGGTAGATTGACAGTGTTACCAGCCAATTGCAAATTTCACCCGCATTTGGCAGGTGGTCGGGTGTTAATTTCAGGCCCTGCCTATCACATATCATGAGATACAGCCCTCCTGTTCATGGATAAACAAATATATTTTTGTCATCATTTCAACCAGCGTAACAAAGAAAATGTTTAAAACACATCGCATACCCTGCCTTTAACTTTGGATACAGCTTAGAAAAGTATTTAGACATGAATTAAGTTAAGAATGTCTTTGCAATATATAACATAATATGAAATTAAGTCTCATTAAGCTAGTCATTTTACAAAAATAAAATCTGTAGGTTTCAAATGATAATATAAGAAGTGTTTGGAAGCTCTCTTGTGAAATGTTAGTCCAACATGTTCATAGTCAATTAATTTAACTATTTTTAGGACACCTCTGTGAACTTTATGTCCTTTAAAAAACCCTTCAGGACCAGTTGGTTAAGAGTCATTTCTCAAATGTCCCGGAAATAAGAAGTTCAGTTCTAAGAAAAGCTTTAGCAATAAATGTAGCATATTCACATATCATATTGTTGTAGTACACTGGATGTCCAAACTTGAATTGTTTACATCAGCAAGAGTTTCATTTTTGCCAGTTAATTTAATCATGAAGACAGAATTTTCCTGTCAGAATCCATTTTGAAGAATTGATGATATCTGTAAAGGTTCAAACCTTTTTTGGTCAAAATGATTTGTTAAAGTTATATTTGCACATCAAACAAAAGTTTTGACAGGTTAAAATAACTCTACACAATTTGTCTGCTTATCGGCTTATAATTATTGTGATTTCAGTGTGCTATGAATCTTTTTTTCTCCATTTGATCAGTTGTTTCTGGCAAGGTTTGAGATGGTGTGTTTACACTGACGATGGCCTCTAGCCATGTTATAATCCATTGTAAAACTGAATGGCAAGATCAAACTTCAAGCAATGGCAAGACATCAAGAGCCCCTCCAACGTTTGACTGTTTTCAGCCAATTCATTTTCACAATAAGGAATCGACTTTGACATGCTACAGCTTTCCTTTTTTAAATTGTTTTAAATCTTGTTGTGCTTTTCTCAACATAATGGCAACGGTAGTTATTTCAGTAGGGAATGGATTCAGGGAGAATAAATAACAGGGATCTTGAAAACAGAGAGGAAAAACATTGTATAAATGAAGCACAGCCATTAAAGAATGTAGAATTGCACGGTATAATCTTTATACACAAAAATATGAACAAAAAACAGATTGCATTTAATCATTTTAAATCAATGTTTTGCCTGAATAACAAGTTTGTGCTAAATAATAAATAGGAATATATATAAAGTGTATATTAAAAATATAAAATTGTTTAAAATGCATATTGTGAATTATATACTTTTTTATATTACTTTACTTTTTCATTTTCATTTATTTTAATATTTAATTTTAAATCTAACATTCGTTTTATGAAATACCTTCCGTATAACAAGTTCCTTATAATAAATATAAATATGTATACAATTTAAACTATAAATAGTATATTAATTTAGACTACTTTACATATTAATTTATAACAATATCTAAAATTCTTTTTATAAACTTCTTTGCCTAAATAACGCTTATATGCTATATATATATATATATATATATATATATATATATATATATATATACATATATATATATATATATATATATATTTATATAAACTGCTTTGCCTAAATAATGGATTTGTGCTTAATAATATATAAGATTATATAATATAAAATGCAAATAAAATATATGAAAAAATACAGCAAAAAACATCATAATTAAATAATTATTTTAGAAGGATAACTGTATTATTTGTTTTATATTACTTTACTACAGTACGTACATTTGTACTAATATATTATAAATTAACATATGTAATTTACAATTATATATACATTTAAGTATATTTTACACAATATTTAATGTTATTTTCATTTTATATGAAGTTAATTTATTATATATTACACATGTTATATATTTACACATATATTTGTTTGAAATTCTATAATTTTGGGAGTGGAATTTATCTAAGTCAGTTATGGCTGATCTGTATGGCCAGTCATTTGTTATTTAAAAGTGAAAATCATTCAGAAGCTTTTGTTGTGCATCTGTCATCAGAGTTTTATTATCCGTTTTCCTGCTATTATTATTTCCCATTACTAGACTGCTATTATCTAATCTTTGTGGATTTCTCAATATCATCTCTACAGTAGTCTGCTTGGCCTCTTGACTTCAGGTCCTGTGATTTAAAAGCGTTTTATGATGTCTGGGTGTTCCTCGCAATGATTGCTAACATGTTTTCTCATTTACTCTTTATAACAAGCCTGTCAGGCAAATAATGTCTCTCATTTCTCCTCATTTTCGAGATGATGGTCAGTTCAGCAGTGATGAAAGATTAATCTGCTGTGTTTCTGTGTGTAATTGCACTTCTACGGTATGTAAAGATTAAATAAGATGAAATAAGTCTGATCTTATGTTTACTGTAAAAAAAGTTAAGTAATCGTTAATTTCAACATTTAAGACTCATTTATTAAAATCAAATGTCATATGCATTAAAATGAGCTATGAGGTTTCTTTACAAAGGTAAATTGACTTTAGCTTCTTTGCATGAAGAACAACATAGTGACGAAACATGTTTGTCTGTTAAATTTGCTTAACTAATTTTGATGTGTTAAAGCAATGTAAAAACATGTGTTGTTAACTTATTGATCATTTCATTTTTGATCAACAAGTCTTGATTTTGTAAATTGTGCCATCATTTTACTTCCATAATGTGATGTATTTTCTATAACAAGATATTAAAATGTCTGGAATAGTTTTTGGGAAATGAACATTATTATTGGGTTTTAATGATTTATTATAGAAAAATAATTTTTTTTTACAAACCACTTTTTCTGTCTTGTTGCTGTCATGAAAAATTTGCTAAAAATGAGCTAAATCTGACAAATCAAAACATGGTTGCACTTAAGGTTGTGTAAGTTGGGAGTTCTCCAATCCACATCTCCCCACCTGGATAATTGGCCCTAAATTACGCCATTGGCCCAGTGACGTTGGTTTCTACCTCTTTTGGTCTTTACTTAATTAGGAGCCATGAAAAGCGAGGTGTTATGGAACACGGACAAAACAACACCATTACACTTACATCAGCTGAAAACACAAACAGTGTCTGTCAGAATGGTCATTACTGATCCATTCAGAGCATTGATGTTTTTTTCCTTCCATTTGGGGGAGATAATCTGCACCTTTGGCTTTCTATCTTCAACAGACCATTTTCACTATCTTACAACAATGTGTATTGATTTTGGAGTAATTATGCCTCTTGTGAATCTTCTGAATTCTGTTATGTAATTTTGAATGAATTCTCACACTGTTGTGTTGGTGTAGGCGTATGAACTTGTTCTCTCTCATCTCCCCTTTCTCTGAAGACATTAAACATCCTCATTAACTGCCTTCTTGTTAATGAGAGGCATACCAATTACGCACAGTGACATCTAGATTGTTCGCAATGATGTGTAAGGAAATGCAGACATGGGTCAGGTTGTGTTTACTGCATCTCTGGCATTGTTTGTTTTGTATCGCTTGAAGGGTGCGGTTATGGTTATTCAAAGAGTAAATCATGCTGAAAATACAGGTTAGATATTGATATGCTTTGGAAATGTTCATACTGTAAAATATTTTCAAGATTTGTTATCACAACATATTTTCTTTTGTCAAATCAACTTTATAATAATTTCTTAAGTTGAGGTAACTTATTATTTTTGAGTTTCTGTTGATTAAATTAATCTCCTTCATTGTATTAACTCACTTTTTCCAGTTCAATGAACTTAAAATTTTAAGGCAACCAAGGTTACTTACTCTAATGTTAAGTTGACTGCTTTTTTCTTTGCATGATTGTATTTATGGGGTGCAATATAACATGTATTCGTGGTTTTCTTTTTTAAAAGTCTTATTTTTCATAAACTTCACCTTTATTTTCAGCCGTGCTCTCCTCTGTCCCCTGAACGTATCTATCTTTCAGTCTATGAAAACACTCCTCAGAAACGTTCGGTGGGCTCAGATTGGTTAGTTTGGCCCAGTGCGTTGTGATTGGCTAAACTGTCGTTCACATTGTCCGGAAGGTTAACGCTCATTACCTTTATGAGTCGAAACGTGCACATCATGGGCTCCGGTCCAGATGTAAATACGTGTCGAACTGCAGTATCAGTTTGAGGCAGAATCAGACCGAGAAGCCGCGATGAATCAGAGTCAAGCAGAACCTCACCACACACGGCTCTTACAAACGTTTCTGAATGATAATTTGCTACATTTTTTTACTTTATACACGTTTGTTTTACACAATAGCATCTGACTGGCAACAATAGCAACTGACTGGCTACTAATGTTAAACACAGTGTTGGCATTAGTTTACGTTCTTGATCAAATCGAAAATAACGTCATAAAGCATATATACATGAAAAATACATTTACAACATTAGTACTTATACAAAATTCAGGTCCAAAATGTTTGTACGCGTTTGTCGTAGACACAAAATAGCATAACTAGTAGCCTAGTGGCTATGAAGCCAGCGCTGGCATTTGAAAAATAAAACACAAGGCTACATCTGGAATTATACATGCAAATACATTTAAAATGATGAAGTCTTAGCCTACTTACAGGTTGTGGCCCAACAACTGCTGCCTCTGGTTTTAAAGTTGGAACTGCTTCATGTTTTAGTAACAGTTTCTTGTTGAATCCGGTGTTGAACTCGCTAGATTACGATCATCATTTTCAGGAACATAATCAAACATAAATTATATCCATTGTTGACGAAGTACAGCGTCCATGGGAAGCCTGAACACAGAAGACCTGACAGCTGCGTGAACAACACACTCACTGAGCTGGAGCTGCTGAAATATGCAGCATTTTTGCATTTTCCGGAGGGAGGAGTTGATGCAAATGTGTGGGTTAGTGACGTACCATAACCCGGCTGTAGTCCCATTTGAGTCATTTTTGTAGGCAATCATACTTCCTGGTTTTTAAAAGACAATATTCTCTGCTTACACTAAACTTTCAGCGCTGCAACTTTGCAGATTCTGTTCATGCACCAACAGCAACATTACACACTATTTAAATGAAAAAGTGAAATCGCAATCAACCACCCCTTTAAGCGATTTGGTTTTGAGAGAATTAACAACCGAAAGGCATTCATGGAAGAAACCTCGATTAATTCAAGGACTGTTTAATGTGTCATTCTTTATGTAAAATTCCTCAACCTTCCTTTGGAAGCAGAGTTTATACAGACTTCCAAACATTTGGTCCCATCCTCAGCCTGTAAACAAAATAATGAGGAAATATGACTTTGAATTCCTCACAATCATCCCTCTTTTCTGAAGGTTTACACAAATGCACACAGTCCAGGGAGGGATTCGGAAAAGAACTACCAACGACATTGCACACAAAAAAACACAATTGAGTGTAATTTCCAAAAGTGCCTAGCTTTGTCCTGCTGCTTTATGTCTCAACATGCCATTAGTAATAAGTGGACTGACCACAAGAATCTCACCAGCTCAAATCCTCAATATTTTACTGTAGACTGGAGCAGGAGGGGGTTTCAGAAGAGGTTGTGAAGATCTTGAGACGCCTGTGGTCAGCTTTGATTTTGAGTTTGACTGTAAAACAATGAAAAGTATCTTAATGTTGCCTGAATACAACGGCATGGCTTGTAAATAAACTAATGTGTGCTTGAGTGATTGAGCATGAGATCATAATGAGAGCCTGAGGGGAAATATTACTTTTAAAAACAACAGCTATTGCTTGATTGCAAATAGAAACAACAAAGTAATTTCACATTGGTTTGTTGTTAGCATGTTGCTAAGCTAACAACTTAAATCTAGCTAAATATAGGCTAGTCCCTTTTTTCAAAAAAGTAAATTAAACAAATTTTTTTATCTATAATATTTTAGTATTTAATTAAGTATAATTACATGAGCAAGAGTGCTGTTTTATTCTTAATATCAGCACAGAGACAGCAAGTAATCCAGTAGTTTTTTTGTTCCTGAATGAATCAGTGTTTTGAAGGAATCAGTTATTCAATGTTTTACTTATAAACAAAGCTATGTGTGAAATCATTACTTCTGATAGAAAAAGTACTTAGCAACTGTTCAAAAGTGCATTCTATATAGCATGAATGTGTGTAGTGTGAATACACCAACATGTTGTCACTGTCATGTGACCTTCGGTGTCAGTTACGTCGCTTCACTGCAGTTTCACTACACAAATCCTTTCCCATAGTGTTCGTGAAACTGCTCCTAGAACACAATCGAATCCAAATCAATATTTATTGAAAGGATGATACACAATCAAAGTCCAAAAAACAGGCCAATAAGGTCAAACACATGCAAACAGTCCAAACATGAAGCCTAGGGACATGATGTCACAAGATATGATCCTAAAAGACTAAAAGTGTTTCCGACCTCAATACAAATGAATCAAGCATAACGAGTGCTGTTGAATGACTTTTTAGGGCCCCTTAAACGTCGGTTAGATGACGTTATCGGATTCTAACTCTACCCCAGACCTAAACCTACCCCTAAACCCAACTCGTCACCTAACTGACGTTGAAGCGTCAGTTGTATGACGACCCGGGATCGTCATCTACCGACGTTTAAGGGGCCCTAAAAGTCGTATATTGACGAATGGTCAAAGGACGTCCCAAAACGTCAGTTATATGACGAATTGGGATGAGACTGTGTTAATCTGGTCACCTTGAGCCACGCGTTTGGCTGAAGATGGAAAAATAAGACACGTTTAGAGCTCTAGGCTGGTTGAAAACCCAATAAGGAGTGAGAGAGAAAGCGGAATTACAGCCTGTCATGTTTATGCATTTACGCTAGAGGATAGTTAGTCGTGGGCGACATTTCCCACCACAAAAATGCAGAGGGGATGATCCACAAGGGATAATGTGGGAACATCTACAGACCAGTTTTAAATGTCAGTGTGTGTGCGTTTATATGTGTCGAGGTGTAAGATAAAGCACCGATGCAAACTGACGACGAGTCTTTGACCTACACGGTGTGTGACCACAGAATGCAAACAAAATATAAAGTCACGTTAAAACAACAAAGTTTGCAGTTTGTAATTGCTTTCATGGCCTGAACGTCCCAAATGTGAGTTACCACATGTGTTTTTCCACGGAAAATTGACAGACTGATCCTTTCACCTGCCACGGCTTCCTCTCCAAACCAATGGACGATCCTGACGGATCCAAAATGAATATGTTGAAAGGACGTTCAATGTAATTGAGTGTGCGCGCTTTAGAAATGGCCATTCCCGAACTTTCCACAGGGAAAAGCTCGCAAGATGAGGCCCGCTTCCTCTTTGCCCCCATTCAAGTTGCGCGCCAACTCCTTGACCTCCCACTATCCTGGTCTTTGGCCTCCCACGTCCCGCATTTTGAAAATTCAATGCCCGTGAAGTGCCGCCGAGGAAAAGTGGAGCAAAGAAGATGGAAAGACAGCGCAAGGTATGAAAAGAGAGCAGAGGGAAAACTCTCCTCTCTCACATCACCGATCATATCCCACCATCGGCCCACCGCCACCCTTCCCATCAGCCCCCACCCCTGTGTTTAAATCCAAGAAGAGGCAAGGACGAGTCTGATACACCGGTGCTTTCATTTTTTGAGTGATGATGAATTGCTGCCGCCGTGCTAGACCGGAGCAGGGGAAGGATGTGGCGCGATGCCGGGCGGGAGACACTGTGTTTAAAAATGATTGATTAAACTGACACCAGCGCAGGAGTGCAGAGCCGCTCTATTTTTCTCCCTCATTATGTAAGACAATATTTCAAATCAAGAGAGCACTTGAAGAGGACAATGTCAGGCCCCCAGACAGGACACCCTTCAGATAAAGTCTGCACAGCCAAAATATGAACGAATATGTCTATATGGGCCTCATTTTCAGTTTGGCTTTTGGCATAACAAAAAGCTGCAGACTGTCCATTTATGTGCACTGTAAAAATATATTTTATGATTTGTAATCACAACATTTTTTCTTTTGTCAAATCAACTTAAATTATTTATGTAGTTTATATAACATAATATTTTGAGTTTCTGATGATTAAATCAATCTCCTTCATTGTATTAACTCAATTTTTCCATTTCAATTAACTTCAAATTTTAAGGCAACCAGGTTACTTCATTTTTTTAATTTAAACCAACAATATTTTTTTACAGTGTATATGTCAATTGGGTTTATTTAGATATATCTTTATTTAGGTGTATTTGTCAAAATGTGCATATTTAAATTCAATCAGTCAGCAAATATTGACAATATTTGAAATCACAACATCAAGCACTATATGACATATTTAGATGCAGATTCATTATTATAATTATAATATAATAGTTATTTTGAAAAATATATATACAGTACTGTATGTAATGTACAGTCCAAACCTCTGGGACTATAGTAAAAATATGACTTCAAAATATAATTTAAGCTTGTAAATAACCAGAACACTTTAGGATTTTGAAAAAACTTTGAACAAAGACACGTCATGATGTAAAATTATTTAAAATGTTGGTAGCACTTTAAAATAAGGTCTCATTTGTTAACAATAGTTACTACATTGACTAACTTGTGTGTGTGTGTATACAGTATATATATATATATATATATATATATATATACACACACACACACACACACACACACACACACACACAATAGGCTGCATGATCCTTCTTTATTTCATCAGTAACTGCTAATACTACCTTTATTTTTTAATTAAAAGTTGTGCTTGTGTTTTTACAGCTCTGAAACGGGTGCGGCTGATGCGGAGAGCAGAGCAGAAACACAGAGCGCCTCCGTTGTGTGTAAAACTCTGATCTGACGCAGACATCAAACTGAGAGATGGAGTGACACGTTTGTGGTAGTTCAAAGTAATGACTGATGTGCAGCATGGCAGACAGACGTCTGACACCAACACACACACACACAAACAGAAGGGCTCCTGGGCAAAGCGAGAGAGCCTTTCACTCGGGAACATTAATCCAGCTCTCAATGCTTTCTGCATTGTTCCAGACCAAAGCACACATGTAATATTATTTGACTAAGCCTGTGCAAATAATATACATTTAAAAGGAAGTAACACAGCAATCTGAGTTAAATCTCCACTTTAAAGGGAGTTAATTAATTTTTGGTATGTTTTAGCTTACCTTGAGGGCATCCAAGATGTAGGTGTCTTTGTTTCCTCAGTATTTTCAATTTTGATATTTTTAGGTTAAACCGTTCGTCTGTCAGTCATATAATGGAGGTCTATGGGGTCCACCTCAAAGAGAATGCACACAGAAGTCCAAATTAAACATGATTTATTGATTCGTAAATGCAAGTACACATTGATGGCCTAAGACACTGAAACGAGCGTCTTTTTGTGAGAAAACGAACAGTATTTATATTGTTTTTACCTCTTGTAACCACAAAGCGCCTGAGGCCTCAGATCACTTGGATGTGGCTGTTCATTTTCTGTGGCGTGACCAGGCAATGCTACCAAACAGCACCATCTAGCAGCTCTGAGATGCCTAAAGGTGTCAAAATCCTATAGGATAAAAAGGGCTGTTAGAACATTTGGATAAATTGTTTGCCTCAAAGATAATAACAACAACAATGAGCATAGCACTAGCAACTGGGTTACTAGTCATGGGTTTGATTCAGGGAGCATTTGAACTCATAAAATGTATACTTTGAATGCAATGAAGTAACATGAATGAATGCATTAATGCATGTAACTTCTGATAAAAGCCTCTGCTAAATGCAAAAAATACAGGGTAACGCCCACAAATATCAAAACCGCTAGAAATCAATGACAAAAAAGGTTGTTGATGAATCAAAATAATCAAATGTTTTGAATTGAATTGATTTGTCATCATCAAGTACAATGTTATATACACAGATTTCAGAGTAGGCCTATACACATCTTTTTTTTAACATGTTGAAACAAAAAATTTTTTTTAATTATTATTTTATTAATATTTTGATGACAAAATGGGAAAAAGTATTCAGAAAGTACTATTTTACACTCATGGTTGGATTTAAGTTCAAATCTTTATTTATTTTTAAAACCTTTTTTGAGGCTATTTTGCATTAAAAAAATAAATAAATAAAAAAACGTTGAAACACACTTTCAAGGCAAAAAGTATTATTTTATTATATTATTATTATTATTATTATTACGCAAAAATCAACAGTTAAATCAAAATGTAATCTTTATTCAATCAGAAAGTATACACTTCTTTTATAGTTTTTTCCGAGAACATTCGAAATCATCATTTTTTTTCTTTTTTTTCTCTTTTTTCTTTTGCATTCCCTCAAGAAACTGCATTAATTCTAAAGAACTCATGTCCCTTTAGGGCTCCCACATTTGACAATTGGTCATGCCATAAAAATTGTCATTTATTCATCTGGCATATTTAAACAAATACATGGTTCAAGATATCCATCTATTCAAATAAATCAATAAATAAATTCTGGTTTTGGTAAGAAATTCAATCATATTTCCAACATTTATACATATTAAGCACAAGCTTGTTTTTAGGATTAGTTCAAAGATTCATTCAAGCATGTCCATACTTTTAACCGGTGGGTATTTTTGAATGAATGAACTGATCCCTAATATAGAGTGCACCAGTTTGAGGAAAGCCACAAGTCTCTTGGCAAATGTTATGCAATTATTAGAATATGGCCCGAGCACGAGAACTACTGCATGTGTCCGACGTGTCGCTGTGTTGTTTCCAGATCTGTTGCGCTCATGCCTCTCAAAGTGTCCAGAGTCAGAATTGAATCATGGGATGTGTGTAGAGTTCAAATGACTGGGGAGACTTGCGGCGCTCAAAATCAGGAGGTGAAAAATGGCGTGGTTATTTGTACCTGACAGAAGTTAAGAGCCTCTCCCTCGCGGCCCAGCTCCGCTCCCTGCTGACCGCGAGCCTGCCTTCTCCTCTAGCTGCAACTCACTCTTGCGAGAGCACACACACACACACTCGCACAGCATCCCAAAAGATGTGTAAGATGGCCTACTATGAGCGCAGGGCTCTGCAAATACTAGGCCAGAGGTGTGCGGGTCTTAGAAAGGTCGAGGGATGTGCATGTATTTGTGTGTGGGGGGAGACTAGTGTTTGTGGTGTTTTGTTTGTGTGTGTGTACGTTAGTGGAATTTCATATTAATCTCAGGGAATGACTGAATGGAGCCAACGATGTCACTAAGAGAACGTCTCTACACTCTGTGTATCACAGAGTACAATCAACAAAACAGGTCAGGAATAGGCTAATGTAAACGTGGATGAAAATACATCAGAAATGACTTTAATAAGTGCGTGAGGTTAGGATAAACATCATAAGGCTCATTAAATACTCTGAGCGACAAAGTATGTTCAAGTTTTATTATGTTTTACTCTGTAAAAAAATTATATGATCAAAAAGTTAAGACAACATATGTTTTTATTGCTTTAACAACTATTTGAAAGAAAAAAACGTATACAAGTTATACAAGATTCAGTTAATTTTTTAAAGTCAGTTCAATGTTATTTAAGTGGATATTACTTGAACATCCAAGTTGATTTTACTTAAAAATTTAAGCCAGCAACATAGTGAGGTTTATCTTTGGTTTACGCACCATTAAGCCAACATTAAATCAAATCGGACTCGTTTCAGTAAAAATGTAAACATTGTGTAAAAATTTACTTTTCTTGGATCCCGCCATCACAATTGGCCGAAACCACCGCATGACAACGATCACATGAGTTTTGTGTTTATTCTCACACCTTTAGTTCCACTAATGCTAACAAATTTGCTTTTTATCACAGTAAACGCTATTTTTATGCAGTCGCGATGTTATATTGTATCATGTTTATCAAAATAAAACTGATAAAAAAAACGTAGACCCCACTTCATTGATATATTATTGGTATAGGCTTATGTTGAACTTTATTCTTGTGCAAACAGATGCTGTATTAAGCAGTACATAAAGTATTGAATGAAAATGTCTCTGAAACGTTGATGTATTTGGGAAATATTGCTTTTATTTCACTTCAGCTGTGGTAAAGTACGCAAACGCTATGGATAACATCCAGCCAGGGCCGATGTCCAACACACCTAAAGGTTTCGCAAGAAAACGCAATGTTTCTCGGGGAACGCAAAAGGTTTCGCAAATAAACACAGCTTTTCTCAGGGAACTCAAAGGTTTTGTGAGCAAATGCAAATTTTCTCTGGGGAACTCAAAGGTTTCGCGAGCAAAAATAAGGTTTCTCAGGGGCAACGCAAGCGTTTGTGTGAACAAACGCAAAGTTTCTCGGAGAGCGCAAAAGGTTTTACAAACGAAAGTAAAGTTTATCAGTGGAAAGCAAGAGGTTTTGTGATCAAACAAAGTTTTTTTGGAGAATGCAAAGGTTTTTGCGAGCGAACGCAAAGTTTCTCGGGGAAGACAAAAGTTTTGTGAATGAAGACTGTGGTGAGCAGGACGAGTGGCGACACACTCGTATCTCTCGCGGAGGAGAGGAAGCATAAAGGAGGAGCGACGACAGTGAAGATTGAGAGAGGACCAGGCCTGATTTATGTTGTGTTTTGTTATGTGACAGCAGTTGTCCGTGAGTGGCTGCTCTCTTTACTTTCATTTTGTATTTGTTAATTTTACATTTATTAAAGTCTTTAAATGTTTGCCAGTTCCCGCCTCTTTCTTCCCACATCATCTAACTTTTCTACAAAGACAAATTAAAAATTTTACCTGGGAACAAAAAGGTTTTGCGAACAAACGTTTTGCAATGTTTCTCGTGGAAATGCAAAATGTTTTGTGAGCGAGCGCAAAGTTTCTGGGGGGAACACAAAAGTTTTGTGAATGAAGACTGTGGCGAGCAGACGAGTTGCATGATTGATGATGAGCAACACCTGCGCGACGCACGCGTATCTCTCGCAGAGAAGCAGAAGGATAAAGGAAGAGCGGCGACAGTGAAGATTGAGAGAGGACCAGGCCTGATTTATGCTGTGTTTTGTAATATGTGACAGCAGTCGCACGTGAGAGGCTGCTCTCTTTACTTTCATTTTATATTTGTTTATTTTACGTTCATTAAAGTCTTCTTCCCACAACATCTAACCTTGCAACAAAGACAAATTACAAAATTTCTCTGGGAACAAGGTTTTACGAACAAAGTCGTTTTGCAAAATGTTTTGTGAGCGAAAGCAAAGTTTCTCGGGGAACACAAAGGTTTTTCGAGAGAACACAAAGTTTCTCGGAGGGGAACGCCAAACATTTGCGAGAGAATGCAAAGGCATCGTCTTTTTTTCCACCACCATGTCTCTTTAGGGGCTCCACATGAACCAATACAAAAGAATGCACTTGCTTATATCTACTTATCTTCGGGCTATCAGAGGTTTCATTTTATAGGAATAGATGGGAGGCACACGCCGTCTCCTTCACGATTCTTGACAAATTCGAGCCATCAAACGTTACCGTCCGAATCTGTGAAGCTGGGCGGGCTACTAATTTATCCTTTAGCTCCATGGAGCTGTATATCACAACATTCAGGAAGACAAATGTCAGAACACATGTTGCCAGACTGGGGCTTTGAGCACAAGATTCCTTTAATTGGGTGAACAGGGACCGGGTCCAATCCCAGGCACCCTCGGCGTCTACTTCTGCACCCTCCTCCTCTCTCCTCTATTTCTTTATACATGTTAACAAAAGGCAGGAAGATGAAAAGACAACATCTTTCCCATCCCTTGCTTTGTGCCATTATAGAACAGACGCGCTGAGGGTAAAGAGGTACGACGCTGAGCTTCAAGGAGGCGAGCTTTATATAACTTTCTTTTGAGTTTTCTGCTTGTTTCATGTTTATTTCACTTCGTCTTTTCCACAGCCTCTCAGTTGTGATTGACACCGGCTTCCTGCGCGCTGTAATAACAATTATTCATTATAGACACTCGCAGCGATCCCACTGATAGCTCCTGGATATATTTGTCAGAGTTTAGGAAGATGTGTTTAAAACCTAAAGCTCTCCCGCATATCTGTTCATTAACGTTGTGATCTGGTACCTTGTTTCCAACCCTTGCGCCTCAGTTAACTGGGTAACTTTTTCAGCTTTAGAGCAGAGGGAATAAAGATCACATAAGAATCGAGAGGCTCAACGCTTGTAAAAGATGACAGAGAGTAAATGAAGGTGAAGTTCACACTGATTTCATGCTGCACTGAAAAAAAAAATTCTCAGTCTGCATTTTTGTTCTTGTTTTCCAGTAAATTGTCTAAACATCCTTAAAGCAAAATTGTGTATCTTATCATATTTTTTGTTTTACTTTATTGGCAAAATGAATGAACATTTTTCTTGTTTTAGGCAAAATAATAATAAGGATTTAAACGTTTGTCAAATTCGATTAATCAAAATGAATTGCATCTAACATAAAAGTTGTGTGTGTGTGTGTGTGTGTGTGTGTGTGTGTGTGTGTATATATATTAGTGCGGTCAAACAATTAAAATATTTTATCGTGATTAATCGCATTCATGTCATAGTTAACTCGCGATTAATCTAATTTTTTTTCTTTTTCTTTTTTGTAAATGAGTGTGTGCGGCATGCCTGTTGTTTTGTTTCTAGCTGATATCCGCTTGCGTTTGGTTGACGAAGCAACAAAACGTCCTCGCGCTACGCAAGCCATTGAAATGAATAGGTTTCATCACGCAGCGCACGCATGCTGTTGCAAAAGCATGTAAAAGAAAACTACAAAGTTTGCTAGGCCAAAAAGGCCGTTAATCGTGCGATAAAAATTGACGCCATTAAAATGGGTTTGCGTTAAAGCCGTATACATATATATATATATGTATATATATATATATATATATATATATATATACTATATATATATATATACAAACTTATATGTTAGATGAGATTGATTAATTCAATTCAGTCATCATTAATCGATTTGACAGTGTATTATATAAATATGTTAGATGCAATTAATTGATTAATCACATTTAATCGCGATTAATCACATTTAATTGTGATTAATTGTTTTGACAGTACTAATTTACAGTATATAATATAAATATTTATATTCAGTTAGCAACTTGTTTTTATTGTTTTAAGCAAGAAATGTATAATTTGATTTCAATAAATGTTTCATAATGTAGTAAATTATTTAATAATTAATATATTTTGTAAAATTATTTATTATTTAATGTAAATGTATTTCAATAAGGTATTAATTACATTCACAATAATTTAAATACATTATTTTCATTAATTATTCATATAATTGATTTAAAAATAAATGTGATTAATCATTAATAATATTACTACTATTACAAAATATATATTTGGTAGTGGGGTCAAACATTTGCTTAATTCAAGAAATAGGGAAGATTGGGGCAAGTTGTCACATCTCAGAGTAGGTTTACTTCTCAAAGACAATTAGTTCATGCCATAAAGTCTTGCTTAGAAAAACACAATTGAATATTTCCAGTTATTGCAAATGAAAAAAAAGATATACAGCTCACTGTAGACCTCTTGTGACAACATGCCCCTACAGTGATTTTCAAATATTTATGTGAACCCCACATACTATTGATATTTTTTTTTTATAGTTTTAAGATACTAGACTCAGTCTATATAAATATGTTGTGCGATTGTGCTTCTCAAAGATGGTTAGATATTATTTTTTACTAGAAAACAAGACTGGTTGAAAAGTTATTCCTTTGCTTTAATGTCCCTCTAAATTCCCTTATGACTGAATACATGACGCTTGACATTGCAAATAGCCCATATAAGGCGCTTTAAGCTTACACTGTTGCACAGGGAGTAAAAGTTTAATGTGGAATAAAATACTAATGTAGCGCATTCTAGTGTGCTGACTATCTTCATTTCTCAGATGAGTGTGCATACTATAATTTTTTTCCCGTCTGACACATTTTAAAGAACTTTGAGTGACAACTTACCCTGTCTCCGCAAAATCTTATGCATTTATTAAATATAATATGCATTTTTCATTACACTGCATTTCATCAATAACACTAGGTTGGATACCATTGTGTAAAAAAAATGCATTCATATTATTGGAATATCATGAACACATAGATTTATTTAACGCTACATCTCCATTTGATTTGTTAAGAGGAGATGGTACAGCGATTTATCAATCGGCTCCATCTGGGTTGATCTGTCAGTAGTGTGTTTGTGAACTCCGATCCCTGCCCGCACTAATTAGTGAATCTGGGCACAGCCGTACAGAGAGGCCTTGGATAGATTTGGGGAGAGCTTCAATAACCCAGCTCCACAGTCTGGCCTCTGTCCAGTTCTTCAAAATGAATTCATGTTCCCTGAAGTAATTACATAAGTGTGTTTGGTCCATTTGGAGTTTTTCACAATACACATTTTAATTAACGCAATAATTCTAGATCAATTGTGCAAGACCTAGATTATTGCACCTTCAATAACAAGAATGGGTGTTTTCAGCATGAAACAGAATACTGAGTTTCAATGGTTTGAAAACAAAACCTTGCGTTCATTATACAGTTTCAAAAGGTAAACTGAAAGTCTGGTCTAAAATTAGTTTTGCCCTTCCATAGTATCAATCAATCTATATAAATCAGTCTATCTGTTGTTCTATCTGTGTATAAATCAGTCTGTCTATTTATCTATTATCTATTATCTATCTATCTATCTATCTATCTATCTATCTATCTTATCTATCTATCTATCTATTTATCTATCTATCTATCTATCTATCTATCTATCTATCTATCTATCTATCTATCTATCTATCTATCTACCTACCTACCTACCTACCTACCTACCTACCTACCTACCTACCTACCTACCTACCTACCTACCTACCTATCTACCTACCTACCTACCTACCTACCTATCTATCTATCTATCTATTGATCTATCTATCTATATTTGTATAAATCTGTCTTATCTATCTTTATATCATCTATCTATCTGTGTATTAATCAGTCTATCAATGTATCTATCTGACTGTCTATCTTCTGAATCAGTCTGTCCATCCATCCATCCATCCATCCATCCATCCATCCATCCATCCATCCATCCATCCATCCATCCATCCATCTATCTATCCACCCATCCACCCATCTACCCATCTATCTATCCATCCATCCATCCATCCATCCATCCATCCATCCATCCATCCATCCATCCATCTATCTATCTCTGTCTGTCTGTTTGTCAGCCAATCTGATGCGTCCTCTGTCTGTCTATTTATTCAATTAGAGAATCGGAGCCCACTATTATTTTCACCCCAGTCATCTGTATTTTAGGCCTCTTTTCACTCAGCCCTGTTTATCCGCGAAACAAAACATGTCGCTTCAGTCCTGCCTCCGTATTTCTCTTCCCTCCCTCCCTCCATCTCTATCCCCCCCAGCCAGACCTCATGGTGAGCTCCAGGCACTGTTTATTGATCAGCTCAAACTCCCAAATAAACGAGCAGAGAATGAGAGCTATGCTCAGGGAGCCGAGCCCGGTCCCGGCTCCTTGGGCTCCCATCAATTTTAATCACCGCCCTAATGAAGAGACTCCTCTCTGCTGGATGTCCATAACTCAGAGCAGCGCACTGCTGACCTCCGCCAGCGCCACCAGATCAGTCTTCCCGCTCCCCCTCGCCTTCCATACCTGCCTAATGCCCCTTTTCTAAATAAACTATGCTTTAGCTAATGGCTCACAGGAATGATAATGGATAATGGCTGGCTCTCATTTTGAACTGAAACAAAAAGGGAGCGGCTGCAGTCGCGTGTGTTTTTAAAGAATATCTTTGAAAAGTCATACACATCTCAGGCTACGGTTCAGCGAGGTAGAGCTCCCAGTTGGCGTCTTACAAAGAATAACCTTGATGAGACATGCGTTTTTTTCTTCACTATTAGGGATATTTCTTCACGCAACTCTAACCTTTCATGAAATGCTTGTCTCTTCGCCATATGTCTGTTCTTGTTTTGACCTTGAAAATCCCCTGAATTGTGTGTAATAGTCCCATTTAGACTTGCATGTAATTTAGAAGTGGTTATTTCAATGGATAATAGATGTTATGAGTGCACGTCTCAATGCAATAGATTCCGACCCGGGTAAAGAAACTCATAAACCTCCAGACCAAAGGACCAGAGATGACTTTCTTCCGCCCCCGTCGTCCTCTTAAAGAATATAAGAAGTTTTGGAAACTCTAAAACCCCCAAAACTTTTCTGAGCTGCTGAACCAAGTGCTCATATTTTACTTTTGGTGACGCCCGGAATCTTCTCTCCGGCATCTGGTCCTCTCATGCCGGGTAAGGGGAAGAATCCATCACCTTCCCCCAGGGTTTGCATAATCTTCTCATGGAGGTGAGGTGCCACGGTTTTGGCTATTCCCTGCCTCGTCCTGGGATTTCATCTGTCTGCTCGTGTTTGATATCTGAACTCAGCAGAGTAGAGACACATATGTGCGGCTCATAAAGCTAGCGTGGTTTATGGAGTGTTCTGACAGGAGCACTCGCTCCAACTCGAACTAAGAGAGAGAAACTATAGCTCTAGAACAAAATGGATCGTTCCTCGAGGAATTCTGTAAGACTAATGGTGGATTTGACTTTTCTTACCAAACAAGAACATCCAAAAACAATTTAACTGGCTAGTTTCTTTCAGACTAGTAAAACCACTGGTCATGCAGTCCGATAAATCCAACTCAGTTTATGAACTTTATATGGCAATTGCTTTTGAATAGTGTATTGTATTGATCAATCCAATTACTGCATTACTGAACTGATTTATAATGCCAAAATCTGATAGATCAGCTCGTACCTTTTTTTATATCCTGTTGTGTTTTTGAATTGTGTAGAACAGAGCATTTCTGCTGGACGGCATGTGGAACTTCCTCTCGACTAGGTCATATTAACATCAGATACTCTGAAACAGACAAAGACAGTGAGAGAAAACAGCTGAAAAATAACAGTAATGTTTGATCTGTCATTTATGGCTCTGCGCATGGGGCAGTCTTTGTGTGGATGCTGGGATTTGCTGTAGCCCTTAGGCAACGTCTGCTCTGCGTGTGTTAGTATGCGTGAGGGGGCATTTGGCCAAATGGTCAGAGAACAAGACTGATAAAAGGGCCCTGAACTGCAGCTGAGGTGATCCTCTGATAATATCACCGGGGAGACTCATGCAAACTTGACATCACACCGGGGACGTCAGACATCTTTGCCAGAATTATGCAAAGCCCCTCTGCCTGTCAGACTGCTTGAAAGAGCATAAGTCGGTGTGTTTTCCCTTCTAATAAAATGACCTGCTGGTCTCTCCCTGTTTGCCCCAGCCATAGGAAATCTTTCCTGAAGTGATTATTTCATCAGAGTGGTCAGGTCCCCTCTGAGGCCCGGTTGTGTGTGTGTGTGTGTGTGTGTGCATCTGTGTGGATGTGTTCTGTGTGTGTTGCTCTCTGGAGGAAGTCTTTCATTCGTGTTACAGGCATGAACGACTCAAACCTTCGCTCATTTAAAGGGCTTTTCCCGCAGTCTGCAGTCGACACCTCTGCCTTGAGGCGATGAGCCATGATGGGTTGCAATGAAAGCCAAATAGTAAATCCTTCCTCTCCGTTCACTCTCTACTTAACGCCAGCTGTGGTGGGGTGTCCGTCAAAGGGCCACAATATTGTTTTTGTGGAAAACTAAAAATGATAGAACAGTAAAATATGAAAAAAGCAGAGCAAATACACACTACACAAAACAAAGCCTGAACACAGAACATTAAACAAAAATTAAAGCAACATAACACTACTCAAAACAAAAACTGAACACAACAAAGCAAGACAAATCAGAAAACGGAAAGCAAATCAACAGCCAACTAAACTAAACAAAGCCTGAACACAAAGCTAAATAAAACAAAAATTCAAAAACTACAACAACAAAGCAAAGCAAACAAAACATCAAACAAAATAAAGCAACATAACACTACACAGAACAAAAACTGAACACAACACAACAAAAAACAAAACAGAAAGCAAAGCAACAACACACTAAACAAAACAAAGCCTGGACACCACAAAGCAAAGCAAAACAAAACATAACACAAAAAGCAAGTAACAAAACAAAAACTGAACACAACACAGCAAGACAAATCAGAAAACGGAAAGCAAATCAACAGCCGACTAAACTAAACAAAGCTAAATAAAACAAAAAATCAAAAACTACAACAACAAAGCTAAGCAAACAAAACAAACAAATAAAGCAACATAACACTACACAGAACAAAAACTGAACACAACAAAACAAAACAAAACAGAAAAACAAAACACTAAACAAAACAAAGCCTGGGCACAAAGCCAAATTAAAAAAATTAAATAAAAAACACAACAAAGTAAAATAAAAAAAGAAATAAAAAGCAAACCACAAAATTAAACAAAAAGCAAACTAATAAAACAAAACCACAATAAAATTTGAAAAGCTCTTGGAGGAAGCAGCTTTTCTATTTAAATTAAATTAGCTTAAGTTTTCTTTTAAAATTAGCTTTTTCTTTTGTTTTTATTTCATCCATTATCATATTAGATTAGACTGCTAATATGTTTCTCAAATTTTAATTTTATTTAAAGAGAGAACAAATTGTAACCCAGTAGAATCTCCTTGAGAATTTCAGTAATTGTATTAGTATATTATATATTAAATATCTCGGGGACAGCGGGAGGAGATGCTAACTGCACTGATAAATGGCCTTTTACTGTTCAGCTGCTGCCTATTAAACGTGTTTCTTATTATCGATCAAGCTAAACAACCTGATGGAGAGGAAGAGAAGTCACCTTGATATAATTCTATCTATCAATCATTTCCGAGGCCCTCACAGTACACGGCTGGCACTGCCATTAGCACAGACTGGCATTGTGTTTGGGAAGAAGAACTATAGAGTCTTTGGTGATTAGAGTGATGAACGGTCAAATGTCATATATGTGATGGGGTTTTATATTCATTCAATATATAATCATTCAAATAGTTTATTCTGGTTGATAAATATCTGCATTATAATTGTATTTCTTTTCAATCTTATCACAGACATTTTGGCTGTGTTTATTTCACTCACAATAATATATAGGCTTGGTGAAAACATGCTTGGCATATGGTTAAGCTTTTAGACTCAGTATTACCATAGTGCAGACAATCTACCATGAAAAATTAGTCAAGAATGAAAGTCTAAGACGCTCAGAGATAACTTAAGCCTAAATCCTGGGGCTAAAAATAGCCCAAAGTTCAAAATACATGGCCATAAGTGTGTCTTTGTATTTTTCTGGATTTCTGAAAAATGCTGTTTGGATGGGCAAACATAAAATAACATTTAAAATATCATTTTTAATGTCACTTTAAAAGAGTAGATCATTTTTGCTGATAATTGACTCACCCCCATGTCATCCAAGATGTTTATGTCATTCTTTCTTCAGTCGAAAAGAAATTAAGGTTTTTGATGAAAACATTCCAGGATTTTTTCTCCATATAATGGAAGAAAGAAATATGTGGACATCTTGGATGACATGGGGGTGAGTAAATTATCAGCAAACGTTTTTTTTTTTTTTTTTAAGTGAACTAAGTGGCAAATGATGCCTATTTTGGCATTAGCAAACAACAGGAAATATTTTCTCTTCTTTTTGCCATTTCTACTATTGTTTTAACCTCAAACTGCAAGACTGATTCTTCTGCACAAAGCAACAGCTGCTAGACCTTCATCCTTTGTTTAAAAAAAAACCTGAAGACAAAATGTCCAATGGAACTGGAGTAAAAACAGATAAAGAACTTACATATCACAAGTCATTATTGACAACATGAGATCACTGAATAAAAAAATGGAAGACTCTCAATCTCACCAGGATCCATGGGGAGTACAAATATGGTGGTCTTCTATTACAGAAGCATGACTAGAAGTCAATATTCTTGATTCCAAGGTTGCATTTGTTGGATTTCCCATCATAAGCACATACTGAAGCAAGAAAACTCTTGGACAGCATGACTGAGGCCGTGTTCTTTAAATACCCGAGTGCCTTAAACACTGTTTGGACTCAAAAACACCCTCTTAAGTCATGTAGCAGGGTTGTCTTCTGAAAAGACTGATGTTTGATCTCAGATCTACAGTGAAGAGAAAGATTTTTAATGAAAAACAAAATACTTTTTTTGTCTGTACCTCACACAAAGCTTACATATGGCTTCAGAAGCATTGGAATATAATAATAAACCACTTTTATGCTGTTTTTCTGTCCTCTTTGAAGCTCGACAACATTCGTCCCCATTCATCTTCATTACATGGAAATGAGCATCTGGGACATTCTTCAAAACATCTCCTTTTGTGTTTTCTAAAGGTTCAGAATGGCACAACGGTGAGTCAATGATGACAGAATTTACACTCCGTGGGTTCAAAAAAACAACAATGAAAGCAACATATGTATTACATATCATGTGGAGATATCAAATGCATCTGATCATTATAGTAAAATGTTGTCTGTTCAATGCTAGCAATGAAAAAATAATCAGAAAAATAAAAGCGAAAATTACCATGAGGCTCCTCATGACACTCCTGTTCTCAGCTAAAGGTCAATGACTCATCCATGCGGCCCTCCTCTTGTTCTCCAGCCGCTCTCCAATCAGGAAGGCGCGAGGAAACAATTTGCCCAACACCTGGTCTGGGATCATGCTGGAACACGCTCGGTCTGCACTCGTTCGGGTCGCAGCCGTGATGAAGCTCTCGCGGCTTCCAGAAGTTTCTGTACTGTTGAAAGACATATGGCTGGGCACGGTTTCGCGTAACCTCTCCTGAGCCCTTACCATCTGCCAGCAGGCCCAGGTGTGCCCGGTCTGGCAGGCTTCACCTCAGCTTCCCCGCACCACTGGAGTGCTGTCATTCACCGCTGCACTTCAGCTGATCTCAGACCTGCACCAGCCGTTAAATCAACGAGCCCACAGCGGCTCACGGGCTACAATTAAATCAACAACAGACTGAAAATCTGTTCTTCTGATCTGTCATATAGTAAAACAATACCAGGATGTCGCTACACGACAGATTACCACAGTCATTTATTGGTCCGAATTGGTCCACGTCGCTTTGGGTGTGCAGTAAAAGGGTTCTATATATGTAGCATAAGTTTCTTTAATCAACTGCAAAGGACCTTTCATGCAAAAAAAATGATGATAATGACAAGAAAGAATGCTTTTGGCACAAAGATTCTTTATAGGCTATTATTCATTCATATATTACATTATTCTGCAACATTTTGCAGTTGTAATTAAATTATTGTTTATTAAACTGTTGTAGTAACTTAATATCCCATTTTAATCATGCTGATTTTTGAAGGATAAAAACTGAAATGGCACTCTTCGTGTGATATTGATTAATTAAATTTTTTAACCCCCATTTCTTGAATTTTGTGATCATTCATGCATTGCATTTTAGGGGTTCCAAATACGTAGCGCTTAAGAACTTTTTAAGGTTCTATATAGAACCTTTTCTTCTAAGAATGTTGTACATACGGCAATATAAATGCCTTGTTCATTCAAATGTACTGCTTCTGTTCATCTGAGATCTTTTCCAGCCAGAATTTTAATTTTAATATGAATTTCTTTCTTCTACTGAACACAAAAGAAGATATTTTGAAGAATATGGGACAGTTATTAAAAATACTATGGAAGTCAATGGGGTTCATCAACTTTTTGGTTACCAATATTTTTCAAAACATGGTTAAATAAGGTATAATAATATGTTCTTTTGTGTTCAACAGAAAGAAACTCATACAGGTTTGGAACAACTTACTGATTGCAGAATTTGTGGGTCAACTATCCCTATAAATCTGTGTATGTATGTTTGTACATCTGGAGGAGAGGTTCATAAAATGTTCAAATTGCTAAAAATTTACTTCTATAAAATTTTATACACTGTAAAATCCAATTAGTACACCTTACTTGAAAAAAGCATGCAAACCGATTTGCACTCAAAAAACTGAGTAAAAAGAAATAGGAATAATATGTAGTACTAACAAGTGCATGTTTAGGAGTGTACACTTACAAGAGAGTTCCAGTAACTTAAAATAATTTGTATACTATACTTAATCTTTTACTTTAGATGTACTCATTTATGCTAGGTGTGTATGAGCGAGGTCCATTGACCTTACATTTGTTCTAAACTGTGCACACCACTCTAGCCAACTTTTAGCAAATTATCCAATTATTTGGCTTTGTTTACATTGAAACCATACATTTATTTCACCCATAAATACACTGAATGTGTCACCTCTGAAGACCTGCAGCATTCAGAATACTCAATGTTGGAGGCCTTAATATAATCGATCCATTTTGCTCTTTCAATCTGAACCGTACCTTTATGCAGCCATAAAGATGTGGAGTAATTGTAAAGATGTGTCCGTTCAATAACTTGAAGGCCCTCACTGTGCCACCTGTTGCCTTGGCAAGTCCTCTATTGTGTTTCCAGCCACTTAGAGCCAGTTGCGAAATAACTACAGTGAATCATCCATTACAAACGCCGCATGTTTTGTTCCAAAAGAAGAAAACAACAAAGCTTAAGCCACAAGAGCATCGCTTTTGAGGGCACACAAGGTTGTGATGTGAGGTTTTTTTTGTACATGTTGATTGTAGGGACGTTCTAGTAACATGGTCTTCTGAATTATCAGACTACGACGTAGGATCTTAGGGCAGAAGTGAAGCCAGCGTTTGATCACTCATCAGGTGTCAACGGCAGCTCCGAAACGCAGGCTCTTGTTTGTGCCTCGCTCACAGCTCTTCAAAGTGTCTCCGCGGCTCGCCAGCGCTCATTTAAATGGAAACTTTCTTTCAAATACCTGCCGTGGCTCCTGTTGACACAGGACAGTTTCCCGAGGAGGGAATAAAACATATCGGTATTCATCTATTTCTTCTTTATTCCTTTTGCAATTTTTTTTGTTACTCTGCCCTCTCTCTGCGCTCATGTTTGTGAGGATGATTAATGGCCGGATCTGAGATGCAGAACAGAGGTTATCAAAGGATTTGAGCTGTTCTACAACACCACATTAATTACATCACGCGGCAGGGAAAGTGCCGGGCGGCATTAGGGTTTGATTTGCACAGAAACTACCTTTGCTATTGTAAATTTTAAAGTACTCAGAATTTCACTTCAAAAAAATTAAATAAAAAAAAATACTGTTATATGACAAAAAAGAGCATATTGCACTGCATTGTGGGATAACAGTGTAAACCGTTGCATTTCACAACATGAGAATTAGTTCTTTCTCTTAAACAGCATTGAGATTAAATGGAGAATGTTGTTGACGTCTCTTGATTTTTCTCGGGCGCAAGACAAACCCACGTGTGTCTCCTAGAGTTTCAGGAGGGTTATGCAGAATTATCTGAGTTATGCCATTAATTATAATAGGTATTATGTCAATAATTGTCTCATTAGTGTCTTTCTATCTTAATCTCCTAAGGAATTCTAAATACAAATAACAACATTAATAAAAACTAATGTATCCTGACAAGTATTATTACTGTTCCTAAAATTAATATGGTAACACTTTGCAATAAGATTAATTGGTTAATATATGAACTAACAGGATAACAATGAGCAATTAATTTGTAACAGTATTTCTGTTATTAAAAATACAGCTGTTCATTGTTTGTACATGTTAGTTCATAGTGCGTTAACAAATAAGTTTATTCAGATTTTTAGTCTAGATTTTTCTAATTTTTTAGTCTAGATTTTTTAGAAATTTATATTTACAGTAAATGCTAAACTTAATATTTACATAAGATTAATTAATGGTAGAAGTATTTTTCATTAGTTTTTTTAAGTTAACTAATGAATAGTGTTACCATTAAAATTAATATAAAAAATAATTATAATGCATTTTATGAGGGTCTTATAATAACACTGAAGTTATTAACTGGATTGACGTAAAGGGTACCCTGGTGTCATAAGTTGCGTTAAATAGGGATGGATAAATCAGATATCAATACTTGGATTTCAAATGATTGCATTATTAATAGTGAAAACTGCATAGTTTGTTCATGCTGCATGCTGGGAATTAAAACAACAGCAAAGTATCAATATTTGTAAACACTACTGCAATTAATGTGTAAACACACACCACATATTGTAATGTAGACACATAAATGATCACAGTTGCGATTTGATTAATAAGAATAGCTAAATGGTATACAACTAGCAACTAGTAGTCAGGAATATACTGTAATTTCTTACAATGTTCTTCATTCACAACAGAAACCACCTTGCATACTTAATGATGAAGAGATAATCTGAGCCCATCATGCAAAAGAAAGACAGACAAGGAATCCCGTTCAGTCTCCACACCCTTCAGGTTGCGTCAGACAACCTTAACTTCTCAGAGTTAACTTCAACGAAAAGGAAAAGAATCGAATCTCTGTATATACGCGGAGATGGTAAATGTTAGCCCGCCTGCTGCATGCCTACTCCATATCACTTGGCCCGTTATGAAAAATAGTTTGCTATTTTGGAACCCCCTGGCAGCCATAGTGGATCACCACAGACCCCGAGCTCATTTATCTTTTGTCAGAGATGAAGCCGAAACTAACGCCATCTCCCAAAGCGGCTAAAGAATGAGGAGGGGAGAAGGGAGGTAAAAGTAAACCGCGGCACTCAGGTAACGACACGGAGAAGTCACTTTACAAGTAATGTGTGGCTTTTTAAAAGTGGAACTCTGTCGTTCCATTAGGACATTAAACACTTTTTGTTCCCAGGCAACCCTGATTAGGACTGTCTTTCCCCAGCTGAAAGTTTGGGAAGAAACATGACGACAGAGAGCAAAATAAGAGAAGTGTTTTGCTGACTGGTGAATGACTCGCTCGCTGTACTGAAACATTAATGTCTGACAGAATCAGCTCAAACTGAGGTGTGATGGAAACTGCAGAGCAACTGTGAAACAATTACGCTTGTTTAGCCCCTTTCCCTCTCTACTCTGACAGAGTGTTAAGAAAAGTGTATTAATGCATGCTAAATCTTTGTAATAACACTGCAGGTGTGACGGGGGATAGCTGTCACAATGGCTATAATGTGTGTGAGTAACTATGCCAAAAAGCCATACACAGAAACTGTCATTTTATTGGGTTCAGAAACGCAGTTTGGATGCCATACGTTAGGATTATTTTGTTTAATTGTATGTGTAATTTAAGATTAAAGTATTGTCATATTTGGTGATTTCGGGTAACAAGTGAACACAATAAAAATCACAATGACATTCAAGAGTCAAATTTTAATTAAACTGTGTCATTTCATGAATGCCGAAAGCTTCCTGTTTTACAGATTTTGTGTTTTACACATGTAATGTATTTATAATTTTAGGCAATTTATAAATTAAAGCATATGTTGGCCAAAATGATGATTTGATATTTGTGAATGTTACATTTTTGCTAAATTTGTTAATTTGTTAAATAATGTTAAATAACAAATGTAAAAGTTTTGCTATTGCGTGTATTTTATAATTGTTTATAATTGCATTTAAAAGACATTGTGGCAATGCCAACAGGTAATTTAATATTTAGGGCATTGCCACAATGTCTTTTAAATGCAATTATAAACAATTATATATAATTTAATTAAAAATTAAAAATCCCTGAAATATAATTATAATTCAAATAAAAGCAGAAACCTTTTTATGCGTTTTGGACGTTCATTTACATGAAGATCAGTGTTTTGGGGGCCTGAAAACGCAAACTTTTGGAAAAAAAATTTAAAACGATACAATGTCTCTGTAAATAGAAACGTGAATTTGTGAAAACTGCCGTCATGCGCATGTGTGTTACGTGTTCAGTCTGGTAGTGTCTAGCGTTTCTTTACAATGTGACATCGCCATCTACTGGTCTGGCATGCATAACACAGCATTTTTAGTTTTTTTGTTGTTTTTTTGCGGATCCATGAGAAGATCGATTGTTTTGACAACGTTGTCAACTGTACGCGAAAAACGCAAAAGGAAATACTTTTCCGTTTTCGGTTACATCATTGTTGTGTAAACATACCCTAACTGGCAAAAATAAAGCTGAATTCTGTTAAGTGAGCAAACATGACTATTGCATTCACATAGTCTCAAATCTCTCTCTCTCACTTTTCTTCGCCTGAGGCCATGTGATTGCCCATCACTTCAAGGTCTGTGGCTCCGTGCACGACTGAGTGCGCTCGCCAAGCGATAAACCAACAGCCTCTGAATAACACATCTGCCTGACAGAGCAATGACCGACCGGCTCTCTCGTCTCTGTTAAATAATCGTCCCAGAGTTCCTCGCCGCCCAGGTATCAGCATTCATGATTTTTACTCAGGCATAGTGTAGTTCGAGACAACAATCCTCATCCCGCGTGCTCAGTGTTGCAACCGGCTGCCTTGCCACGACAAAGACTGACTGACTCCCTTCTTCTATTTATCACAAATACACACGCACCACAGGGGAGCGCCGTCACCGTTTCTGTGGCATCAGCCCAAAGAGATAAACACTCCGGCCCGGTGCTGTACCTCTGGAACTCTGTCAGCAGGACGATTGCCGGGATTATAAATAAATAAAAATACGGGCGCTCCATCGTGATTGCCTCTCCATGCCTGATGTGGCACGCTGATGGCTCACGGCCACCGGAGATGAGCACCTGATGACGAGTCAAAAAGCAGCACACGACAAGCCGAGCAACGTTCCCATAGTGCAACACGACAGAAAACATCAACGGTCTATCTTCATGTTTCCCTTGTCTTGTAATAATGTCATGAAATTTGAAATAAGTCATGCTGAAATGTCATATCACACAGTATTTGAGACTAACTATGGAATAATTCATTTTTGGCATTTTGGCATTTTTGGCTGGTAAAACAAATGTACCTATAATTTTCATTCATGATTTATTTTCAGACATCATGAGAATAACGTTATACTTGGTATTTTAACGTGACATTATAACAAGAATATCTATGGCAAGAGCTCTTTTCAGTCGCTGCTTTCTTTTCCTCATGATGATTTTTTTTCCTTTGCAATCCGCTGTACATATACAGCACATTTGTGGTCTGTTCTCCCATGATATTCCATTAATAATTCACTTGAATTCACAAAGTTATTCTCCTCAAATCCTCACGTCTCTTTCCAGGTTTGTTTTCACAGGTAAATGCAATTTATAATGTCAAAATGACGAGAAATCACTTTGATATAGTGTCACGTAATGCTAGTTAATGAACATTTTTGTTTAAGGCTTGTTATATTTGCCTACTAAAGTGATATTTAACCAAAGACTAAATTTTTTCATATTTGCCTACTAAAGTTAGCCTAGAAATCTAGACGCACCCTAGCGGCAGCAAAAATGTTTTTGCTGCAAAGTGTGGTCTAGCAACTCTCCGTTGACTTTCGAAGTGGAAAATCCAAACTCTGGTCTGGCCAATCACATCGTGTATAGAGTTGGTGGGTGGGCTTAACACAATGACGGCAGAGTTGTGACGGTTCTGCGCCGATGATTTCCATAGGTGATTTCCCTGATACTTGAAAACAAACAAGATGCAGCTGGCGAACAGCGGTCTTTGATTCGAGCTTTGGCCGCGACTCGGATGACTTGGAGTTGAGAACGTAACTTAAGTCATTCTTAAAAGGAAGATGTGTTCAGAGTTTTGACGACCGGATACGGCAAAAGTTTAATATATCAACTTGCTCCGCTGGAGAGAAAACCATGGGGAAAATGCATGGGACTCAGCTCAGCCACAGCCATCATCGCTCTGGTTGGTTAGCGCTTCCCTATGGCGTGCAGAGGGATATTGAAAGACAACCTTTTATCCCACCCCGGATTGAGGTAGGCCAATTGTGAGTTCAGACCTAACATCTTGATAGGTCTGGTTTGCCAGGCTATACTAAAGTGATATTTAACCAAAGACTCACGCTTATGGGGCTATTTTTGGTCTGTTGAAAGTACCTTGTTGATTCATTTTAAAAAGGGGAGGAGCAGCTATATGCCCCGCCCTGTCTTCCTGTTTCATGGAGATTAAGTCAACACACTGCACAATGCTGCATGTTTCGAGGCACTTCAGTTGGCCTTTAATGTCAAAACAAAAGTCATTTTTGAGACGCATTAGTCGTTTACAGATTATTAGGGTATAGGGAAAGTCTTACAAATAACTAAGGTTAAGCTAATTGATCTTGTCTTTTCTGCTGGTTTATTTCTGAAGGCATCTTTCCGCAGTCTTGAAAACACTGGATGTTCAAGACGGGCCTTGTTTTTAGTGCCTTTGTAGTACACCAAAGTTTTAAAGGGGAGGGGTAGGGGAGCATTGCTGCTCCCTCTGGGAAGGGTAGATGTTGCCCTCGTTCAGCTTTGGCCTGCTTTCTTTGTTTTATCCTATTCTGGTAACATTTTTTAGACGCCAACCTGGTAAAGTTGTGAAATGCCCATTGTTCTCCTGACAACAGGAGTTGCAGGAGTTGAATCCTTTGACATGAACCCAAAGGAGCGCTCATGATAAGTTATTGAGCTTGTGTAACCTGGGCCACTATTGCATCTGCCTTTGTTTTCGCTTTTTTAATACCTCACTCCATAGTACTGTCATAGAGTCATATGCCAACATTTGAACATTAAAACTGCAGCATAAAGACATCGCTATTCAAAGAGAGCATTTTATTTAAGCACAACCTGATGTTTTTCACTACTGAGGAGGTATTCCTGAATTGAGCCTTCAAATGATGGAAAACCAGTTTGGATTAAACCCTAACAGAGTTTCTAATTAGCAGAAATGGTGGAAAGGCTAGAAGTGGCTTATCAGGACACAAACAAGTGCATGACCAGTGGTCCTTAAAAATTTCATTTGAAAATGGGTTTCAAACACTGGTTATCACTTGCAAACAGGAAGAGTAGGCCGCTCATTAAAGGGCGAATGAAAAAATTCTTGTAGAAATAATTAACATTTAATAAGGATATTTTCTAAAGCTTGAAATATTAGTTTTGAAAAACTATATGATTTTTTATTTATTTATTCATTGTTGTTATTATTTTTTATTGTTTAATTAATTCGGGGAAAAGATCAATTATTATATTTATTATAATAAAAGTGGGGTTTTCACCATACAAAAATGTTTATTTATGGCAACTGCATTCAGAAAAGCACACAAACAGTTAACATTAGAAGGAATATGAAGATATGTTCTGAAATCATTTGAACCCCGCATATTGAATTCCTTTAAAATACAGCTTAATGGGAAGCTGGGTAATATCTGGAACATTGTGCCTAAAGCAAGTTACATATCAAATATATGCATAAAGGAACATCCATCTGAAAAACCTCTCAGTTATGAAGTTATGCATTTTCACAAGTAAGGTTATATACATGCACATGAAACACACAATTTTAATCTACAGTTATGAAATAGTGACAAGTACAGATTATAAGAAAGAAAGAAAGAAAGAAAGAAAGAAAGAAAGAAAGAAAGAAAGAAAGAAAGAAAGAAAAGAAAGAAAGAAAGAAAGAAAGAAAGAAAGAAAGAAAGAAAGAAAGAAAGAAAGAAAGAAAGAAAGAAAGAAAGAAAGAAAGAAAGAAAGAAAGAAAGAAAGAAAGAAAGAAAGAAAGAAAGAAAGAAAGAAAGAAAGAAAGAAAGAAAGAAAGAAAGAAAGAAAGAAAGAAAGAAAGAAAGAAAGAAAGAAAGAAAGAAAGAAAGAAAGAAAGAAAGAAAGAAACTGGCAGACAAGTAGGCTAGTTCCTATTAAAAATCACGATAGCTGATAAATATTCTAAATGCGATTTTTCCTCTTTGAACAAAGGTTCTAACTCTATTTTTAGTTTATTTTAGCATTATATTGCACTAAACGATATCGTTAAACAATAAATTACCACGTTTTAATACATAAAACGTCTCAGTAATTCGCCCTGAGGGAACGATTTGAGACAAGCTCAAGTTTGTGAGGTAACGTTACAACGGCCAACATCAGCAGTAGCTCTAGCTCATATTCAGACCATGTCATGACTGCAAAGGTGATAATGTTTTATAAAACAATTCGATTAATAAGAACTTTATACTGAGTAACTTACATTTAGTTTTCTCACCACCTTTCTTCAGTTCCAAACGAAGTCACGGCAGAATTACCCATCACAACCGTTGCCAGTGGTTAGTTCCTGATATGAATGAATCAATGTTTTTGAACGAATGGATTCAATTAATTCAGTGACTCGCTCAGTTAAGACAGTCACTTGTCATTAGCTACTGGCGTCTATATTACATACAGTACATAAAGAGTATTTTAAAGTGTAAATTACAACTTGTGGCGTCTAAATTCACCTGTAACACTTAAAACATTTACTTATTTATTTACAACCAATAGTTTAGAATGTTATCAGTTATGAACCATAAAATGATGAAATAATTATTGACTTGTTAGTTTAATATTGAGTAATCCTTAATATCACCATGAAATCTAAATTGACATTTCCTATTTTTTATGAAATATTACAGTATTTATTAAGTTAATATCCGTGAACATCATTATTTGAAGATTCTTATCTTCTCTTCTCTTATGAAATGTTTATTCAGGCGGGACAACCTGTCACTCACATGAGATCGGCCAATAGCAAACCACAACCATCAATTCCTGATGGACAAAATTAAGTCCCGTCCAACATTTTTTCTTGTTAGAGACATTTTACTTGGACACACGTAAAAAAAAAAACTGAAAAAAAAACACGTCACTTCTGTTTCATGTCAACTTTAATTGTATTACTCGTTTTCATTTTAGTTAATAGACTGATGCATGCAAAAAGGTTTCGTTGTGAAGTCAGTAAAGATTGGTATAGTATGCATATAAGCTGTATTGTTTGAGAAAACAACAGTATGGACCCATCATGAAAATAATCTGTGCCGCAGCAGTGTCCAGGAATGCTGTTAATAATAAAGGGTGCTGTTAATGAGCATGCATGAGTGTGTTTTTATGTATATACTTGAATCCATGCGTAAACATACAAACAGACTGCAAATACTGCCCAGCCAACTGGCAGTCACATCCAGCTGGGTTACAGGCCTAACTGCCTAATAAAAGTCTCTCTCTTTCTTTCTGCCTCTTTCTCACCCTAGAGATGCAACCCTTTTAAACTGCACACTGTAAGAAGAACTGAGGGGCTTGCAGGGGCTTCAGCATGCATGCTCTCATACACCCTGATCCCACCCCAAAATATTGAAAAAAAAAACTGCATGAGAGGCGGCACATCATTGTGTTTACATCTCAACACTGTGCATCAAAAGCCCATTTTTGCATGCGATAGAAACATATTTCAAAATACAGGAACGTATTTATGCTGCAGAGATAAACATAAAAATAATGGGAAATCAAAATGCCAGGACATGAAACTGCTATTTGAAAAGGTCCATATTGATTTACTGATAAAGTCAATTCATGCACTTTATTCAAACTGGCACGTCCTCCTCAGGGAGTCTTTAATGTCAAGACTCACTCATGAGGTCCGTATGTCAATTTAACCAAAAGAACAAGCCCTGAAGACATTTCTATTGCTTAGAGGTTGCTAAGGAGACCTTTTTTAATCAAATCAAATTAGCTGTATAAAGGGCTGCTTACATCAAGAATGATAACTATAAAGATAAATCCATACTAACATTCTGTTCACTATAAACATGTGTTAAACCGCTTGAAATGCTCACATTTTTTAAAAGCGTGTTTCTCGAATCAGCTGGGATTAAATAATTAAAATAATATTTATTTTACCTTGCCTCGCTTTATGAGAATTTTGAGGATCTGTCCGTATTAGCATCTGTCTAAATCTGTCAGTTGTAAATAACTAATGTTTAGCATTAGCATTTAGCATTATACAGTATTTCCGTGGCTCTAACAGAACAAGCTCCTCAACCAGCTGTCTTTTTCTGATGCCAAAGAAATAGAAAACCTTCTAAATGGAAAAACCTGAGATATTATGTCATGTGTGATTTAAGAGGAACTGAACTTCGCAACAGAGACTTGCAGTGCCTCACGCAGCTGTTAAGCGCTCGCAAACAACAATGTTCTTTTACTCAGAAACAGTCTGCTTAAATGTCCTTTGCTCTATGGGCCTTTATATCAAGATCCAATAAAAGGTTCAAGCGAGAGTGAATTTCTCCGGCGAGGTAAAGGGCAACAGTTCTTCCCTGCGCCCCGCTTCCATTAGTGCAGTTCCCCTGTGTGTAATGGCCATGCCCCGCTCAGCCAGACGAATGCTTCTGCCGGCGTAAGACGTGAAGCGATCGAGCCCCTGCCTCGAAAGGCACGGCTGGAGTGATTCGGGAAATAACGAGGAGCCCGGTCCTGACCGAGTCTGGAAACAACTGAACACTCATTAAGAACAAACTGATAGGGAAGAGAGAAGCTAATGCAGCGAGTCAAACGGATTTGCTTTCTCTCATTATTTCTCTTCCTGTCTCTCTCTTGGCTCGCTTCCTGTCCCTGCAGTCTCCCTTTAAATAATTCTTCTCATCCCCTTGTAATCTGAAAATGAGAGGGTGCACATTACCCATTTAAAGAAACTCTTCAATGAAAATATTTAAGCAGTCTAGTCAAACACCTTGTGGAGAGTTTGAGCCCAAGAGGCTAGCAAAAGAGGCCGTGAGCCAGGGAGCAGTTGCTGAGAATGAATGATTAGGGCCGCCCGCTCCTCGCCAAGTGCCACGCAGCCAAAGTGGCTTGGGTTTACAGGGGCGATATCGATAATTTATTGGATCATCTGCTTTTTCTCTCACGCCAAGCCAAGATAAAGCGGAGTGAGGCCTCTCGACAGAAGCCGGCGCTCGAGCTCCCTTCACCAGAGCGGATGGTTGGACAGACGCCGATGAGTTATTTGCATCAACAGATGGGATTTAGCCTTGTGACAGCATTGTAACGCTGTTGTATCAAGAGAACAGGGCACAATTTGAATTCTGAAGTTATCTTTTCCGTAAGAGGAACGTGAATTTGGCTAATTGGTTGAGTGAAGTGAATCACGTTTTGGAAAACTCTTTTGACGCGAGGAGGAGTTTTTGGCAGTAACTTTGGAAGTATCTTTGCAGGCACATTACAGTACATCAATTCTTAAAATTTGTGTGAGTTGCCCTTTTCAAACCGTTTTACTTAGAGTAAAATCGTGTATTCAACAAGAAAATAGGGCTGCAATTGATTTAATTGATTGCACTGTGCAAAGTAGCTGTTCCATTAAAATTAAGTCAGATATGAATGTTAGTTTGCCAAAACCATATCTAAATAGTTATTTTTTGGTCCTATACAAATTTAAGTTTTCAATTCAATTATCTGATTTATCCTCGTAAACTAAGAATTCATTATCTTTATATACATGGGATGGGTAAGTCCTTGGAGGCTTCCATGTAGTTCCGCCATCTTGAAAAACTGAAATGTGGAGTTAGACCGTTAAACAGTTTTTCACCATTGCTATTTTCCGGATTTTTTGGGCGGGGCTAAAACAGGGCTCGATGACGCACTGGAGCCCCTGAGCTTGTGGACACGCCCCTAATTGATGACGCACTGAGGCTGCCCCCGGACATGGATGCGATCATGTACAAAACAGATTGGTGTCTTTATTTATATTTCCTAAAAACAATCCAACACAGTCTCATGAAGATGCGTATCTATACCACGAGTGTCATTTCTCGTGGCATTTATATGCCAAAAATGTTTTTTGCGTGTATGCACTAAAAAACCCTGGGTTAGGTTTAGGGGGTAGGGGGTGGGGAGTTCGTGCATATTATACGCCAAAAAGTGCGTATCATATGAACGCGAAAATTGCGTGCCATATACACGCAAAAACTGTTTCTCGCATATAAATGCCACGAGAAATGACATTCGTGACATGGATACTAACTTTCATGAGATCTGGCTGAAACAATCACATCAAGAAGAGGTGGATTCATTTTGTGGAGAGCCAACCTTGATGAAGAGCTGAGGATCACCGCCAACACCCGGCTCTGTAGTGATCATTTTACACTGGATCGTTTTATAAACTTTCCTCGGAGACAACTGGGATTCACTGATAATCTGCTGTTACTGGTGAACGGGGCCGAACCGACTATCTCCCGCCTCAGCCTTCATCCTCCTGTCCCGAAAGCAGTATCACCTAATATCACTGTCGGCAGCTGTCCTGCGAGTGGGCGTGGTTTCAGCGCAGCCAGCGGACATGCCCCAAGCATTTGAGAATACTGCAAATTTTTTGCTCAAGATTTAGATCGCTTATTTTATGTACTTGCTGGCTTTTTTTATCATTCAGATTTGGCTGGGTGGCTAATAACAAATTTTTCTGTGGTGTGACAACACGTACTTTATTTTGACGTGTTACGTGTCCCTCAAATCTGATTGGTTAATTGAAGGTTAATTGGAATCTTGTACTTGGTGAAATCACGATTTACCGGCAAATGACCATGTTATAATAATCCGGCTAGCTGTGCATTAAAACAATTTGAACTATTGCTTACATATACTTGCCTATTTTTTTTAAAGTAGATTTCCTTTTATGGCACTTTTATGTCATTGGCCTCTTATACAATACCCCGCATGGCCAACATTACATCAGCAGAAACACAAAGTTGTATAGAGAAAAAGTAATTGCAATTTTTAGTGAAATAACAATCACTGATAAATCGTTCACAATAACACCAGAAACATTGGGGTCCATGTTAATATCACGTACCCTCTACAAAGCATTCATTCTTTCACTTTGTAGAGTTTAAACCACTGTTTGTAATGACAGCATCTCTTCATTATCTTCCCAATGAGTCACTTGTGTCTTGAGCTCAACGCACAGCCATATACAAGAACATGCTTTTACCTCAATAATTCATAATCAGAGGAGGGATGCTGAATAATTGAACTGAACTTGAAGGCTTTTTTTCTTTTTTTGCACAGTGAAGCTTTTACATTGGGCTTGATGTATCTTGAAGAGAGAGAGAAGAGGGGGATGGGGATCAGTAATGCTAAGCTGTGTTTTCACCGCTCGTCTCGATTAATCAATAATTTAGCGAGACCCTCTGACTGGGACCAACACTCTGAAAAGACTAAGTCAATGACACAAACCGGATTGCGCACCTTCCAGAAATCCCTTTCCACACTCCTTAATCCACCATTACCTCATATTGCGAAAATACATGGTTGAATTTAGCACAAAAAAAAGAAACTCGGCCTCTACAGTTCTAGGAAATACTGAGGCAATATTACGGTAAGTGTCTTTCATCTAGGAAATGAGGATTGCTGGTGGAAAAAATTGCATAGCCAATAAGAAGCAATATTGCAGGGCAGCCATGCTCGTGTCCTCCGGTGCCAAAGGGGCTGATGGGAAAAGAGCATGCTCGGGGCGGCGCTTCATCACACGAGCAAACTCCTGAGCTCCAGGCCCACTCGTCGGAACCATCATCGAAGGCTGCAGAAAAGAGAGAACTGCCCCGTCGACTCTGATCTCGGGTTATTAAGGCACGGCAAGTGACTAATTAACACAAAAGAAACGAGCGGGCGCCTGCGGAGTATAAGGCTGAAATGAGGGACGCTTGAATGTACCTGGAGAGTACATGAATTCATAAAAATGTGCATAGGCCTGGTGGAACCAAGTTTAAACGGTATGCAGATGCACTTTTGGGAGCGTTGAATCAAATCCTGGAAACTGAAGTTCTGGAGGCAATTTGAGGACCTTGATTGCGGTTGATCTCGTTTTGCAGACAAACAGGCATGGGTATCGCAGAGAGTGTTAGAAATGTACACTTCAAACCTAACCTGTATTATTTTCTTTGTATTAAGATATTTTTAAGAATTTGTGTAACCATATACTGTAATAACTTTGATGTAAAACCAATTGCTCTACCTGATACAGGAAAACATGGAGAGTGCTTCAGTCTACTGGAGAACACGTGCCATGGGGCCTAAGACATGGATCGTTTGTTATTCCCGTCTGGCCTGTGGGATTACTCAAACATTGTTCAAAGCTCAAACCAAGACAAGCAAAAACGCTATTTATGAGCAACCATCACCACTGAGAATCTGAATAAGACAATATCTCCCCATTTAGAGGTCAAGCTGGGCTTTGTCTGATGTGATTTATGATACAGAAGCTCACGGACTATTGAGGAAAATACGTGTCACCAGTGTGTTGCTCGGTTAGAAAAACATCATCTGATGGCCGGTGATAGATGGATCTGTTGGAAGCGGGAGCTCGTGGAGATGAAGACGGGCACGATCGTGTCCGAGGCAGCGAGTGGTTAATCTTCATCTGCGGTCAGAGGTTCCTTGTGTCTCCTCAAGTTCATGTTTTCCTGTATTGATTAAAGCCTGCTGAAAGAGAGCTGGGGTTTTAAGGGGAAAAAGTTCTTTGTGATGAGTTTCTCAACTGACTTACCTCCATTGTTCTAGTATTGGATAAATAGCACAGCGCTGGAAAATCACTAAGGAATTCTCTGGTATATCTGTATTGTTTCTCCAAGATCTCCAATGAGATCAAATGGAGTAAAGATGGAAATTTTTGTTTGGCTTCAGGCATTTCCCAGCAAATATACCCAGGACCCTAGTGCTTTTGAAAACTATTACTGCATCTGAAGAGTTTCAGAAGAGAACTCAACTCTCTCTGAATTGTGCTCAGATTTGCTAAAGATTTACTATTTTACATGTAGATTTATACTATACTAGATTTAGACTTTATTACTAACCAAAGAGGTTTCAATATGAACTTTTCTCATCAGTTATAAGAACAAGACCAAATCTGAACTGAATGTCAATATAATATATATGATATAATATAATAATGTTTAGATAAAGCAAAACTATAAATAAATATAATTGCATAGTTGTATAATATAAAAATACTGTTGTATCTAAAGATTTTTAACTGTGATTTATGAAATGAGTGTATAATATAATAAGATATTGTGAACATTTATACCATTTTACATGTATCATATCATTAAATGATGTGTTATTGTAATAAACAAATTATATATATATATATATATATATATATATATATATATATATATATATATAAACATAATTATTACAAACTATATCAAATTATATACAGTATGTGTTTTTGCTGTATATAAACAATGATTTTGTTTGTTTCCATATATCGTTTTTTAAAGGATTTATAATATAAATGTATAATATATCACAATATAATAATATAACATTTATAACATTAATATTATTAATTAATATAATAATATTAAATCAATCACCTTCATTGTATTAACCCATTTTTTTCCATTTCAATGAAGTTACTTCATTTTTTTAAGTTAAACCAACAATATTTTTTTACAGTTGTAAAATGAACAAATATAATAATAAATTGCTAAATATATATAATTATTATAGTATGTCCCTGTTGTGTGTAAACAATGGTTTATTTTGTTTCTATGTTTATTTGTATTTTTTCCAATAGGGAATTTTAAAAGTGACTTCAGAGATGAAGTTGATACTTCACTGAAACACAACTGAGAAATCTCCTGAGCTATGGAGAGGCTCGTCATATAAATAAAATATTCCTCCGGGAAAATAAAACAGTCCTGGCCTGGCTGGCCTTACGAATAGTCAGATCATTCCTAAATGCTTTTGGTTTATAAAAAGTTTCAATCACATAATAGCCGATACCGAGCACACCAGACGTTCTCACACTGCTTTCCCTGCATGTTATAAACACAGAATCAAAAGACACCGCCATGGGAAAGGGCCACGGCGTCTCTACGCTCCTCTCTTGTCTTTGCCTTTCCATCAGTAGAGAAAAAGACAACAGCTCAAACGTGGCGCATAGTCATGCAGGTTATATACGCATGTGTTCTACAAAGACATGAAGGCACCAAGCACTTAATTTGCGGTTAGGCCTTTATAGTGAGGTGTGCTTATCCCCACAGGAGTTCATTATATCCACAGGCCTGCTTCATTGTGTTCTCCCCCGACACACTCCTCTTGTGGGGTGATTTAATGCAATTCTCTCGGTAATAAACAACTGAAGTGCATGACCACAAACACCGCCGCATATATTATCCTCTTGTTTTTTCCCTGCTTCTTTTTTTCCTCTCTGGAAGGTTATTCTATCATGTAAATGAGTCTGTGCCAAAACATATATTATCAACATGTTATTATTCTCGCAGAGTATCATTTGCAGTCAAGAATGTGATTTTTATTGCCCTTCAGTGGACTATTATAGATTATTTTATTACACAAACAGTGATGCCTTTAAATAGATGATGAGATGGTGGTTTTAAATATGACGGTATTAAAACTTCAATTAAAAGGAATTCATATGAAATCATAAAAGCATTTAAATAAAATTGTCCTTTTAGAGTCTGTATCAACAGCCAGAAAAGCATAACGCCAGCAAAAATAATAAATACAATTAATATCTTTCCTGGCCAAGAAATAAAAATCATATGATTGAGTATTCATAAAAGTCATTAAAACTGTTGAATTAGGCAAAGACACTATAAAACTTATAAATATCACCATATTTACCCATGCAGTTGATTAATCACATTGTATTTGTATACTGTTATATTTGGGAATGAGGTATTATCCAATTCAATATGCACCAATTTGCATACATTTCTAGAACAGAAATATCAACATTGGATGAAACTGGTTCAAAATTCTCCATGTTGTTGACATTTTAGTTTTAAGGCCGGTTCGCACCAATCGATACTACGATAATAATAACGATAACAAAAAAGATATCAAAAAATCTTTCTAAATATGAAAGAATAGCAGAGTTCACACCACAACTACCGATAATGGCAGAGAGAAACAATAGAAAAAAATCCAACTTGCAAAATATTCTTCTAACAAATGTAAAAAAAAAAAAAAAGTAGCTTAAAAAAAAGAGAATTATTTCGAGTGAACTAAACAAGAACATGTTGCTAACAAAAGTTGTTTTGTTGACATTATTTAGATTCTCAATTTGTCCAAATGTTTTCCCGGCAATCCAAATTAAGTCATCTTGAAAAAAAATATATAAAATAAAATATCATTGCTTTGCATTTCCTTGCTAAATTTATGTTGTTGTCACTGTTATATGGTTCAGAGTTCATATTTTTACTGAATTAACATTTGTTGATCATCACCATTTGTGTTGTGTTGAGGTATGTGAATAATGTTCATGCTTTGAAAATCAAACAAAATGAAAGGAGAGGAACAAACAAGGATTGTAGCCCATACATTGCTAAATGCAAAACAATCTTTAGTCTTCACAAGTGTTTTTTTGAAGTTCAAAAGACGAAATACTACTTACTCAAAAGCATTTAAGTTGACTTTAACTGGAGCAAATTAGTTGCATTAACAAGTTTAATGTTAGGTTGCCTTATTTTTTAAAGTTAGGTCAAGTTTTTTTAACAGTATAGGGTTTATGTTGTAAGCTGTATATGCTTATGGGGCACTTAGTCCTTCATCAGTTCGCCAGCAAGATCGGTGATACAACGGAAGTGGCAGTGCACAAAGATCGCTGAATCCGGAAGTACTGCGTATCAGCGTGATAATCCCCTTCTATCCGCAGCGGCACCGAGCAGAGAGCACGTCAGAAACAGCTGACAGGGTGTATGTGTGTGTTCAGAGCCTCATTGGTCTGTCACCGCTCGTCAATGTCAGAATATTTGAGATGACCAATCAAATCGAAGTAGGCGGGCTTTATGGTCACAGACGCTAAGCGCGAAACCGCGAATTTTAACAGTGCAACTCGACGCTTCAGTGTACGGTCAAGTGCGAGATAAGCTGTAAGTATATATTTGACAGGTTTTTTTGGTCATTAAAGTTAAACGAATGACAAAAAATAATTAGGCAAACTAACATAGTTTTGTATAATTTCGCCATTTTTAACTGAAAATAGGCCTATGTAACATATGGCCTACTTGTAATAGTTTAGGCTACTGTCATTGTGAGGGGACAAGAAACATGAACAAAGCCTTTTTTATCATCTTAGGTACAGTGTGTGTACATATTGATAATAAAATACAAATTGTAGACTTTAGTAAATTAAAAAATCCAACTTTAGGAGGGAAAGAGATAGGCAGAGATAGAAACAAGAGAAAAAGAGTGTGATGCTGACGAGGAGAGAAAATAATCAGCTGCCCACTGACATGGTTTTAAAGCTGTTATTATTGATTTTTTTTTAATTATTATTATTATTTTGCCTTCACACCATCTTAAAATGCACATATGTAGTTCAGAGAAATCCAAAATTTCTCAAGAGGAAACCCCGAACCCCTAACCAGCCTGCCTCAAGTTCGGGACTATAGTGATTATAAAACCATGAAACCAACCAGGTAATGAAACTAGTTAATAATAAGCATTACTAAAGTGTAACTTTATATATTTTTTTATATTTTTTTATATATTATTATTTTTTATAAATCATACCCCCTTAATGAAAATCCTAAATGAAAATGTTTTATTTTTGGAGGGGGGCTTCAAAAAGGAATTATGCTTAGGGCACCAAAATGGCTAGCAGCGGCACTGGTTGGGTGACAGAGTTGTTGTCAACTTGTCGGTTATTTACTTGATTATTTCAGGGTTTAGAGCGCACCATAGCACTGAAACAGCTCTCATTGAGTCACAAATGATTTGCTCTCATCATCCGATCGTGGTTGTATCTCTATGTAGTGCGTTGTCAACTCGTGTAGTGAGTTACCTCCTGTTGTGGATCAATCACGTTGTGTTGTGTGGTGTGAACAGCTAAACAACTTGAACACTCCTGATTTCACTGAGAGCAAGTCATGTAGTGTGAAACGCACAGTTCAGCCTGACGTTTTAAAATCATGTAGTGTGAACAAGGCTTTACTCATCTTGTAAATGGCGGTTGCTAACAAGAATCTTAATGGGACTTCAGAGCTTGTCGAGGACATTGAAGTCATCAGCTGAAGAGGTGAACTAGTCCGCTTTCACAGGCACAGCCTCGGTGTGTTAACAATCGCGCTCATGCAAACTATTATAACCCAAACTTTCAGGTGAAAATGTTTTTTAAAAAAGACTGAAAGAGTTGTGGAAGGTGACAATAAAGTCATGTTTAGCTTTTGACTTCTGCCGGTTGTATTTAGGCTTCAAAATTTTATAAAAGTTGTGTTTATTTGTGAAGATTATCATGATGAACAAAACATATGCTTTTGTTAGTGTCTAACGCACAGTACATGTACTAGAAAGATAATACCTATGAATACTAATAGAACTAATATCTGAATTCAAGTCATTGATCTGAATCTTTCTTTGTACGCAGGCTTTGTCTGCATCACCGATTGCCTCGTGCGCGATTTTACACACGCATACGCACAGCTGCTACAAAACGGCATACAGGGCTGTGTTCTTTAATGCCTCGGTTCAAGTGTGCGTTTTTAAACCTCCGCCTTGAGCTGCGGCGACTGCAGACCATCTGTGGCAGCGGAGGGGACAACTGTTGCTAACTAAATTAGCCAGCTCCATCATCTTGATACATCAGTGGAGTACCTGGGCTCTCGATGACCTTTCCCTATCCCTGTACCCAGCCCTCTGTCCTCGCTAATATAGATGCAAACAGAACTGGGTCAAGCTCCAGGTATAAATCTTCCTTGGCAAGGCACTGCGCTGTTTGCCAGGTCTCCACCGCGGGCACGTGTGACGGACAGAGAAAGAGAGGGAGAGACATAGAGAAAGTGGATGTGAACTGGGGCTGGAGGCACGGATGGCATCGTCACTGCCCGTGGGTGAAGAGCAGGCGGTTCGGTGCCCGAAGGCCTGCCTCCTGCTCAGCTAACAGTTGGTCTGTACCTTGTGTGTCTTCAAACGGCAGAGTGTGTTTTTATAGGAGGGCTGACCAAGACATTTATTTCCTGTGCCTAAAAAGGCAGCATGGGCTGAGCGTGTTTTTCAAGGGAAATGAAAAGAGCGCATAAAAATTACATGATTCTCAAAAAAACGTTGAAAATTTATTGGGTTCAATCACATATATATTAACAAAAATATAAAAAAGGTCAGTGAACAAAAACCTGTTCTTGCCTAACCCTTTCTCATTATGGTAATACTCAACGCATTCTCATCCTAGGGGGTCATATAGGTGACGCTTTTGACGTTGCGTCTAAATCTGACGCACATGGCACCCTTTCAGCGTCAATATAACACGCTTCGGTAGGTTTAGGTCTGGTGTAGTGTTAGGGTTAGACCACTAGGAGGCGCCTTCTGGCCCATTTATATCTGCATTTCATATTGAGACTGGGCTGTAATACTACCAGTTTTACACTAATAATAATAATAAATGATCATTGTCATTTTTAGAGCTACTCTATTTGGCGGGGAATTTCAGATGTTTGTCATTTAAAGGGTTAGTTCACCCAAAAATGAAAATTTTGTCATTATTTACTCATCCTCATGTTGTTCCAACCCGTAAGACCTTCGTTCATCTTCGGAACACAAATGAAGATATTTTTGATGAAATCTGAGAGCTGGATCACTCCTCCATACTAGTCCATAGGCTTCTTGAGGAATTGAAACTTGCCAGCCTCGAAAAGTTATTAAAGACATTGTTAACATCCAAGTGACTACAGTGGCTCAATCTTAAGTTTATCAAACGACGAGAACATTTTTGTGCACAAAAACAAACAAAAATAACGACTTTATTTATATTTCTATATAACTATTCTTTGTTTCCTCGCTCCTCTCTGTCTTCCAGCCCGTGACACAGAAACCGATCAAATTCAGCCATCTTGAAGGACATCACAATTCTCTAGTTGCACCATGAGGAGGCGAGGAACAAGGAGTAAAGAAGCTTCCTGAGGAGTCATGAGCGAGGATTAACAGGTGTTAAGGAGCTATGGACGCGAAGATAAGGAAATTAGAAGCACATCATACATTATACCCCAATAAACCTTGCATCTCTGTCGCAGAATTGCGTGATAGATAAACTCGCAATTGTGTGTTATAAGTCCAATTCTAAGGGAAAAAAATACTTTTTTTCCTCAGGAATTGCATGTTTATATCTTGCAATTCTGACTTTATCACACGGAATTAGGGAAATGAAAAATTCTGAAAGATTCTGAGAAAATATGTCAGAATTGCGAGATATAAACTTGCAATTGCGAGATGAAAAGATGTGATTATCTTGTAAAATGTTTAATTCTATGGTGAAAACAAGCTTCCTCAGTCACTGCCCCAGTGTGCCCCTCCTACATCGCGAATCTTGCAAACCTTTCAGCGAGAAATGGTTTCATTTTCACATTTTTTGTTTGAAATATAAGTCAACAACATTTGGCAGAAGCAAAAGTCTTTGCGTGTTGAGACTCCAGCCCTTTTGGAGGTACTGCCCATCTTTTCAAGTTCATGCCTAGGTTTGAAATTTTTCTGTCTAAATCTAATTATGACGTGATGACATTTTTCGCGACAATTTGGTTTCTATATCTGAGGTGTCAGTACCGCCTACTCTGTGCGATTGGCTGGGATTTTGTAACGTTGCAGTTTTGAGTTTAGTATTGGATTGACATTGTTAGATGCTGGAAACTTTGCATCGTGCCTAGTTACAAAACTATGTTGTGCGTACAATGAGGAAGTTACCAGCTTTAATGGGTTTAGCAGCTTCAATGACATTGTGTAGTTTGAAATTAGATATTTAAAGGGTAACTACACCCTGGTCAGAGTCTGACTCCACCCACTGGCAATATTTAAAAAATGCTGAAAAAAATGGGCAGAGCCCAGCAGAGGGTTTTCGCTAGTGCCTGCTTACATCACAGGGCACCACAACTTCCAATAGGAAAATTCAACTGCAGAAGCCACCATTTAACCTGAAGAGGTCAGCACTCAAAAGTTTTTCCATCAAATATTGTAGAATTAAAACAATTTATACCCAAATGCCAAAAAAATACTTGAATAAATGAACAGCATTAATAAAGCCCCAGTCTTACATATCATTAATTTAAAAAAAAAGTTGTTTTAGGGTTTAGTTACCCTTTAAATGTGGTTTTCAAACATGAGAGAACAAATGAAAAAGCTTTGATCTTCATTACACTGACAAACATTCTCTTGGTTTCAAATGGAGTTGCGCCCGTCCCTCACAGAAACAGAGTTTTTAGGCATAATTAAGTTACATTTAAACCACCTTGAGCGAAGGACAGTCGTTTTATGGTCATCATGTCACAGCGGTGACATACCGTCTGTGTTAAATTAAATCCTCACACATCCGAGTGAAATCATAACTCATGTTTGAAAGAACACAGGCCTAAAATGCAGTCCTAATCGATTTCACAGCTGCCTTCTGGCACGGCACAGGTAATGAGCAAGAAGTGGCTACAAATCCAAACCCTGACAAAACCATGAGTGACTAGCAACTCTTGTTTTGTAAAATCGGAGAAGCTTTATTGCCTTAACGTCTGTTGGAGCAACGCTCACTCAATATTTACAGCCGGGTGCAGAAGTGATGACATGATTTAAATGGACGTTTGCTGAGGCACTTTTTTATGCGAAGGCTTTTAGGAGCTGTCTTTTTCACGGCAGCGACGGACCGTTCCATTGCACCGGTCCACAGGGGTGTTGTTTGGAGAGATTTCAGGGAATAGTGCCATTTTACCCAGACAGAACAATTCCACAGGCTGCCATTAGCCTCATGCTCCAACGTACACACACCTGCGGCTGATATGTTCTTTCCTTTGAGCCTCTTTTCTTACGTAATATATAACTGGCCCTTGGGTGCTGTGAGGTAAAGTGTGCTGAAAGCTCACTATCTATACTTGTGTTGTTGTGTTTCCCCGCTATCTCCTAACACAAAACTTGTCATTTTGAGGTTCTTTAACTCTGTCAGAACGAAGGTTAAAAAGTGACCTACTGACTAAAGTTAGCAAGTTAAAGGTAGGGTAGGCAATTTTTTACAATTTGTAATACTGGTTGAAACTCTTTTCATATTCTGATATCAATCAACAATTGAAGTGTTGTCAACAATTGAAGTCTGTCCGAAGGAACAGTTTTCCTGTTTTGTTAGGAACCTTGGTGCACAAACGCTGCCTGAAGAGGCAACAAGTCAAGTTTGGACAACTCCACCTCTGGAAAGATGAATGTGTATTTAAAATGGGTAATTTATGTAGAAGAAATGTGAAATTATTTTAGAATTTGGAACTTTCTAGACTGAGAAAAGCCAGAAAATGTATTTTTGGCTTATATGGATGAAAGACAACAACTTCCAGAATGCACTTGCTTTGCTGCCCTTGGAGGCCATGCCTACCGGTAACAGCGCAGTAGTTAAACAACAAGTCTAGGCTACTACCAAAAATGTGTTTCGAGATCGCCCAAAATGTCTGGGATTCGGCTTTTGCGTTCTACAGTCGCCATTCATTATGTTTACTGTGGCGAGCGGGACGAGTGAGGGCCGCGGGAGAGCGGTGCGAGTCATGATTACTGTGGCGAGCGGACGAGTGAGGGCCGCAGGGAGAGTGCCGCTAGTCATGTTTATTGTGGCAAGCTGGACGAGTGAGGGCCGTTTGGAGAACGACGCAGAGGCCGGTGGCGTGATTACCGATGAGCGACACCTGTGAGAAAATGAGAGAGTGTTGCACGACCATTCAAAAGTATGACTGGGTTTCTAACAATGAAAAGCTTAAAGCAAATGGGTGGAGTGTCCCTTTAAGTAATTGATAAATATATATATATATATATATATATATATTTTTTTTTATTTTTTTTTTTTTAAGTTACCGAACAATTGTAGCAAAGCTTGAAATGAAAAATGAATTGGGTTCGAAACAGGATGATGTGAAGAAATGTTGCATTTACTCACATCAAAAATCTCTAAAAGGCATCGAAAACCCCAAAATGAAAGAGAATTAAAAATAAATCCAATTGATAAGGCACACTTTCTCCTTCAAGATGTTTCCCATACTTCAAAACAACGACATATACTGGAAGTGCCAGAAGACAAACTGCAGTACAGTACAAACAGATGAAACGAATGATTATGGAGAAGAATTCCCCACAGCGAAGGCGGAGCACCAGAGGAGTTCAGTGAACCGGGGTTTTGGATTCTCCTTTGCTCTGATCTTAAACCTGTTTTTGTGATGAGAGACCTGATGCTACATTTTCAAAACTCTGGTCCAAGATCAGCATAAAAAGACAACCACCCTGGGGCAAGGACTAAAAAATACACCTGCACGAGCGCATGCATCAGGCTCGCAGATAAATGGCGGTCTCTCCGGCCTCCAGGTGCTCTCGATATTTCCTGCTCAGTTCCTCACAGCGCTGTGGCACTGCCCCGGGATGCAGCAAGACTAAATGAAACACGGACACTGTACAAGTTTCCAATAAAAATTTCCATAATTCATTTCCACGCCATTTTTTTTCCTGGAGTGCATATTGGAGGGAAGGAGGAGGGAAACCCCGAGCACACTCTCTCGGGGAATAGGAATCCATAAGGAGCTGTACTGGGCATCAAAGAATGCTCGGACATATTCGGACACTGAAATATGATCTGCCCCAAATGATGTATAAAGGACTGAAAGACACAAATATACTGGAAATAGAAGTTATCCGAATTTGATGATGATTTGCACTGATTTAAAGCTAATATTTTTTTTGTCTTATGATATGATCCAATATCCAAAACACTTCATTACACTACAAATTAATAATAATAATAATCTGAAATAATAATAAAATATCATCAGTTTATTATGAAGACTTAATTAATTATTCAAATAATATAATTGTATTATAATTGTTAACATTAATAATAATAATCATTATTATATTATCATTTGTTATTCTAAATATTGTATTGCTGTTAATAATAATAATAATAGTTAAAAATTATAGTTTGTTGTTATTCTTCAGAAATAATATTTATATATATATATATATATATATATATATATATATATATATATATATATATATATATATATTAAATATTCATATTTATGTTCTGCATTGATATGTTTGAAAATGTAATTAATTTATAACAGGAATGTGATTAACTAATATTAACAAACAAACTAAACAAAACAAACATTATAGTATAGCCTATTATATTATATTTTACTGAAAGACGATAGAAGATACTAAAACATACAATACTAAACAGAAAATATTAATATTTATGTTATGCATTAACTTTATGATAATTTAAACATGAATATGAATAATTGATATGAATAAACAAACTATATATATATATATATGAACGAAGATAGAAGATATCTAATAGGCTACAAACACAAATAAGCAAACACTTTTGGCAGTGGGTCAGCTTTGTAAAAATGTTTTTGTTAAAAATTATTATCATTATCATCATTACTCCAAAATAAAGGTTCATTCTGAATGAGCTTTTTCAGTTCCGTTTTATTTATCCAGATTTTTTCGGATTAAACCAAGACTTTTCATTTTAGTCATCTAGTACCAATCGGTATGAAGTGATGGACCAAACTATAGCTGTCTTTGAAATCCTCCACAGCTTGCCAGAGCATCCGCTGCGATTCTGAACACTGTACATTTCAAAGCTACTTCCTCACAGTTGTTTCTTACCTAATCAATAAATAACATATCGCTCTTTTCCTCCTTTCCCACTCTCTCTTTATATTTGCCTCACTGGCTCGTTGGCTTCTTCAAGTGTTTTAGTACCCATTGGATGTCTACGGGCCACTATAAAGAGCAATAGCTATTCTCTTTGTTTGTAGCCTACATTTAAACGTTTCCCGGCAGTTTGGTTTGTGTTTTCCCCTTAACGCTCTCCGGAATTTTTCGGAATAGGTCCCAAAACGACTGGCCAAGCAGATAAAAACGTTTGATCGGGACTACTTTGTTGTTTACTTATATATTTCTAAAAGAGACAAAAGGCCTCAGACTCAGGCAACCACCCATAAAGCACGTAGCATGTTGCTATGGAGACACGATTAAAGTTTAACTGCGCTCTCGAGCCAGACTTTCTGATCCCTCATCTTCGCCGAACTTCCACCTTTAAATTGTTTATGTCTCCTTTACATGTCATTTATTATACATTTTATTGACGGTTTAGTCAAAGAGCTTTTAATTCGAACTGGCAAAGGAGTGCATTTGGGAAGCTGCAACAAACCAGAAATGAAGCCAACTTGTAATCCAAGCAGAGAGTAAAATGTTCCCCTCTCTCTCGCTCTCTCTCTCTTCTCCGTTGAAAGGGCCCGGACACCAGGTGCTCATGTAGATGTAGAGCATTTTTCCCTGTGGCGTGATAAATTGGTCCACATAAAGAGGGTATTCATCCAAAAAACTACAGTCTGCCTCTCATAGTCCTGAGTGAAGAAAAAAACAACAGAAAAGCAACGGATATCTCGAAAGTATAAGATATCTGCCGCACTGCTAACAGGTTGAAAATTCTGTCATCACTTAATCACCCTTTTAGTTTCCAAACCTCTATTACTTTCTTTCTTCTGTGAAACGTAAAAGAAGATATTTTGAATGTTTGTAGTTTTGTGCATACAATGAATTAGGCATTTTATGCCACTGGACTCTGGTAATAAGTAGTGTATATATATATATATATATATATATATATATATATATATATATATTAGGGCTGTGCAAAAGTTAATTGCGATTAATCGCATCCAAAATAAAAGTCTGTGCTTACATAATATATTTGTGTGTGCTGTATATAATTAAATACCTATGCATGCATGTATATATTTAAGATTTGTTTGCACTTAAATTCTGTGTATATATATATATATATATATATATATATATATATATATATATATATATATATATATATATATAAATACATAATCTATATTATATAAATATTTTATATATGAATAACACATTTTCTTAAATATATACATGCATGTGTGTGTATTTATATATACAAAATAATTATATACAGCACACACAAATATATTATGTAAACACAGACTTTTATTTTGGATGCGATTAATCGCAATTAACTTATTATATATATGACGTATTGTTTATAGCATATTTTGGCCTGTTTCTAAGAAGTGTGTTAACTATTGTGTGTCTGTACATGTGAAGATCTCTCTTGGATTAAATATTTACAACCACAATACAGCAGTGACAGCAAACATCACTTCAGCTCTTGAAAGGTCTGCTCTTCTCAAATGTCCCTCCTTTGAGTCCCTTCACCAGAATCCTGCTCGCCGAAGCACTTTTCTGCACTGGATGGATTACGAAGATGCTATCGCTGCCTGTTCAACAATATCGGCACAATACTCAGTGTGACAAAGACTTGTGTTAGTGTTACTTTCAGCCGAGGAAGAAGAAGACAAAAAAAAAAAAAGCAGAATCCTCAGTGGGAGATATCGCCTGAGGTAAGACACAGGTGGATGAAGCCAGGAGCAGGGTCACGGTAAAGATTTATATTATGTGCAAAGTAAAGAACAAGAAGAAAAATGGCCGTCCGTGGAGCATTGCAGTGAAGCGAGTGAACCAGCTGTTCAAGAAGCGCAGGGGGAAGTGGTCAGGTAAGACAGAGGCGTGGAAATAATAATCACAAGCCCATCTGCTGACCTGAGACTGCATGGCCCCAGGGCCCAAGGCACACCGCCCTCCGTATGGAGCTCATCGCCCCTACACAGGCAACGTATTCAGCCCAGGCAGGGGCGCCACGGGCTTCTGACACGCGGCCACATGCTCCCATTCTGTGTTTGTTCCTGTTACTGTGCTGAAACAATGTGCATGCTGCTAGCTTACTACTGTGACGGCTTTACACACATGGGTATTTCCTCAACTATGATTTATCATCAAATGCCCAGATATTAGTGTTTTACCCTTGCAGTAGATCCAGATTTAAAAGCTCCTAATCTAGTTTCATAAAGTCTTCTAGTACTGGGTTGGACCCTCTTTTGTCTTCAGAACTGAATTTTATTATATTGTTGTCTGAGGTCAACTTATGATGTTCGCTTGGTTTCTGCATTCAAGAACATCAAAATGAATAAGTAATAGGCTATTTTCTACTCTAGTTTTGAGCCTAGCTGAAAAACGCTCGGTTTTTATGGGTGTCTCGCATTGAAGACTTGGAGTAAACGCCCACTGCTGTGAGTGGATAACACTTGGGGAAATTGTTCTGAAAATGTCCAATGTTGTAAAATGGCAACCGGAGTGATTCGTCCATACATGTTCGACCCAGAGTCCGTGTGTTGCACCATTCCTGTCGGATCCAATATAGACGGCACAGCACCGTTCTTTACTCCTAATCGGTCTGCAATCCAATCTTATTTACAAAACAATCCTCAGTGAAATGAAGCGAATAGACGGACAATGTTTTACCTCATCAACTGGAACGTCATTAAAAATAAAGTATTGGAATCCAGAGGAAGCTTATGCAGCGACTGTCTTCCACAACCAGGCACTACACAATATTTTGTATTGCTCGGACTCATCAGACCAGGCACGTACTTCCTGTCTCCTGTTGTCCAATTTTGGGAATTTTCTGTTCTTAGCTGACAGGAGTGTCACCTGTGTGTCTTCTGCTGCTGAAGCCCGCCCTCTTCAAGATTCTGTGTGTTGTGCGTTCAGAGAGTGATGGCGTTATTTCTGCGACACTCATAATTTGGTTAGTCAAAATGGTTAGATTTCCATTAAAGAGCTTGAGTCAGGTGATGTGTGAAAAAAATGGCCAGGGGACTTATCCCAGAAAATCATTGCCATGAAAATTCACTGACAGTCTCTCATGTATGGCAAGAGATGGCCCATAGATTCACCCATTTGGCCCATTTTTAGATTAAAAATGGTTAATGAATGAATGAAAGCATATATGCAATGCTAGCTATACAATTAGTCATTGCAAGACAAAAACGTCAACCATTTTATTCCAATAATGTAAAAAAAAAAAAACAGGTCAGGCCAGTCAAGTTGTGGATCGAGGACAACCAGACCATGGCCATCATAATCTCCAGACCTGAATCTCAGGCCCCATTTACACGATGGAAAACGCCGATATTTTTCTGCGTTTTGCCCTCTCATTTACACGAAAACGCAGTTTTTATCACTGAAAACGATTATTTCTATAAAACTCCGGCCAAAGTGGATATTTCTGAAAACGCCGGTTTTGTGTTGCTGTGTGAACTGGGAGAAACGGCGTTTTAGGTTTTCTCTTGTCGATTCCAGGATTCTGATTGGCTTGCATGGCTTTATCCTTAACCCCTACACTGCCACCAATAGGTTTGGCATAGTTATGATGGCGTTCAACGGCGTATTTATGCGGGTGTGTAAACAATGTTATTTTTGAGAACGGAGAGGGAAAAATATTTGTTTTGCTAATTACCCGGCTTTGTGTAAACGTGGCCTCACTGAAAACCTCTTGAATGTAAGCAAAAGGGTCACCAGCCCTTAAAAAAGCCAAGCGGCTTGAATGTTTTTGCCAGGAGTGGCATGAAGTCACCCAACAGCAATGTGACTAACTGATAGGGAACGTGCCAAAATGTATGAAAGCTGTGATTGGAAATCAGGGTTATCCATATTGATTTCTGAACTCTTCTTAAGTTAGACTAATAGTGTGTTGTTTAAAAATGAATATAAACTTGTTTTCTTTGCATTATTGTTTTCTTGGCATTTTTCTTTATTTTGTGCATTTGAATATTTTGAGCATTTTTCTTTATTTTGTCATTTGCTACAAATAAATGATCTAAACTACATCCAGAGAAACTGCTTATTTTGCAGTGGTCCAGAGCTGTATTTAAGTAAACCAATTGCATTAAATACAATAAGTTAGTAAAAAGTGAAAAGTGTGTTTTAAGAAAATGTACGTTCCTTACAGTGCTAAAAAGTTTGAAGAAACACGTGTACATTCACCTGTGTATCAGGAAAAATGAAACCCTGTTGTCTTTTTGTTTATGCAGAGTGATTGCTTTAGATCCCACGTTAGTCTAATGGCTGTTATCCCACAGCAAGTGTGATGATTTATCAGACTCGTGTTAAATGTGATGAATTTCACGACGTGAAATAATACACAGAGGGCGCTTTTCAACATCAAAGCCGAAATGCCTCGAGAAAGCCGATCCAGGAGCTCATATGTCTAAAAGCCAGACTAGTTTAATTTAACCATTTATTTGGCAGTTAATAGCAGCTTGAGATGGCACATTAACGAAACCTGGGATTAAAACATTTATCATATTAGAGTGCTTATAGCTGATTTCCAGCGCGCATCCGTAATGGCCTCTCCTGGAACAAATCAATATTGTGTTACACCATAATTGACCGATTAGGAGGCTAAGAAGAGTGAAAAGTCGAATTATAATTATACGTGATAAAAATGATGGGCTGGAGGAACGTGAGGGGAAGCCACAAAGATGAGCCGAACCAGAAGCCCCTGAACTGCGGCTCCGATCTCAAGGATCCGCCAGTCCGCTCTCCCTTTGAACCCACTTAACAGGCTCCATTGACAGGCGCTGAGTCTTCAACACGGCCCCGGCTGCTAATTACGAGCGCCAGGGCCCCGCAAAAGAAGGGGTTTTTAAACCGAACCCTAGCATCTGTTACGAGAGGTTGCCACGGCGAACATCAGTGCTTCGCCGTTGACGGGTACTGAGCCCCGGTCCGGCATGTGAAGAACACACAAGTCATAAATCACCCCGGTGTAGGACAGGTGCATGGGCCAAAGAAGAGACGCTTGAGGAGGAAAGCGCTAGACTCGACCATACAGGACGTCTGACGGAGAGGAACTTAGAAGTAAATATATGCCTAGCAACCAAGACCTTTGAGTCAGAAACCAAGAGAGGGCCTGACGGGCTTCCGTAAAGGTTAAAGTTGACCGCTCACTGAAGCTACACCCCTTTGGTTACTCAGACAAGTTGGACAGACCATCTCATAATGAACTGGAAATATTTGTGAAAAGTCTCATTTTAGTCAAATGTGGTCTAAAGCAAAAAATGTAGGGATGTTATTCTTGACAATGAAAAACATTATTTCCCAGATAGCAAACATGACATCGAATTAACGTTGAACCAATGTTAGACGCGTCATTCTTTTAAAACTAATGGAAAATCAACTTGAAATCAACGTTTCAACGTTTATGAAAGCAAACCAATTTTCGATTTTCATTTAGCTTTAAAGAATGCCGTGTCTGACGTTGGTTCAACGTTAATTCGAATGAGCAAAACAATGCCAGATCAACGTTGTTTCGATGCCATGAGAGACGTCGTTTCCACATTGATTCAATGTCAGTTTGCTGTCTGGGTTGCCAATAACTGGAGGCTGTGTTTGTGAAGCAATTAAAATATTGCATTTTATTGGACTAACAAGGACGTTTTCAGTTCTGAAACTTACAGGATGTTCTAATAATATGATGACCTCTTAGATGTCAAAAGCTCTAGGAAAAATTTTATTTCTCAGTTCATCACCCCTTTAAATAAACAAGCCACATTATTGGATGTGTTATCCATGTCTGTGGGAAAAACAGTGTGATTACACTACAGTTTTATACCTAGTCAATGCATTCTCATCCTTTATCATCATATAGAACGCTATATGAAAAAACGGCGCTATACTACGCACATGGCATCCGTTATCGTTAATATAACACGCGCTGTGGTGGTTAGGTTTAGGTGTGGGGTAGTTCTCATATTACGCTAAAGGATTTATTGGATTTATTACACCTTGGGTTCGCGTGTTATATTAACGATAAAGGGTGCCATGTGCGTAGTATAGCGCCGTTTTTTCATATAGCGTTCTACTGACGATAAAGGATGAGAATGGGCTCACCTACAGTAGTATACTCATAAAAAAATTCCCAGTGATGCCACAGAAGAACCATTTTGGGTTCCAAAGAACCAATTTTCTGAGTGTAAAGTCTACTTTAGAGTCTACTTTACACTCAGAAAATTGGTTCTTTGGAACCCAAAATGGTTCTTCTGTGGCGTCACTGGGAATTTTTTTATGAGTATACTACTGTAGGTGAGCCCATTCTGTAATAATAACACGCTGAACCTACACTGTAATAATCTAAAGAACCTTTTTACACTTTAAAAGAACCTTTTTACACTATAAAGAACTTGTCCAGTGAAAAAAGGTTCTTCTTTTGTTCTCCATGGAACCACTGATGGCCAATAAAGCACCTTCATTTTTAAGAGTGTAGGGTTACTGGCTGTACTGTTCCTTCAAATCAGTAATTCTATGTATGAACAATAGTAAGGCTAATAATGCAATTTCTTGTTTTCATTCCTTCTCATTGCGAATCATTGGTGTCCTTAATCCTATCAATAAAATGGATGAACAATACTTCCAACCCTTTCCATGGAAGGCAGCCATGCAGAAATGAGATTGTTTTGTAAATGTATACGCATTCACACGCTGAAGTCAGAGCTCCCAGACGTGCATTCAGAATACGAAACACAAAAGCAACCTTTATTGGCTCTGATGGAGAGCAATAAACAGATCATCACCCCATCACAGCCGTCATATTGCTGACCTAAACAGATGTTTTGTCTTACAAACGGCAGCCTGTGAAGTTCGCGAGCAGGCTGTCAGTGACGATAGTATTGATGCAGTTTTGAGGGCTGAAGAAAACAAGAACTTTGCTGAGGTTCCCACTTTGAAACGAGAAGGAGATCCACAAAAGCGGAGGCAAATTTTAATTACATCGATTCAGCTCCCCAAAATGTATAATTCTTCCACCCAGTCAGCACAGTCTGTGTTTTCTCTCGCAGCCGAAGGGAGACGGTGTGTTTTGTAAAGCCTTGCACTTCACACAGTCAATACACAAAAACCACGAACACAAAAGCTCAATTTTGCCGCTATCAACATAATAAGTGAAAGTTCTGTGACAGAGGTGGCAAAAAAACACACATTATTCAAAAAGCCCCACTTAAAAATGATCACCTGCGCAAAATGGCAGGTAGGAATATGAAATATGTTCTAGATATTTCATGTCATTTTGTGATTCTAACACTATCAGAAAGAAGTGAGATGTTTGTTGTGTAGGCTTCCCCCACAGTAACTAATTTCATATTTTATTAACACTTCGATCTGCCATGCTGATTCACCATTTTGCAGAAGGTAATGTTTGTTCTAATGGATGTACACATTATGCATACAGATAACTTTCCAATGTCATCAAAGATGTCAAGAAGACTTATGCGGTTCAAAAACTCGGGAGAAAAGATTAGGCTACATATGGTTTCTCTTATTTTGCAACACAAATTGATTGAATACAGAGTCGTTCTTTGCTGTCTTGTCTAAAATGGCCTGCATGTAAACTTTCATTCAATTATTTCTACACTGTAAAAAAATATTGTTGGTTTAACTTGAAAAAAAAACAAGTAACCTGGTTGCCTTAAAATTTTAAGTTCATTGAAATGGAAAAAGTTCAGTTAATACAGTGAAGGAGATTGATTTAATCATCAGAAACTCATCTGAACTACATAAATTATCTAAGTTGATTTGACAAAAGAAAAAATGTTGTAATTACAAATCATGAAAATATTTATATATTTTTTTCAGCAACATTTTTTTCCTTCTTCTGTTGAACAGATGTAGAATAACCCATTAACATCCATCCAGACCCAGAATAAACAGTGCGAGGAAAAATGAATTTCACCTGTGTTATTATTAGGACTAATAATGGGATAGTTCATCCTGAAATGAAAATTCTATTATCAATTATCACTCGTATGTCATTCCAAACTTTTAAGACTTTTGTTTATCTTTTTTTATGAAATCTGAGAGATTTCTGTCCCTGCATTGAAGGTCTATTCATCCAAAGCTCTGATGGTTTCAAAATGTTCATAACGAGATCGTATAATAAACCCATATGAATCGAGAAGTTGAATCCTAGACTTCTGTAGAGATATGATCACTTTATGAAGATTTAAAGGGATAGTTCACTTTGAAATTAATTTTTGATATGTTTTAGCTTACCTCAAGGGCATCCAAGATGTAGGTGTCTTTGTTTCTGCAGTAGTTTCAATTTTGATATTTTTAGGTCAAACTGTTCATGTCTGTCAGTCATATAATGCAGGTTTAGGGGGTCCACCTTGAAGAGCATGCTCAGAGAAGTCAAAATTAAACATGATTCAATGACTCGTAAATTATTTGTACACATTGATGGCCTAAGACATGAAACGAGTGGTTTGTGTGAAAAAACGAACAGTATTTATATCGTTTTTACCTCTTGTAACCACAGCCACAAAGCACCCGCGGCCTCAGATCACTTGGACGTGGCTGTGGTTATGTGAAAAAAGATCACATCCTGAAAAGATTACAGTATGTCAATATGACTGTACATCATTTTAATAAGGGGAAGTTATTACTACAGTACAACAGGGTTGACAGTCTGGAAAAAACAAGTATTTATTTTTCAGTATCAAAACAAAATATTCTAAAATATTGAAATCTAAATTTACTTTCAAAGAGACTGTCATGACAGTCTATGATTATATATTTTTGAAACATTTTATTACATGAAAATATAATTATTGTTTCAAATTAAAACAAGTCAAAATTAAAGACCTAAATAAAAATAAATAAATATATATATATATATATATATATATATATATATATATATATATATATATAGGTTATACTAATGAGAATGATCTGTGTAAAAATTGTGTTTTTTATATTATTATAATTATGGGTGGGAAATGTGCAAAAAAATAGATCAATGTAACGACTGGTTTCTTTCAATTTTGTGATATTCATCCTGTTTTGGGGTGTAAAGAACATGTAGCCCCACAGCATTTAAGATACAGTTTCCTGTATTACTTACAAATTGATCTGTTTCACCACTGCATGCCCAGTTCTCAGCCAAAAAAGAAGAAAACAGGCGAGGAGAACTGATCTGTGTTCTACGGATCGCCTCAGGCATGAATTAGTTTCCACCTGCCCTCCTCTGTTACGCACTTAGCACCCTCTTTTTCTCTGTAATGGCAGTTGGCGAAAGCCAGAGGCAAAAAAAAAAAAACTCTTTATGTTCACTGGTTTGTTTTGAAGACTGAGTATGGAGGTGGCCATGGATAATTTTGCCGGGTTAACTACTCTGACCTAAAGGTAATTGTCATAAAATGTGCTGTCACATGTCTTTTACTTCTCACTCCTGTTTCCTTCTTTAGTGTGAGCTGGTCTGCTGTGAGGAGACGAGGAGAAAAAAAGCTATAAACAGCATCTGCAAATTCTTAAATTAACATTAAATAACAATTAACATTAATCAAAAATGTATCTCCTTAATAGATAGTAAATGTTAAATAAAAGAAGAAGAAAGAAGAAAAAATATATATTCAAAATTATTTTACTTGTATTCTTTATGCAAAAGCAGTTTTTTTGATATAATGGTAATTTGCAACCGTTTCATGTTTGTTTTTATCCCTACATTGATGATTGAGGGTACGTTTACATGACAACAATGTACTAAAAATGGAACGTATTTCCTTTTCGTGGACAGACAACAACATTGTCAAAATCCCTGTTCACATTGATCTGTGAAAACAACTAAAAACGCTGTATTAATATATTAATAACTAATAACTCTGTATTAAAGGAGCTGCATGCAAGATTGTGGTCAAAACTGGTACTGCAATCACTTTCAAATTCCCCCATGACTCGAGGTTGCCAGATATGCTGCAGGAACGTAGGCTGCTACAAGAAGCTTCCAATTGCAAGTGACGAGTCTGTAAATGATTTATTTCGGACTTTGTAACAAACTATTTCGGATTCATGTCGAGTTTTTCTGGGTTTTGCAACGTTAGAATTTTTTTATCTTTTTTTGACACGTTTGGATCTGCAGCTGTGGTAACTAGAGAAGAGCTGGCAACCCGAATGCCGCAACACTACTGAGTCCATGATTGGTAGATCGGTGGAGTGTGACACATCAGAACAAAACACAACTTGACAACATCAACATCAGTCAAGGGCTGCGACTTCACTTTTTAAATGACAATGTCCTGGCCGGACTACTGTTGTCAGTGATATAAGTATTTGAAATGAACGATTATGATTATGCTGTTCTCAATGCTTCATGAAATTGTAGTTCTTTTTCTACAAAGCCATTAATGGGGCTTTTCCATCACCAGTACCAGCGCGACTTTATTCGACTCGCTTTCGCTCCATTTTCCATTGCAGACAGTACCGCCACAAATAGTACCCGGTTGTCATAGCGATGCCTTTCGTTCCCCATTGATCCATCAATCTCTCGCAGGATCCTCTCTTCGGCCACCAAACAAAGGAAAGTCTGCAACTCCTCATTTGACCATGGCGTATTCCTCCGAGTTGTCATAATAATAATAGTAGTTTGTTTAGGAACTATCTCTGGTCAAACTATTTAAAAATGGTGGGGATATTCTGGATACTCCATCTGGCGCGTATAATGATGACGCAGTGATTGGTGACGATTCTCTCTGACCAATCAGCAGTCAGCATTGTTTTTGACGTCACATTTTAGTATCGCCTCAGCTCGCTTTAGCTTGCTCAGAACCTCGCCGGAGGTAGTACAAAAAAAAGTTCCCGAAAGCAACTTTTACACTGTGGAAAACCAAACAAAGGCAAGCCGAGTCCAGCTGGGACCGTGTAGTGGAAAAGCGCCATAAGTTCACAGTCATCTACAGCACCTTTGTATTTTTGTCCGATTTTCAAATACTTTTTTGCTTCAAATCAACATTTGTGATGTTATAATTCACCTCGTAGCTGGTTGGCTTGGTTCACGGTTTACAACTATTTAAACAATTCCCTATGGGAGAAATGAATGGAAAAAAATACTTCTGGAACCAACGCCACTAAAAACAAATGTGGCTTGGCACTAATGCACTCTATTGAGTCCCGCCACCCTGTCAGTAGAAAAGGAGCTTGTGTGAACCCCATACAGTGATCGCCAAACCTGTAAACCTATGATTAGCATATAGCTAAATCACCCGCATCCATGAGGTCCATCATTTTCGATTATTCCACAACACGGCCTCTGAAAACGCTGTTAATCGCTCGTGGGAATTTGGATGTGAAAGCCCACAGTGAGATCCAGGCAGGGCTGCTTGAATTAGCAACCGGCTGGGCTGATGTTTCAACTCGCTGAAGCCTTGACAGTGCTTTGTAGCGAATGATTGTTCTCCAGACAGCTGAGCGAGGTAGTGTGCTCGCGCTCCGTGTTGTTTGAAAGCCCAAAAGGATATGCAGCGTATCATCAAAGTCCAGCACGCCTTCCATGTGTCAGCCGAGCCCTAATCTCCCTCTCAGAGGGCAGCGTCTCTGATCACTCTATTCAATCGATGGTGTTTGAATAAGGGAATATAAGAGATCTATCGTCTGCGATATTTCAGCGGTGTGCAATTATAGAAAAGTATCACGGTTAGCGCCGGTCGGCTTTAACTGTGACAGACACTATCAATCACTAGTTCTACCAACTCACACGCTATAGATAAAGTTGATATTAGCCTAAATAGGACACATCTGTTTCTGTTAGTTGAGTCAAAGTTTAATTAATTCTCGAGTCAATTTTATTTTTAGATGCCTTGTTTTTATTTATTGCCATGCAGTAATGAGGTTGGATAATGGAAATGTGTTGCTCTGCAGTTAGCTGGGGGTATGCGACGCTTCGAATGCGCAACTTAGCCATACAAAAAACAAACGTAGCGCTCTGCTTAAACACCACTTTGTACCTTTTTCGTCTTTTATATCACCTCAAGACTCTCGTTTACACCAGAGAATCACTGGAGGATCATTTTTTCCTCACAACTTTTTAAAGAGAAAATTAGTCTTCTTCCCTCCAGCGGAGTTCAAGGACAGGTCTGTACACACGAAACACACGGCAGCTAAGAACTCTGCTTCAGATGGAAACGGCATCTAGGGACCATTTCATGCCTGGATTGAGCTTAGACAGAGCCGTAACCTTAAGCCCTTTGCTTCCTAGATCAATAGGAGTCGAATAGCAGTGAAAGTGCTTTGTCTTCATTGGTCTCTTTCCCAACATCCATGTGCACAATCTTGGTGTTATCTTTAGCATGTAACCATTTTAAGCTAATGGGCAATGTTAGCATGGCAGTGGAAGTGATGCCAACAATGCTCAAAACGCATACAGCCATGTTTTGTGGCCTATGTTGAATACACCTTTTCTACAATACCACAATTTGGGATCATACTTTTGTTTTTCTGGAAAAAAATAAAATAAAATCCATAAAAACAATGTCTAAGCTATAAATGAGAGTGATCTAGGTTTGTTGTGCTTAAATCTTGCCAGAGTCTGAAAAATGTACTTTATGAAAACATTTAAGGGCTGATTTAAAGCCAAATTTTCCGAAAATGTAATTTCATCCCAACAAAGACATGTAAAGACAGACCATACTACTACTGTAAGTTGTCTTAAAATATCGGATAATTTGACCCTTTTATGACAAGGCAAGGTTGGTTGAAGTTGTAAAATGTCATGCGACTCCCAAATTTCTTTATTGATGTGTCTTTTTACTTTGAAAAACAATATTTAAAACCTTTTTGAAAATAATGTTTAAGATGTGTACACTAACTTGTAATTTAAAAATGTTATTTTACGTAACATTAAATTGAAGCTGTTCTTGAAAATGGTGTATGGAACTGTATGAAATCAACATGAATCCAAAGAGTGCATTTCTAAGACCATTTTTTAAGTTTTTACATAAAACATTTTAAAACAGCATAACATTAGCATTGCATTTAAAAAAAGTGACTCTGTTTTTGCTTTCCTTTGAATAACCCTGTTGTTTTTGCACACCTCTAAGTCGTCTTTCACCGATCATGTCCCACAGTGGGGGGTGACGGCAATAAAATCATGCCTTACAAGACTTTACTATAATTAGCCTAGCATGAAAAGTTCTTTCCCTGGTCAGATGGTGAGTGCTTGAGGGCAATATGTCACACCGTGTGGGCACAAAAGGTAGCCAAATAATGCCTTTTGAGGACCAGGTGCAACGGCCAGACTTTGCCAATTGCCAGGCTTCTAGCCGAAGCCAATTGCCAGGCTTCTCAGCGAGTGATTAGCTTAAAACATAGCTGTACAGCTCGCCCTCGTGGACCAATTGGTACCCCCTCATCCAGACTTGAGGAACTTGACGTCCTTAAATGACTCCAGAAAGTTACAAAATGAAAGGAACGGAGGAAGAGAGAAGTCAATGTCTAACAAAGCTGAAAAATCAACTATGGATCTTTGTAATAAGTTCCAATGCTAAATCTAAAGCCCCTGTTTTGGCTGCAGAACTAAACAAATGAGGTTTGTCTCAGTAATGATGTATTTGAACAGAGCGCTGCATGCAAGGGCAAGACCTTAATCTGTCTTCATTTGTCTGACTGCATGAACTCAACTCGCTACTTCTTAGTGGATATGGGCAGGCTTTCAGACGTCTAATGCACTTGGCTGCGTCAATAAATAGCATATTGAAAAAGATCAAAATCAGTTACATTCCACATGATAACAGTCTGTGTCCCCAGTCATAGCTATACTGCTGAGGTTTAAGCAATTTTTAAGTTCATATACACTCACCGGCCACTTTATTAGGTACACCTGTCCAACTGCTCGTTAACACTTAATTTCTAAGCAGCCAATCACATGGCGGCAACTCAGTGCATTTAGGCATGTAGACATGGTCAAGACAATCTCCTGCAGTTCAAACCAAGCATCAGTATGGGGAAGAAAGGTGATTTGAGTGACTTTGAACATGGCATGATTGTTGGTGCCAGAAGGGCTGGTCTGAGTATTTCAAAAACTGCTAATCTACTGGGATTTTCACACACAACCATCTCTAGGGTTTACAGAGAATGGTCCGAAAAGAAAAAACATCCAGTGAGCGGCAGTTCTGTGGGCGGAAATGCCTTGTTGATGCCAGAGGTCAGAGGAGAATGGCCAGACTGGTTCGAGCTGATAGAAGGGCAACAGTGACTCAAATAACCACCCGTTACAACCAAGGTGGGCAGAAGAGCATCTCTGAACGCACAGTACGTCGAACTTTGAGGCAGATGGGCTACAGCAGCAGAAGACCACACCGGGTGCCACTCCTTTCAGCTAAGAACAGGAAACTGAGGCTACAATTTGCACAAGCTCATCGAAATTGGACAATAGAAGATTGGAAAAACGTTGCCTGGTCTGATGAGTCTCGAATTTCTGCTGCGACATTTGGATGGTAGGGTCAGAATTTGGCGTCTACAACATGAAAGCATGGATCCATCCTGCCTTGTATCAACGGTTCAGGCTGGTGGTGGTGGTGTCATGGTGTGGGGAATATTTTCTTGGCACTCTTTGGGCCCCTTGGTACCAATTGAGCAGCGTGCAAGGCCACAGCCTACCTGAGTATTGTTGCTGACCATGTCCATCCCTTTATGACCACAATGTACCCAACTTCTGATGGCTACTTTCAGCAGGATAATGCGCCATGTCATAAAGCTGGAATCATCTCAGACTGGTTTCTTGAACATGACAATGAGTTCGCTGTACTCAAATGGCCTCCACAGTCACCAGATCTCAATCCAATAGAGCATCTTTGGGATGTGGTGGAACGGGAGATTCGCATCATGGATGTGCAGCTGACAAATCTGCGGCAACTGTGTGATGCCATCATGTCAATATGGACCAAACTCCCTGAGGAATGCTTCCAGCACCTTGTTGAATCTATGCCACGAAGAATTGAGGCAGTTCTGAAGGCAAAAGGGTGTCCAACCCGTTACTAGCATGGGGTACCTAATAAAGTGGCCGGTGAGTGTATATGCACTACCCTCGTCAACAACAAAAAAAGGGCGCTGTTGGGATTTAAATGGCAATGTTGCATGTTATCTGTTTGACAACAGTTCTTTAACCCTATTTGATGGAGTGTGTGGCACTTTTCATTTCTTAACCATATAGGAAGACACATCATGGCCACATCCAGGATGACAATGTCAAGATTTATCAGGATTCATCATTGGAAGGGATACTTCAGGATTTAGCATTAAGCTTTGTATTAGTAGAAAACCTTGTAGAAAACCGTTGTATTTTCAAATCACCATGCTTTCCACCTTCATAACCCCCTGAGACAAGAGATTTATGTATTTTTTGTCTGGAAAAAATCCCCAGATGACGCAAAAATCGTCATTTTGCGTCATCAGAGGATTTTTTGGCCAGAGGCTAAAGACTACAGTCAGTAGTAGCGGCTGTCCCGGATGTTTTCAACCCGCCCATAGAGGGTGGGATCTCACTCACAGAATGAACACATTGTGTCAGCCATTTTTGTTTGGAAGCTAAGCTAGCAGGCTCTTGATCTGTGGAGAAAACAGAGTAGTAGGGGTTACCCTCCTCTTTTCCCGGATATGTCCGGCCGTCGATGTCCGGGAATACAACTTTTGCTTTCTGCAGTCACCATGCATTGTTTACATGTACAGCTTTTGTTTCAATCTAACTGAATTGATTCGGATTGGTGAATCTGGATGTAGTGTTTACATGAGCGCTGAAACAAGTGATCGGTTGATGTGCGCTTTTAACATTGCTAAGAAAATTCCTGCTCTTCTGTGAGACATACGAGACCGGTGCGTCTCATCGGTAATCACGCCACCGGCCAAACGCCGTTCTCCGCAGCCTAGCCTCGTCCTGCTCGCCACAGTAAACATGACTCGTGCCGTTCTCCCGCAGCCCTCACTCGTCCTGCTCGCCACAGTAAACATAATGAATGGCGACTGTAAAACGCAAATGCCAGAATCCATGGACATTTTGGGCGATCCCAAAATACATTTTCGGGCAGACTCATCACGGTGACTCACTAGTAGCCTAGACTTGTTGTTTAACTACTGCGCTGTTACCGGTAGGCGTGGCCTATTAGGGTAGCGAAGCAAGTGCATTCTGGGAGTTGTTGTCTTTCATCCAAAAATACATTTTCTGGCTTTTCTCAGTCTAGAAAGCTCCAAATTCAAAAATATTTTCACATTTCTTCTACATAAATGACCCATTTTAAATACACATTCATCTTTCCAGATGAAGTATCCCTTTAAATTCATTGAAAGTCTTTGGGATGTGCTGGAGAAGACTTTACAGAGAGCTGGACTGGATTGTCAGTACAAGATCCTTCTTGACCAAAAATTGATGCACCTGATGGAAAAACATCAAGAAGTGCGTACATTTTTGGTCAAGGTATTGACAATGACTCTTACAATGACAATATGACAAAGACTATTTGACTGACTTTAATATAATATTATTTAATATAAATATAACCTTTATAGGGGTTATGAATTCAGAAATCAATTTTTCATTGAGCTTTTGACATATAAGTTCATCATACTGTAAGAATATCCTGTAAGTTTCAGAACTGACAACTTCCTTGTTAGTTCAAAAACAGATTTTGTTGTAACAAAGCCCAGAAAAAATGACTCGTTGTTGAATGTGCCTATTTGTTAGATAGGTGAAAGACTGCCTCTGATGAAGAAAATGAATGCCTACTTCATCATTACAACTTTGGCCTGTTGAGATGACGAGGAGAAAAGAGCAATACAGGATCATTGGACTAAAACTAACATTACCTTCCAAAGGATCCATAAAATCAACTTAAATAATTTATTTAGTTCAGATAACATATAATTTTGAGTTTCAGATGATTAAATCATTCTCCTTCATTGTATTACTCACTTTTTCCATTTCAATGAACTTAAAATTTTAAGGCAACCAGGTTACTTACTTTTTTAACTTAAACCAACAATATTTTTTTTTACAGTGTGAATGTGGTTATTTATTTATAACAATATGAAATAAATTGTTAAAATTACAATAACAATAAACATGCTTTATCTCATATAATTTGTCACAATCATCAAAACCTCTCAGAACAAAGACTCAGTGAAATGTTTAAATTCAGAACTGTTTTTTACTTTCTTGGGGGAGTTTTGATCAATGAATACAATACAAATCCCAACCAGCACAATAAAACAAAACGAAAACAGTCTGAAAGTCTGGAGGTAACGCTAGTTATCTGTTTCCCGGCTGAAGTTTTGGGGTTAGGATAAAGGAGTGCGGTGTCCTTGTAGAATATGGATGATAAATTGTTCTTGCTGTATTGATACCGTGGTTATGAATCTTTCAAGGTAGATGGAATGTGAGAAGAAAGGCATCTGGAGAATAAACATTAACGACGGGTCAATTTTTGCGACTCCCAGATCGAATGCATAAATAAATAATTATCATTCTGCGAAATGCATTGACTATCCTCTAATGGGTAATATCAGGTTATTTATCATGTTTCTAAACACATATAATTTGATGAACAGCTTCTTGACAACAGCAAGTAAATGATTGCACACTAAGACAAAACAATCATATTACGATTGGACTGGACTCTATAAACTAACTCAACAGTGTTTTACAGACTGAACCAGCAGCCCAGCAACAGGGCGAACATCAGTATGGACCCTTGGTGCACACAATGGGTCGCGACCTCCTTACACGCGGCCCGCGGAGGCCTGGGTCAGCACACACCTGAACCCTTCCCATTGCACTGGGCGTCTGGGCTCAGAGCCACTGAACCATTCTGACCCACACTCCACACTCTTAATCCTCTGAGACTTTGCAAACAACACAGGAGACACACACTGGCAGTTTAACACATACTTCACTGTTTGCAGCCAGCCGAGGGAAATATGGACAGAGGTGAATGTATAGACACTTAATAATCAATGATAAATGAGCTGAGTTTATATGCATAATGGCAAGCAACTCCAATTAGTTATTTTTTCTATCAAAGATATTGCTGCATTAAGCAAGATTATAGTTATGTGACGAGTGCACATGAATATCACAAAAGAAAACTTAAAAACACACTAAAACAAAAATATATGTATTTGGAGCATATCTTTATATAATAAGATATATATATATATATATATATATATATATATATATATATATATATATATATATATATATATATTATTTTTTAATTTTTTTTTTCTTTGAAAAAAAATCATGAGGTAATTAGATATTTATTTGCTTTCAAAAATTGTAAATACACAGCAAAATCTATATATATACTGTATATATATATAGGAAAATACATTTATTTGAAGCAAAACTTTACAAAAATTAGGGAATATTGAATTTGCAATATTATGTATGTTTTAAAGTTTTAAGAAAATTCTTTGAGGTTTATGTTTTAAATAATTTGCCATATAAAAGACAAATTAACTTCAAGAGTCTTATATTATATATATCTTACAAAGTTATGCTTGATGATGTTTTGACAATTTTATTGGACATAAATAAAGATTAAAGAATTTTTTTGTGTACTAGTGGCAAATTATACATTTTGTTTACATTTAAGATTTACTTTACAATATATGCGTGCATTTTGTGTATTGTTTAAGAATAATATCATAAAGCTTGCCAGAATTCAGCCAGAGACCGTTGAATTTTGTTACAGTGCTAAAAAGCTTCTCGTCTTTGTCAAGTAATAAAAAAGAAAAGCTGCCTAATAAGTATGTTTTATTCAATCAAAAAGATGTTATACTGTAATTGTGACTTCCAAACTTGTAAGGAGGAACTGCCCAGGAGGACCTGAAGGCATATCATTTTTTATTAAGTCTGGCCACTAAAAATCATCCTGTATTTTGGTCAATATCACCATCTTGTGGACATGAACCTGTCTGTACTGGAGGTACCTCAAAAGCAGAGAAAGGGCTCACAGAAATCACAATACCTGATCTCTACAAAAGAGAATATCTAAATGCCTCACCATTAAATGGCATTCTAGGCAACTCCGTGGTTTCAACTTTATGGCAAGTTTGGTGTGGTATTTTTTCCGTTCCAGCATAAAAATACGATGTACATATAAAAATTATTTATAGGGTCTGGTGTGGCAGAACTTGAACTGGCAAATACGATTTTATTGGTAGATTCCAAGTCACCTGAAATCGCACAATCACTTTGTTTGTAATATTTAATGTTTTTTTGTAATATTAATAGTTAAATAATTATAGTGAAATATGTAAATATTATATTTACATAATTATATAAATATTAATATTAAGAAGATATTTTGCAGAACTTTACTCAAATTAAAACATTGATCAACACATACACAGACTACATAAAATCTGGCAGCACTTTAAACATCAACTAACGGCAAATCCTCATTGGCCTTCGGCATTTTACATGACCAAATGATTTAATTTAAGAGTGAATTCTTCAGAATATCTTCTTTTGTGTTTTGCAAAAGACAGAAAGTCATACAGGTTGGGAACGATATGAGGGTGAGTAAATGATTTCATTTTTGGGTGAACTATCCCTTTAAGGCCCATTATTTGTAAATTAACTACTCGAGAAGATTTTGGGTGTCTACATACATTTGGCAATATGCTATTGGAATAATCAATATTCCTCTACTATTACTCTCACGAAACTGAAAAGAAGAAGAAAAAAGTATGATTGCCAAGAAAAGACAGGAAAGAGTAACTGGGAAAAGACGAAAAGCGGTAAACAAGACACTCTCAAGAGTGAAGTCATTTGTCCACATCTTCACCTGCTCAGGGTCAGACAGGAAATGAGATGACTTTATCATTGTTGTCACTTTGTCTTTGGTTGGTTAGGCAGCTTCCTCTCATGGATTGGCTTCGCGGATGATGGCGCAGGTGAGCCCCGCCGAGAGATCCTCCACCTCTCTCCAAGAGCCCCACTTTTTAATATGCAACATCTGTGCCGGGGAGAGCGTTCCAAAATGGCTGCTCCTTGGAGGATGACAGCGGAGTCTGCTCAGAACTTGGGCAGGGGGCGTTTGTAACTGCGAGGTTATACACAGATGTTAGCCGTGTTCACAATGTCACTTCGTCCTTTGTCACAATGGCCCGGGAGCACTATTTCTGGGCAATCGCTTCTTTGCTTGAACTTTTCAGTGAGTTTTTGCTGTCCATGTAACGTTTCTTGGCTTGGCTCATTCAGGGTCACCGGATTGCCGATCAACCAGGTGCTACCGCGATAATCAGACGAGTTGAGAGCGTGAGACTGAATGGAGTGCCCGCGTTCTCCACCAAAAATGGCAGCGGGCTTATCCGAAATCTTAGGAATGTGAGCGAAGAGGATTGTGCACCTGCTGCTCCTCTGGGATCTCTGAATCTCAAGAGAGAGGCCTGGGGACTTGTTAGGCATCACAGGGATGCTGGAGATTTAGGGAAAGTGTCTGTGTGTGACTGCCTGTGTATCTTGTTGAGCAGACCATCTCTCTGTAGGCACTAGAGGATTCACAGACGAACAAAAACTGTGAGAATGATGACTGAGCCCTGAATAAAGACACACTGAAAGAGCGTGGTGACAGCTGAGAAACAAAGACCTGTACTGTATACCCAGCTAACAATTTGTTTTATTTTTTATAAAACTTTTCAGGCTCCTTTGTTTTTGTGCTAACAATTGAAAACATTATTAAAGACCAGCAAACACTGAACGAATGTTCTATTAATGTTACTGGGGTAACATTTATAACCTTGCAAGGAATTCTGCTAGCTAAAGTTATGTGAACGTTCAATGGAGCCCATTCTCATCCTTTAGCGTCATATGTGACGCTATATGCAAAAACGGCGCTAGACGCACATGGCACCATTTATCGTTAATATAACACACGAACCCAAGGCGTCATAATTTCTTTAGCATAATATGAGATTACCCTACCCTAGCCTGGGCAAACCAGACCTATCAAGATGTTAGGTCTGGGAACTCACAATTGGCGTACCTCAATCCGGGGGCGGGATAAAAGGTTGTCTTTCAATATCCCTCTGCACGCCATAGGATAGCGCTAACCAACCAGAGCGTTGATGGCTGTGGCTGAGTGAGTCCCATGCGTTTTCCCATGGTTTTCTCTCCAGCGGAGCAAGTTGATATATTAAACTTTTGCCTTATCCGGTCGTCAAAACTCTGAACACATCTTCCTTTTAAGAATGACTTAAGTTACGTTCTTAACTCCAAGTCATCCGAGTCACGGCCAAAGCTGAATCGAAAGACCGCTGTTCGCCAGCAGTGTCTTGTTTATTTTTAAGTAGCAGGGAAATCACCTATGGAAATCATGGCGCAGAACCGTCACAACTCTGGCGTCATTGTGTTAAGCCCGCCCACAAACTCTATACACGATGTGATTGGCCAGACCAGAGTTCGGATTTTCCATTTTGAAAGTCAACGGAGAGTTGCTAGACCACAATTTGCAGCAAAATAATTTTTGCTGCCGCTAGGGTGCGTCTAGATTTCTAGGCTAACCCTACCCTACACCACACCTAAACCTAACCATCACAGCGCGTGTTACTGTATATTAACGATAACGGGTGCCATGTGCGTAGTATAGCGCCGTTTTTGCATATAGCGTCACATATGACGCTAAAGGATGAGAATGCGTTGTTCAATGTTACCTGGGTATACATAAACAAGCATATATCTGTCTGCAATGCAATAACAGTTATCTTCTCGGAACCTTCTTCAATTAATTCAACTCAAGCCGCTCAAGAGACACCTTTAGCTCAAAAATGGCATTTTGACATTATTCACCCTAATGTAATTTATTTTCCTTGTGAAACACAGAATAAGATATTTAAGAAAGTTTACACAGCTATTTCTGTCAAGCTCCAAAAAAGAAAGGACTGTAAATGCTGAACCAAATGGTCTGAAAAGATACGGTTTGTGAGAAAATTTCAAAGCTCTGAAGTCTAACTCAAATTGGTGATTCAAAAAGGACATGATTATGCAACACAACTTGCAATGGCCTTTGAGTCTGTCTACACTGAAAATGTGGAACTGAGACCAATCAGAGGTAAGCCTGATGACTTTATTGTTAAAGGAAATCCATTGGAATACAGGATGATGTATCATACAATTATTACTAGATTTGCTAAAACTGCATACATATGGTAAGTTTAAATAAGCAGTCCAGACACATTACTAGCACATATATAAATAGTTAAAGGCAGCATAAAACTGACATTTCTTCTCTGTTGTGATGTATGTTCAAGTGAAATAGTTTCTCAAATGAGGCCCTGTTTACATCTGGTATTAAAACATCTGTTTTTTTTTTTTTTTTTGGTTAATTAGATCACAAGTAGACGAGGAAGACACAACCGTTTACACCTGGTGTTTTAATCAGTCTCTTTTGTCTACTTTCAATTACTTCTGTCCTGATTTCTTCAAGGGAAGAGTCTATGGGTGAGTAAATGTATGTTATTTTCAGATCTTTTGATCTACTGAACGAAATTAGCTCATACAATGTACATACAGTATAAATGCTGGAGACGACAGGAAAACATACAAAGAGCACTTGCTTTAGTTTCTGCTCTGATAGCCACAAGACCAGCTGAATGCTGTGAGTGTGTGTGTTAGAAATCAGTGAGTGAACATTGTGCTTGGTGTGTTTTTGTCTTCAAATCAAACTTGGGTCTTCAGTCGATAAAGTTTAAATCCCGTCTGGCTAGTGCGCTTACCATAATTTTCCGCATTAGGTTACTCAGTGGAGATTAGGTTGTCTCTTGTGGCTGTTTCGAACACATTCGACGTCATGAGCGTTTACACTACAAAAGCAATCCGGTTGAATGTGTTTTAGACTACCTCTGGAAGTTGTCAAAAGTGGACAAGCTTAAAATGTTTTAGACCCCGTTCACACCTGTATTTAGTGTCGTCCACTTCAATCGATCAGATCACAAGTCCTATAAACCATTTTAATGAACTTTATGCTGTAAAAAATTATAGTTAAGAACAATTATAAATTTAGGCTAAATTAATAGAGTTTGAAAGTGACTTGCATAGTAGAAAGTTTGCATTTGTAAAACTTACTGACAGTGATGCCATGATAACATTTGTATAATTAAGATTACATTTATTTGCATATTGGATTTTGGTTGGCAGTGCTGAATTTGAGGCAGCATGACGCAAAACTTAACCCTAATGGTGCGTTTACACCGGACGCGAATAGTGCGTCAGGTGCGAATGATTTCAATGTTAAGTCAATGCAAAGACAATGCAATGTGTAACAAATTCCTGCGGTGCAGAAGACGTGAATAATGGTGCGAATTCAGCATCTGGCACGTTAAGCGCATTACACGCAATTGATTTAATTAGTGCTATTTGTGCATTCAGACGTTTGACGTGAATTCGCGTCTGCCGGCCGAGTTGAAAAATCTGAACTTTGGTGTCAATTCGCGCCGCGTTACCCGATCAGGAGCCTAACTGCTTGCTCATGTGGTGAAGGATCTGGATGCTTCAATAAATTATTTTGTAATATGACTAAATGCATGGTGGGATATGCACAACAAAGCAAATATTTTATCACTTAAAACTTTACACAGGCGAAAGTGGACAGCGGCCGTCGTCCAGCCGCAGCTCCTGGAGTGAGCAAATGGTGAAACTCGCCAAACGGTTCGCCTCCGAAAGGTCCGGTGGACACAAATACGGCAACGATTATCCCCATGTTCTAGCTCTCCAGAGCAAATACAGTGCGGTGAATCTCTCAATGAATGCTCTATCAACATAAAAAAATGGCCGCCAACGGGAAATTTACTAGTCAGTTTCGCTCTTTACGCGCGAACACAGAGTAGTCAAGCGTCAAACTAGGTAACCAAAATAGGTAGATGCAATGCGAATTTGACGCACTATTCACATCTGGAGTGAACGTAGCATAAAACATAATCTGAAACTACTGCCACTTATAGTTTCCGTCATCTAGTTTAATTTTTGTGGTTTAAGTTGGATAATGTATTGAAGCGAGAAGGGGAGGCATGCACATGCTCTATTAACATTGAGGAATAAAGCATGAGTTAAGTCACAACAACTGATCCCATCTGTGCTGCAGCGGGAAACAGTTCAACTCCAGTTTATCAATATTCCCCTTTTTTTAAAGAAGGATCTAAAGAGGTCTGTCAGTGGGATTATACCGCTAATTTTCAAACAAGACAATGATGAAGAGAGAGCGAGAGAAAATTAGAAATGAGAAAAGAACTTGATTCTTTTTGCATGCTAACAAAGACATTCATATTTAATGCTCATCATCAGGGGCTGCGTTTGAGACATAGGAAGATGCCACTGCTATTTTTTCCCACACCCCTTGAGCCAACTCCTTCTGACAGCCCTCCGCTCCATCCCAGCAAATTATTCGCATGAGTTCCCGCGAACAAAAACAGCCCAGTGCGAGCGAAGCAAGGCCCGGCCGCCGAGGAGTAGGACCCTGCGACGGGGGAGGGGAGGGGATGGTCGGGCACGTCACTTCAGATCAGCCGTCTCTCGTACTTCGCATCATCTCAGTTAGAGAACGAACGTAGAAAAAGGGATGTCAAGCAAAGATCCCAGCTGCCGTGGAAAGGACAGAGATTATACGGCCATATGTGGAGAATGGCGTGAGATAAGTAGCCGCTGAAACGCTGAGGTGGCTTTTCTTAGGCCTTTGATGCTCGTGGAGATGCGAGTTGACTACAGGGCTTCTGAGTTGTCTTGACATTCTCTTTGTCATTTGGATTTAACTTAGTCTCTTTGATGCAATAAATAACAGCACGCATGCTGGTTGTGAAACTATAGGCATGCAACACGAACAACACGTGATTTGACATGAAAATATCATTATAGCTGGATATTAAATCAACATCTAAGCGTCTTTAGATGATGGAATTCAAAGGCACAGGCTTTTATCTGCTTATGATAATGTATTTAATTAATGCAGTTTGGCTTGGCAAGGCTACAGCACTAACTAAACTGATTATTTTTTAAGTTTTTTTTCCTAAATTCTTTGAACAAGATGAAATATGGAAGGTAATATATTCAATGAAATGCCCTATAAAGGGGTTCTTAAGCCATTCTAATGCACTAATAATGTTAATTTATGTATATATATATATATATATATATATATATATATATATATATATATATATATTATTTGTATGCTCTCATAAATATTTGTAACCCCAGTTGTTTCATTATGATATTAAACTATTTATTATAGCGCAGACCTTTAAACTTTTACTGTAAAAAGTGATCAGTTGACTTGACTTAAAATGAGGGAACCCGTCATGCGTAATTAAAAAAATTGAGTTATGTGAATAGCCGTAATTGAAACAATTAAGTTCAATTACGCATTAAACAATCTTAAGGCAATTGGTTTCCTAACTTTTTAGGTTAAGTCAACTGATCACTTTTTACAGTGTTGTTATTTAGCTTAATAAAAATAAACACAAATGGAAATGACTGGTTATAAACATGTATATTTTATTTAAATTTCTGTTTAATCTTATTCTAAAATATAATATTTTTCTTGAAATAAAATACATATTAATAATATATATTAATGTTCTGTACATTGTATTATTTTTTTCAATATTTTAGGTCAGAAGTACTAAAAAATAATCATGAATAATTACGTATAATTACATAATCATTTTATTGGTATTTTTATATTTATATATATTTTAAATGATAGACTTTATATAGAAATATCATATATGTTTGTAAAATATTTAGCACTAGCAGCAAGTGAAATTCCCAGTCCTTGTATTAAATCATCTTGGTTTCACAATTTCTTGTTACTCAAAAAAGGTTGTTTACATTTCTAAATGACCAAAAAGTTAGCTTTAAAAATCAGATGTGTTAATGCTGTTAATGAAGAAGAAGTCTCCACACATCCTCGCTCCTCAGCAGCTCTGCAATGAAACCAGGGTTTATGTAGAGCGCAACAGCATCCTCTCCTGTGCCGACCCTGTTACGACACCTTTAGGATGAAGACTTTAGGTTTGACCACTGGTCCGCCGAGACCTGATTAGTAAATCATATTTTCTCTGGCCTCCTTCTCAAGGATATGAGTTGACGCTGAAGGAGACTTGAAAAATTGACTACCATAAAAATAAACTTGTCTTCGAAGATACATGCTCACCGAGCCCCAAATTGGCCCAAATTTAAAGCTTTATACATAGACATCCCTTCATTTCCACTGACTCGCAAAGTACATAGAGGACAGAGAACTTTACAGGACTCAAAGCCTGGCTCTTTTGATTTATGCATGACAGCGAAAGCCATTTTTAATTGACTCTGAAAATACGATAAATCAAAGTTGTGCATCAGGGTGTTCAATTAAAAGCAGCGTGCATCAATTATGAATGAATAATGAGGTTTTTAATGTTCTATTTGAATAACCTACGCATGACAGCTTTGGTTTTTTTAAAGTAGTTCATTGGCGTTCCAAACGGTTAATAAATAAAAGAGCAAGAAACTAAATTGAAACATCATTTCATACATTTTTATAAGGAATCAGCCTGTTTGATTTGTACAGAGCTGTATATTTGCTCGAATTAGTTGTAGGGATTTGTTAGGAACCCAAATCCTGCAAAAAAAAAAAAACGTAATCCTTTAGTGAAAGGTTTGGTGTGTACCGCTGTCACTCCGCCGTCTGAACAAACAGTGCATGCAGGATGTGTCTCCTAATTGCTGTAATGGAGGACTTCTTGTTGAGGATTTATGAAAGGCGCATACGCATTACCTGCAAGCATGTTTGTGTTTTTGTTGCAGCCTTTTTTGCTCAAAACCACATTCAACAGCACAGCGTGCCATCCATATTCATGCGATATTTGCCGGGAGGCATTTTCGTGTCTCCTAAAAATAGCACGTGGAAGAAAAAGAGACTCACAATGCTGCATTCGTACGAGCTTTCTGGAAGGAAGCTGGTAAACAAATGTCTCCTCACTGAACCTTCCGCTCAATCTGCAGTGTAAACAAGAGTCAATTATTTGTAAGGTCACTTTAAGGTAAAGTTAAGGGTGTCGATACGCAGGAAGTGATGAAATAATGCCGCGCTTTGAGCCTCTGAGGTCTGACTCTTATTTCCATATGACAACATGGCGTTTTATGGGCTCATAACTCATATCATGTTGTGGATGCCTATAGGACTGTATAAAGTAAGAGTCGGGGTGCGTTTAGTGTGTTGTGGAGACAAATTTATGGATTTCGGTATTGGCTTGTGAATATGTCACTCTGGTTTGTGTGATTTAGATGGAAGGTTTAGGTTTTTATGGTAAATGTCACAGGTGTTTGCTCAGATAGAGAGCAACAACAGTTACGCCCTGTGCATTAACTAACATTAATGAAACTGTATCAATATTTGGTCTAATCTTCCTTCGATTATAATCGATATACAGTATAGTAAAACTCACTGATGTAATCAGCATAAATGTAAGGCAAATACGCTACCATTTTGCAATATAGCAATGAGAATTTAGATATACACATTCTCCCAGAACATTTTATTTCTTGCCGAACACAAATGTTGTTTTGGACCCCATTGACTTTTATTGTATGGACATAATTTTGCCAGGGTTCTGTCCCTTCGGTGTGGTTTATTCTTTATTTGGTGGCAGAGACCTGTGCTATTTTCTTATCTTTGTGTGGGCCTGCAGTTTTGAGTTTGCTCGAACCCATACGTTCTTTGTTCACGTGGTATGTTGTGTGTGAGGATCCTGGCTTTTGCTTTTTGAGCAACTTTATTTATAAATTATACAAGATTCAACTCATTTTTAAGTCAGTTTAATGTCATTTAAGTTGAAAAGACTTAAACATCTACATTGATTGTACTCTGGTTGTACTACGTTGATTGTAATCCGGCATTTCAACGCATTCTCATCCCAAGGCGTCATATACGCCGCTTTTGCCAAAGCGTAGACATCCAACGCCCATGGCACCCTTTAGCGTCAATATAACACGCTTCGGTTATGGTAGGTTTAGGTCTTGGGTAGTGTTAGTGTTAGACCACTAGGAGGCGCCTTCTGCCCCATATATATCTGCGTCTCATATTGACGCTAAAGGGTGCCATGTGTGCCGGACGTCTACGCTTTGGCAAAAGCGTCGTATGCGACGCCTTGAGATGAGAACGGGCTGGGCATTTTGGTCTAGTTCGCTTTTGGTTCGGTTCAGACATTCTTGCTCCATGTTTTGTCTCACAGTTTGAGTGTTCATTTACTCACCGTGGACTCATCTTGTGCGTTTTTGTCAAGCGCCTGGTTTGCATTTTCATTGTCCCGCCATTCTTATGTTGTTGCATTTTGTATAGCACGCAGCTCATGTTTATCATCGGCTGAGTGTTTCCATGTTGTCATGTTTTGCGTGGACACTACTGTAGGGGTGTAACAATATATTGTGCCGCAATATATCGCAATACGAAAATGTTCTGCAGAACATACTTTAGTGGGTTAAATTAAATAGAAAATTAAGGGAAATACAATACATATATTAAAAAAATATATTAAGAAGCTAAACTGTTTTCTTGAGCAGCAAATCAGCATATTAGAATGATTTCTGAAGGATCATGTGACACTAAAGACTGGAGTAATGATGCTGAAAATTCAGCCTTGAATCGCAGGAATAAATTACATTTTAAAATATATTAAAATAAAGAGCAGTTAATGTTACTGTATTTTTGATCAAATAAATGCATCATTGGTGAGCAGAAGAGAGTTTTCAGACACAATGTTTATTGTTTAATAAAATGACATAAGTGCACATAAACAATAAACCAAAAAAATCTTTTAATCTGAGCTCTCTAAATGGCAGGTTATCATCATGGTCACCAGTAGAGGACAGCACTCACTCAGTCTTTGGTGGTCACCACCTTTTGTCATCATTAATAAATTCTCTCTGTTTTGAGCAAAATGTATTTTTCACTTTCTTAACTGAAAAACAAAGAACCAATATCTTACTAGACCTATAAAAACCAGCCAGGAAATCCTAAACTTTGATATTCAAATCCCCCACATATTAGATGATCACATAATGAACATTTATTCGGTAGACAAAATCAATAAATGTTCCTGTGCCACTCAAATAATCTGAAATATGCTTTGCTGTGCCTCTCGTTTACCTTTGCTTTTAATTGTTGTTAGGCCATGTTCATTTATTATGCATGCTTTTGGTTTGTGGCAAAGCTCCCAGGTTAAATTAGTTGCATAACTTTTTTGATCTTTATCACTCAGCTGCATCCGATTAAGCCGTTTTGTTTCCGATCACAGGCGATAATGGTTCCTCTTAATGTTTAAGAGGTTAAAAGTTGTGTCCGGTTGGAAAAGCTTATTTCTGGGAAGCTTGGAAATAGCTGCTGAGCCCGAGGCAGTGCTCTCAAACGTGTGTCTACACACATATGCACAGACCTCCAAATGTGACATGGAAGACGTTGACCCACATGTGACCCAGACCATCAACTAAATCACAGATATGATTATGCAGATATCATTGCCTTAATTGGATTTTTAAACGATGTCTGTGACTGGAAGTGAAAAACGCATAAAAGATAAAGAACACATCACATGATTATAATGATGCACATTGTCTGTGATCTTCTTTAAGAACTCAACTGGGTTTTCATATTTATAAAACAATACTATACAATAGCAAGGCAAGTACATTATCCTTCACAATTATGTAATTAAATTGTAAAAATTGTTTGTGAAGAGCAAATGACTGTATCGTCCTTTTAGTCCTTTTATAAGGGGTCCACAATGGGCCACATTTATATTCAGGATACTTTAATACAATGGTGTAACTAGGGATGCACCAACACAAAAATTTTGGCAGAAACCGATAACCGATAATTCTTTATATTTGAAAGCCAAAACCGATATATTTGCCGATAAATCAAAATTTTCATATTTTTTGAGATTCTGATTACAAAAATAAAAGTCTCACCATGTTCTCATTATAATTAAATGTAGCCGCCTACATTAAATTTAACTTGCGTTGCGCATGTTGCACTTAACTGTATTTTCCTTTTTAAAGTGATTCCAATCATATTTCAAGCAATTCAATAACATCATGGCGAACAGTGCGCATCTGAAGTGTCTCGGCTAAAGGAAATGATGCATTATATATTGGATTTAATATATCGGCCAAATTTTCTTATTGGCCGAATAATGATAACATTAAAAATGAACATATATCGGCTAATGTAAGGATGTCTCTAGATGTACAAGTGGGTTCATGATAAAGAAAAATAAAATTAAAATACATGTGCCAAGTTCTTAGAAATTTATTTTTTGTTTTCAAATGGTTTAAAAAATGTTTCAAATTGATGTCAAAAATGTCAGTGGTGTAACCATAAAGTAAAAATGAATCAAATATTTTGAATGCATGCTGTGAATGTACAATCTTGGTCAATTTATTTATTTTTTTATACATATGAAATTTTTTACAATATGAATTTATCAAATCTATAAAAAAGTTTTTGGGGTGTCACACCACATGACATTTTACTAACCTTGCGTTGTCCTAAAAAAGGTCAAATTTGAGCTGAACATGAAGGTCTGTTGGTCGCGCCACATGACTGTTCAAGTATTTTTTAATAATATTTTTTAGTTGTTTTGTTAATCTATAATTTAAAAAAATCATCCTAAAAGTTTATTTTCATGAATTTCATCCTTTTATTCATATCATTATGATATTGAAACAGTTGTGCCACCCTGGCATAATAAACACCCAAGCTTCACAATTTGAGGGACCATTGAGGTTTGGGGCATGATTGTTGAAGGGACAAGTTGCACACTAAAAAGTTTAATACTCATGGTCTGTTTTGAATCAAAAATCAAATTTATGAAGTTATTTCATGCTTTTTACTGTCAGTCAGGGATATTGTTTCAGAATAATGAGACAGAACATGTGCTGGAACTCTTTTCATAGACAGGCGATACGCTCCTTGTGAGCCTTGTTGTTGACAGCATGCAGGGCAATTAAGACTAGAAATGAACCACATGCTGCACAGTTTACCCCTCTATGAGCTGTTCAGATGCCAGGGGCTACACTGAGCTGTCAACCTGTAGGATGTCTCTACAGGTACCTGTCACACACACACACTGACACACACACACATTCAGCCTGTCATCGCTTCCACCATTATAGAGTGACATGTGTACAAACAGCCTCATGCTACGAGATATACAAAGCACACCCACACGCCATTTGGATTGTGACCTTAAAGGCAGGAATCAAATGCGTGTTGAAGGTAAACATGCAGAGATGTTTTTCTACACATGTATACACACATAACTGCATATTCATTAAAGAAAATCTGAATTTTCATTGTTTTCATCAAAATCTGAGCTTGTTGGCCTTTTATTGTTATGTCTGACAACAGAAACCCATTTACAAACCAAATCAGTCCTGGCAGAGCGCTGGTCATTCACAATCACAAAAAAGACACCGCTGTGTGTGGTTGCTGGAGACGTGAGTCCCTGCAATGAATGAAATCTCTGAAACATGTTTTGTCTTGATATTTGAATTTCATTACATTGGCACGAACGCTGTTATTGTTCAAACTTGGCCTCACTTCTTTTCAATATTCCCGATCTGAAAATTCTCAAGATTTTCCAGAGGGATTATCTGTCTGTCCAGTAACTACCTAGCAACTATCCAGAACAACCTAACAACCATGTCACAGCAACCACCCATAACACCCTATAGCTACAATACAGAAAAAAAATTCAACTGCCCAGCAACCACAAAGAATACTTATGTAATGTTGGGGAAAGTTACACACCAAAAAAATAAGAAACATTTTTTTATTTACTTAAGTAATTTTTGTGTATTCGTATTGTTAAACTGGATCATGGAAGGTTCGACAGCAAAGACATTGGTTAATAAGGAAAGATCAAATACATAAAGTATGTTTGTGCAGTTTAACATATTTAATTATTGCAGGTTTGCATGAGCTTGCATTTCACTGTCTTACTAATTTTGAGAAATAATGAATCTGTTTTTGTGCAAGTGAGATATAACTACAATAACCATCAATTTACCCTCATAATGCACTTATATGGGATTTTGGCAAACTTTACCTGATGTAAAAGCAATATTTCAATCAAACTAGCATCTAGCATCTAGAAACCTAGCAATGGCAAAGGCCAGCCCACCTTAGAAACTACCTCAGCCATGCCATAGCAACCACTCAAAACACAACCATCAGGCCACATCCTAGCAATGACCCAAAATACATCAACAAACATCAAAAAAGTTCTAGAAATCAGCCAGAACACCTTAGATACTGCCTTGCAAAACCTTAGCAACCATTTAGAACACTCCAGCAACCATCTAGCAACATCCTCAGCGACAAGCCAGGCCATCTTAGAAACTAGCTCAGTAATCCCATGGTAACCATGCAATATACCTAGCCACATCCTACTTTAGCAACCAGTCCAACACGTTCTCATTTAACTTTAACTTCTAAACTTAAGGTTCTCACCCTTTAACGTCAGTTAGATGACGATCCTAGGGCGTCATCGGATTAGAGTAGCGTCATCTAACTGACGTTAAAGGGTACCCTAAAACGTCGGATGTTGACGTATGGTCAAAAGCGTCAGTTTGATGACGTCTTGGGATGAGAACGCCTTCAAAACTGCATTTCAACCACTTAGAATACCATAGCAACTGTCTAACATTGCTCTTTAAACTCCCAGAACATTTTAGAAACCACTGAAGACATTGTATACACTCCTTAGCAATCGCCCAGAACACCCTAGCAACCATATAGAATACCCCTGATCTTCAATCACTCAGAACAACCTAGCATAGCAACGAATTTTCAACTTAGAAATTCTCATACACTGGCCAGGATTTTAAAGTGCATATGGTTTAAACAGCACTTTATTTAAACTCTGAGACAAAGCTTTGTCAAAGTTCAAACTTTTCTATTTTTCATTCCCTTTCTTGTAGCTTGTTTATCAAAAGTGGAAGTTTGTTGTATGTTTGAAAGGATGCTGAGAGGAAAAACAACCATATCTGTATCAAGATTCAGGTCAGCACAGTGGAATATTCAACACTGCTAATTGCGGGCAGTATTTTCCACAACACAACCTGAAATATTGAAGCGGAAACCCTCTCAGACAAGGTGAATTGATTGGTTTAGCACTTCAAAAGATATTTTCAGAAAAAACTGAGTCAGCATGAAAGGCCCTTAGTTCTAGCAGCCCTTAGTTCTAGCAAAGGGCTTGCACCAGACAGCAACCGACGTTTGATGTTTTGAAAGGCCGATGTAATAAATATACAGAGTAGAGCAAGAAACAAAAAAAATAGAAGTTTGTATTTTTAGATGAATTGTTGCGCTTGGCTATGCATGATGCTAGGAAGTTTTGGGTTATTGCCAGGGCATTGATATGCATGCGCCTTTATAACGTTGATGGGTGTGGAGGCATGTAGAGGAGAGGGAGATGGTGCACTTCCAATAGAAATAAAATATATCATCTACACCTCAGGGCGGCCCTGGTCACCAGAGCTGCCAGGTTGGTGTAAAATAAAACCAGCCCAATTGCAATTCAAAAACCCACCAAATCACAACCAAACTAGTCCCGGTAATAAACTCATATTATGAGATAGGAAGTTGCAGTTGTGAGAAATTAAGTTACACCACGAACGTTAAGTTAAAACGTTCAATGAATAAAGTTGTTTTTTAGATAAAGTTACAATTATCTTTTAATATATGCCTCATATGACAAGTGAACACGCTGATTTGTCAGGTCAGACAGGACGCAGACTGCCCTACATAAGCAACATAACCTTCGTTAAACTGTGACATTTACAGGAGTAGTTCACCTGATGTGTCGCGGCGGGTTATGAAAGATCCCTCCAGACCAGACAGACTAGACATTCATTATTAACACTCATGATGTTCAATGTACGATTAATTCAACAAATGTTTTTATTCAGGCTGACTTTCCCTATTTAGATCCTCGCACTGAGTGCTGAATATTTCATGCTGTTCTGTACATCAGAGCTCTGGCATCTCACCCAAGTCTTTGTCTCATGATGTTACACAAGGCCTTAGAGTTATGATTATGAACACTTTAGTTCAGCTCCATTATATATTTATGCCCTGAGTGTAACCCCTACACCCAGGTCCCACTCGACCCGCTCCGAGCGGGCCTCGAACCTGGGTCTCCGGCATGAGAGTCAGGCGCTCTAACAAGGAGGCTAAAGACTGCAGCCTCTGAGCGTCTATCGCTAGAGTGCCTATTGAGATCAGAGGAGTGAGGTTTACTTGCATAGCAACTACTAGCTGGCCTCCGTTACACTCACCCCCTAAACCTCACTCTCATCCGGGTCACGGCACCAATGTAACTCCTACACCCGGGCCCCACTCGACCCGCTCCGAGCGGGCCTCGAACCCGGGTCTCCGGCATGAGAGTCAGGCGCTCTAACAAGGATGCTAAAGACTGCAGCCTCTAGTGTCTATCGAGATCAGAGGAGTGAGGTTTACTTGCACAGCAACTACTAGCTGGCCTCTGTTACACTGAGCAACCACCTAGCAATGTCCTATCAACCTCCTAAACCACCTTATCAACCTAGTATTTCTCTCCCCACCTAGAACATCTTAAAAACCACCCAGAACAACCCCACAACCATCTAGTACAGGGTTACTAGAATCCGTCCCTGCAGTTTAGTTTAGTTATCTTTAGGGGTTTTTGCACCGGGTAGTTATAAGAACTATATGTTCCCTGAGAACTATTATGTTCACCTAGGGCCATTTTCCTGGTTGCATTCATACCACCAGTAAGAACTCTAAAGTGATGTATGTCGGCCAACAGCAATGTCATTTAAAGTCGGCATGAAATCAAATTCGACAAATCTTCTTTTTATATGTAATATTATAGTTTTTATTATAAATTATTTATCTGTGCACTTCATTATTTTAAAAAAAATAATCTTTAATCAGATACATTACTCTTTCCTCCCCCTCGAAATGACCTCTCTTCTCTTTCGGTCATGTGCCATGGCGAAGGGTGCGGCCAGAGCCGATGAGGGTGCGGCTATCAGTGCACCGCCTCTCAGACTGAATCCATTCAAATCTGCCTCCATTTTGTTTGAAACGCCCAACCTTGAACGTTCCAATCAATTCCCGAAAGACGAAAATCAAGCCCCGCCCTACATTTTTTTCTAATTTCAGGAGCCGTTTCTCTCAGATATATCACAACAAGGAAAAAATTACAATCCCAACTTCCGTTTCATGCCGACTTTAAGCACAGCATTCAACAACTGGAGAATAGCAGATGTCGTAATTGGAGTTGTGTTTTTGTTGTGGGATTCGTGATAACCGATTTATCGAGAACCGATTTATTTAAATCCAATTTTCATTCCTGTTTTGATGCTTGTCTGACCATGGACTAAAAGAAACAACTATTTTCCTTTACCACAAAAAAATTACCAAAATATACCATGGTATTCTTTGAAGTACCAAGCAAGTACCATTCAGGAATGTAGAGATCATTTAGTACTATGGTATCGAAAATACCATGGCATTACCATCTGATTTTATCACTGTACTGTGGTACTGCCACAGTACTTTATAAGAGAAGACAAATGTCTTGCTCTTGAAAACAAACAAGCAATATGCAGTGCCTTGCAAAAAATTCACAGTCTGTTTCACCATTTTCCCAGGCTTCCACACAGTTCTTTTAAAGTCATGGTTTATTTTGTGCCACCCTCAGATGTTATGCAGAGCTCTTGACATGCTTGTCTGCCGCACCTTTATTCTGCTCTGAGCACCTGAACTCTGGAGCTCCTTCAAAGTTATCGTTGGCCTCTCTGTGGCTTCTCTCACAAGTCTGGGAGGTTTTGAGAGTGAAATTGGTAGCAAAAGACTTGAGACTTGACTTGGACTCAAGCTCAAAGACTAGAGACCTAATGGAAAAAATAACTTGAGAACATCTCTGACTCCCCTTCATGTCATTTTAAAATATGTACAACTTTCTTCTTCAGAACCCAAAAGATGATATTCTTCAAAGCTTTAAAATGGTAAAACAGGTCATAAAAGGTACTGTAGCGTAAAAGTAATCCATAAAAAATCGTGACTTAATCGAAATAATATCACTTAGCAATTTAATCACTTCACAGAATTGCTTCTCTCTCCAATCAAATCATCTTCTTGTGACTTTTACTGGTTTTGAGCATTACGTCCACCTACTGGACCTAAGTTAACAGCATCTGACAAATGAAGTATTGGTGGACAGCATGACGAATGTATGCCAAGATTACATTCATACTACATACACTCATACTATATAGAACATACTTTTTAGCAGGCATTAAGTAATTACTTATTTAAAATATGTACCTTCTCACAAGAGTATCCCACCCAGTCATTAATCAAAGTATACTGAGCCCAAATCAAATTATGGTGTCACATCAGTAAAATCAATCTTCATTGGTTTTTACATGTCATGTGACCGAAGCTTGACCAACAAGGTTTGACGTTATTGGCTTGTTGCCATATCTGATCCTTGTGGTCTAGGATTTCTATATACTGGTGTGAATATATTGAAATATTGGGTGGATATGAGAAACGTGAGGATACGATTTTATTATCTTAAAAAAGCAATATTCCACAGTGATCCAATGCAGTGTTCCACAGAAGAAAGGGTTTGAAACAACATGAGGGTGAGTAAACAATGACAGAATTTTCATCCTTCATTTTCTTAAGAACATCAAGCTGCATCACATTTGATAATCAATTTAGATTTTTAGGCCTTAAAACTTCAAATATCAGACTAAATCCCAACAGAACATTTTCGAAATTCAATTAAATTGTAAAAAGAGATTCGGTTAATGCTCTGGATACTTTTGCAAGGCACTTAAGTGGCTCAATAACGAAATCCGCCATGTATTTGCTTGTAGAAATGGCTTTTAATGACTTGCGTAGGAGAACCCACTGTAACTCCTTGTATTCATGTGAGTGAGAGCCTTTACCTCCTCATTTGGAAGATTGAGTATCACGTTCTTAGTGTGGTCTAAATTGCGTTAATTGCAGAGACTGAAAGGCTTTTCAGATGAGAGCGGCATAGATTCCACCCCCTTGTTGTGTCTTTCACTGAATGCGTAGTTGCAATGATGGCTTTGGCGGTAGGTGGGTGGGTGTGTGTTTTGGCTAGTTGTCTCATGCAATAAGCTTCTTCTCCCACACAGTGATTCACAGAGCTGGATACAGTAGCCCATAAAACAAAACAAACAGTAAAAAACAGTTTACTTTCTTTATCATGCTAGATTAAGCCTACTTTATTTTTTGCAGTGCTCACATTAGTGTTATATTACCTGCATTTAAAAGCAACAGAATTTTAAAGGGATAGTTCCTGCAAAAATTAAAATGCTGACATTGTTTACTCACCCACATGTCACACTAGATTTGTTTGACTTCTTCTGCAGAGCACAAAACTGTTTTTGTCTATACAATGTATATCAATGGGGCCCAAAACAACACTGGACTCCATTGACTTCCATTGTGTGTGGAAAAAAACCATACACATTTTTAAAAAATATATATATTTTTACAAGCTAAACCATTTTCTTTTTTTTTCATATTAATACACTTTTATGTGAGTATCAATCCATAATTAAACAATACGTAAATTCAGCTGTATCCATTAATTCGGAAATCTAAGAGCTGACTGTAGATAGGCTACATTAGGGCCATTTAGGAGGAGCACGACCCTTTTACTAAAAAACAACATCTCACTCCATAAAAGGAGTCACCTCACTTATCATGATGACATCTTGAGCTATACATAAAAAGCCAAACACTAAAGCCCAGAATTAGCTTTTTTTCCTTTAAAGAAATCAATGCAATTGGATCTTTTAATACCATTTCATTATAAAATGTCACACAATGTGGTAAAAATCTGTCTAGAACATGCCATATCCAATATTGCCATACTACAATTTCATCGCAATTCATATCTGTTTTACATCTTGCCTAATATATCATCTCATGCATTTGGGCTAGTGTTATCCCACAATATTATCTGCTATTAGTTATTAAAATGTCAGTGGTGTTATATTTATTGTAAATAAATATAACAAATAATAAATAATTATTTGGTACTCAAACCTTTGCAGTCCTGTAGATTGTTTTGTCAGAATGTTTGGCTAATTAGCATAGCCCAGTTAGCATTAGCTAATACAGCACACACTGGCGCCCGAAAAGCATCTTTTTCCATTGAAAGTCCGTCAAAAGTAACCACAAATTATTATAAAGTAAATGTTAGGTATTCGTGTCATGTTTCTGGTGAAATTAAGTGCTGAAATGAACGGCTATGCTAACATATTACTCCTGGTATTGTTAACAATACTCCACTGTTAAACATAGAACAGAACTGGCATTATGTAATACACTAACCCGGCATACTGTACAACAAATTCAGTGTGTCAGTTTGTAAAACCAGAGGGTATGAGGAAGGACTCAGCGTGAGCTCTAGAAACGACACTTTAAAGCTCTTCACCTGCTGCGACTCCATCGTGAGTCTCTCTTTGCCTCTCTGAGCACCTGATTATGCTGAGAGATGCTGCTTTAGACTGCGGCATTGTGAAACAAATCTGGATGTCGTCGGCACATCTTTTCCCGCTTTATTTTTGACATCTTCAAAAATAGCTTTCACTCATGCTTCAATGATGCTTCTATTATTTGAGCACTTCCGTGGTTAAATTGATGGTCTACTTCAATCTAAGATCAAAAGGACATGACGTGGTTTCTTATGCTTTCTGCTAAAATGGACTTAAAAATAACACAAGCGTAAATATTGTTTTTCTGTACAGTGGAGGATCAATTAAACACTGGATTGAATATAATTCTCTGACCGCTGCATCTATTTTTGAAACTCTTGGTGAAGTTATAGAAGATCTTCACTTGGTGTGAGATGTTAATTCAGTTGCTGCTTATCATTTTGTTGTTTTAATTAGTAGCAATGCAAAAAAAAAATACATATATATTTTTCTAAAACAGATAATAGTGTAGAAGAGTAGCCACAGATTTCAGAGAAATGCATAGTATTTTTACTGTATATTGAGAAAGGTGATTTAAGCAATTTTGAACGTGGCATGGTTGGGTCCAGAGGTCGTTACTGGGATTTTCAAGCACAACCATTTCTAGGGTTTACAAAGAATGGTGTGAAAAGGGAAAAACATCCAGTATGTGGCAGTCCTGTGGGAGAAAATGCCTTGTTGATGCTAGAGGTCAGAGGAGAATGGGCCGACTGATTCAAGCTGATAGAAGAGCAACTTTGACTGAAATAACCACTTGTTACAACCGAGGTATGCAGAAAAGCATTTGTGAAGCCACAACACACACAACCTTGAGGTGGATGGGCTACAACAGCAGAATACCCCACCGGGTACCACTCATCTCAACTACAAATTGGAAAAAGAGGCTACAATTTGCAAGAGTTCACCAAAATTGGACAGTTGAAGACTGAAAAACTGTTGCCTGGTCTGATGAGTCTCAATTTCTGTTGAGACATTCAGATGGTAGAGTCAGAATTTGGCGTAAACAGAATGAGAACATGGATCCATCATGCCTTTGTTACCACTGTGCAGGCTGGTGGTGGTGGTGTAATGGTGTGGGGATGTTTTCTTGGCACACTTTAGGCCCCTTAATGCCAATTGGGCATCGTTTAAATGCCACGGCCTACCTGAGCATTGTTTCTGACCATGTCCATCCCTTTGTGGCCACCATGTACCCATCCTCTGATGGCTACTTCCAGCAGGATAATGCACCATGTCACAAAACTCGAATCATTTTAAATTGGTTTCTTGAACATGACAATGAGTTCACTGTACTAAAATGGCCCCACAGTCACCAGATCTCAACCCAATAGAGCATCTTTGGGATGTGGTGGAATGGGAGCTTCGGGCCCTTGATGTGCATCCCACAAATCTCCATCAACTGCAAGATAGTATCCTATCAATATGGGCCAACATTTCTAAAGAATGCTTTCAGCACCTTGTTGAATCAATGCCACGTAGAATTAAGGCAGTTCTGAAGGCGAAAGGGTGGGCAAACACAGTATTAGTATGGTGTTCCTAATATTACTTTAGGTGAGTGTATATAAACTTTTATAATAAACTTAATTGATAATGAAAACTGGGTCATTTAAAAAAGATATAATACAAACGTCCTCCTTTAATCTACTTTGCATTTCATTAAATACTGGAAATTCTATTTAATCTGTCTTTACTAACTATTTTTCTCGTTTTTTATAAAGTACCCTTGGTTGTTTTTATATGAAGAGGAATCTATGGTGAAGAGTGATATGTGTTAAACACTTCCAGGCATGAAATTGGATTCAGGTTTCCAGAAATAATCACTAATTCACATATTGGAAAAATTAATAGGCTGCATTGCCCCAAAAACATCTATTTAAAGAAAGTTCCATTGGAGTACTACAGGGGTCGCTGCTGCCATAGAAAAGCATCCACCACTTACTTAAAAAATGATTTAGCTAAGAATTTAGTCAGTATTACAAAACAAACAACACATTGTACATTTTACAGTATAATTCCTTGAGAATTTGGCAATAATTGAACATATGACTTGTAATTGTAATTTGCAACGAAAAACATTTTGCCAGGTCTTTTTTACACTCAGTCATATGCTAGCAAAAAAGCCATAAGTGATTGTAATACACAGAGTGGGAAATCACTTATTCACCATTCTATCAGTCCTCTTGAATTTTTCTGAAAATCAGATTAGCACCTATTGAGATTATTGCTGCTAAAAACCAGTGTCCATTCAGCTGTTAGTGCTGCCTATACCCATTAGCCGTCGCCGCATGAGAACACAGCATTGAGTGTTTAGAGAAAACCACTCCAAAACCTTTCACTACACGACCAAATCTCCCTACCACAGTATTACAGGAGAAGATCAAGGGCACCAAACAACGCAAGTAAAGCTAATCATTATGCTAAGGCTATTTCAAGTGCCTTTAGTAGCTAAATCAATTAGTGTATGCTAAATAACTATAACAACAAACTTGTTATTCCATATTATAAAACAAACAAATCTGCAAAAATTTTGGGGTGCAGACTGATGGGGCAGTGAACCCAAGTTTAGTCAGTTTTAGGGAAAAATCAGGTCCATCAGGTCTACCCATAAACACAATCATGCAAAGAAAAAAAGCAGTCAACCCCCCCTTTTACACAAATCTGATTTTCGCATGTGATTTGTCTGTTCAGAACACTGTCTAAAAATGTCACATGACCCATTCAACATTTTTTACGCATTGTTCTGATGGGTGTAATGAAAATGTAATTTCTATTTCTAACAGTTGGTGGCGCTTGTACAAAAGCAGAAATATGCTATTCTGGTGCTCAGCTTGCCGTTTCTGACACCCACTTGACACAGTGAAGAAAGGAAGTTTTGTTGGTGAGCACAACCAAGAAATTTCAGTCGTAGTTTTATGTAACAGCAGCGACTCTGGGCATGTGACCGAAAGCAAAAATCTTGGCCAGTTTTCAGTAGCTTGGTAATACCAGACTCTGCTACTTCACTTTGTTTCGTAGACAGAGTCTGGAATGGCATAATAGAGACGTGTTTTCTCTCTCGCTAGGGGGCGCTTGTCTGAAGTTTCAAATCATTGGTTACCCGTAAGCCAATCAGATAAGTTTATGATGTATATGTTATGCGCCAACACAGCTGCATCGAAGCACATACATCACAGATGATCTGAGGGTAAGGACGCTTTGTGACTGTGGAGGTAAAAACGATATAAATACTGTTCGTTTTCTCACACAAACCACTCGTTTCGTGCCTAAGGCCATCAATGTGTACTTACATTTATGAGTCATTAAATCATGTTTAATCTAGACTTCTCTGTGCATGCTCTTTGAGGTGGTGACCATAAACCTCCATTATATGACTGAGAGACAACAACGGTTTGACCTAAAAATATTAAAATTTAAACTACTGCTGAAACAATGACACCTACATCTTGGATGCCCTTGAGGTAAGCTAAAACATACCAAAAATTCATTTCAAAGTGGACTATCCCTTTAAAACATGTTTCTCTGTAATGAATGCTTGGAAAATGATGTGCATAGGCCAGTCTCACGTGAGGGCTGTAGCACATGCAGTGCTGATGGTTTGGCATTGGTATGCACTAATGCTTAAATGCATTCAGGCTCTGGAAGGGAGCATGAATGAACAGCAGCCTCTGGTCCAACAGTGAAGTATCAAATTAAAGTATCCGAATAAGGAAACGTTATTAAGGTTTAAGCAATTTTACCTCTTATACAGCACATATGCCCATTGCCAAAAGAATCTCTCGAGACTCATTTACATTTATGGCATTTATCTGACAGTCCAGACTGAACGTCATTTGACATAAAAGCCCGCCGTGGCCAACAGATGGCAAGAAGGATATTCAGAAAGTTATCTGCAAGGAATAAAAAAATCATTACCAGTACAAAGTAGATGCTAGAAATGTCAACACAGTTTGTTTGTAACACTTTATAGTAGGTTCAATCAATGTGTCATTAACAATTACATAACGTTACATATACAGTACTTGGCAGGTCAGTAGTTCATGTGCACTCAAAACAAAGCACACACACTTACCGGCCACTTAAGATACACCTGTTCAATGCTTCGTTAACGCAATATCTAAGAACTGAGCATCAGAATGAGGAAGAAAGGTGATTTAAGTGACTTTAAAGGGGTGGTTTACTGCATTTTTTTTTTGATTGTGTTTATGGGGTGCAATATAACATGTATTTGTGTTTGTTTTTTACATTTTTTCATAAATTTCACCTTTATTGTAAGCCGCTTTCTCCTCTGTCATTTGAACGGCTGGTTGACTTCCTGAGTCTATGAAACCACTCCCTCAGAAACAGGCAGTGGGCTCCGATTGGTTAGCTTAGGCCAGTGTGTTGTGATTGGCTAAACTGTGTAGTGCATGTTGTCTGGATACTTCACGCCTATTACCTTTACGGGCGAAAGTTGCAAGCGTGGGTTAGTTCACGTATAAAAACCCGTTGTAGTCCCATTCGAGTCGTTTTGTAGGCATTAAACTTCGTGATTTTAAAACACGATATCTCTGCTTAGACTGAACTTTCAGCACTGCAAATTTGCAGATACTGTTCATGCACCAACAGCAACATTACACACTATTTAAAATGAAAAAAGTGAAATCGCAATCAACCACCCCTTTAAAGGTGGCGTGTGTATGTGAAAATATAATATAATATATAAAAAAATACTTGCAAAATCTGAGGGGAAAAACCCCACCTGATCAAGTGTGGATAAAAGCCTCTCTAGATGAAAGACAGGATCTCCATGTTTTTTTTTCTCCCAGCCTTTCCGTGTTGCCATGGATGAGATCAAGAGAAAAGACATTCGGGCACAAAGGTGCTTTTTTTTAATGCTAATTTGGATAGATTTTCTTCCCATGTTCTACCATAGTATACATCCAGAATTAAATAAAGCGGTGGAAAATAGAAATATGAAGACATTATTTGATTTTTTTTTAATAAATAGAATTTATTGATTGTTTAGCTTTGATGCTTATAAATGAAAAACAATTAACATCATTTTAAAATTAACATCACTCAAAAAATTAACATCGTGTAAAATATGACTTTATTTCTCTGTTTTGAAATATGAATTATTTCTCTGTTGTTTTGAGCTTTAGATTGTACTATACTGAAACAATGGTAACATCTAAATTAACTGGTTTTCTTTTTAAATCAAAAAATGTAGTTAAAATCTCTGATTACTAATTATTGCTGATTACGGATTATTTAAAATCATACTAAACACATTCATCTATGCCAAGATAACTATTTTTATTAGTTTAATCAGGTATAAAAAGCTCTTTAAAGGGCTCTTTAAATAGCTCTAACATTTTTGGTATGTTTTATCTTACCTCAAGGGCATCCAAGATGTAAGTGTCTTTGTTTCCACAGTAGTTTCAATTTTGATATTTTTAGGTCAAACCGTTCATGTCTATCAGTCATATAATGGAGGTCTATGGTCACCACCTCAAAGAGCATGCACAGAGAAGTCCAAATTAAAAATGATTTAATGACTCATAAATGTACATTGATGGCCTAAGACATGAAATCGAGCGGTTTGTGTGAGAAAACAAACAGTATTTATATCGTTTTTACCTCTTGTAACCACCGCCACAAAGCGCCCGAGCCCTCAGATCACTTGGACGTGGTTACAAGAGGTGAAAAAACTATATAAATACGGTTTGTTTTCTCACACAAACCACTTGATTCGTGTCTTAGGCCATCAATGTGTACTTACATTTACGAGTCATTAAATCATGTTTAATCTGGACTTCTCTGTGCATGCTCTTTGAGGTGGTGACCATAGACCTCCATTATATGACTGATAGACGCGAACGGTTTGACCTGAAAATATCAAAATTTTAAATACTGTGGAAACAAAGACACCTACATCTTGGGATGCCCATGAGGTAAGCTAAAACATATCAAAAATTAAATTCAAAGTGAACTATCCCTTTAAGATAAAATGGTAGGTTAGCACTTAACACATTGAAACCTTAATGCCCTTAATGCTTGTTGTCAGCCCTGAATCAACATTCACTGAGTTTCACGTCATCCATGATTCAACCAACTTTCCATGCCATATAACCGTCAGTGACAGGGCTGATGCCCGGCCTCTAGAAGGCACTGTTTGCAGTCTGTCTAATGGCTATTAAGAAAATATTATGTAACATCCTGACCTATAATTAACCAGGGCATCACAAGGAACCTGCTGTGCCATGGAAATGGAGGCATAGCTTATTTGCACTGATCCATCACCCAAAAGAGACTACCATAGAGTTCATCAGAGCAAAGAAACACTGAACTAATAGGGGGACTAATATCGCCAAATATCTCAGATGACTGATGACTGGGGAAAAAATTTAAGCAACAATATAAAGGTGCATTGTGTAATATTTAGGAGAATTCGTTGACAGAAATGCATTATCACTAGCCTGAGGTCATTTTTTCTTGTGAATTCTCCTCTAAATGTATTATTTGGTGGTAATTATACTGTAAGTGATTGGATGCAACCAAATTTATAGAACAGGGATTTTAGTCAATGTTGTGGTAATAACATTAAACCAGCAATCAGGTGTAAATTTTTTAGTTAATTCATGAAAACATAAATAATAAAAAAAAACATTTTACTTACTTTTAACTATAAAATGCTCAATAATCTCCTCAAAACATAAAAAAATGTAAATCATACTCATTACTTTTCCTCAGTGCATCTAGTTTTACCATTTGAAGAAAAAAAGTATTGAAAACAATGTTTTTATTTAAAACAATCACTGTGCCTTTTTCCAACACAGTCTCATGAAAATGCATATCAATACCACGAATGTCATTTGTGAAAATGTTTTTTTCGTGCATATGCTACGCACTAAAAAACCCTGGGGTAGGTTTAGGGGGTGGGGTGTTCATGTGTATTATACGGCAAAAAGTGTGTATCATATGCACGCGAAAAACGTGTACCATATACACGCAAAAACTGTTTTTGTCACGAGAAATGACATTCGTGCTATAGATACGAACTTTCATGAGATCAGGCTCCTTTTTTCCCACGGTGGGCCTGCATGGATGTGTAAGCCACAATTATTGCCAGAAGCTTCACATCTCACGACTTTCATCATCACACGTGTTCTCACATGGTGTATCCTGTTAAAAGGTGTATCCTGTTTAAATTAAGACTGTCTATAATAAGATTGAGTGTACTATAACCAGAATCTTTTCATTGATGTCAGAGCCGGTCATGGTTGATGTCACCTCTATAGCATGTCTGTGTGTGTGGACACGTGTGTGTGTCAGGATTACAGTGGCTACATAAAACAGTGCATCTCCAGAAGGATCCAGTACGTGCGAGACTCACACATGCCCAATAAACCCAATAACCCCTTTATACTTTCACTGGAGAACTCAGAGCTTTTAAAAGGGACTCATATGTGTACTGTACTGTTGGCCCAGTTGTCATAGAGTCTTCCACAACTGCAATAATAAATGATGGCGACAGATTAAAAGAAGAATTGTTATAAGGTCAGATAGGAGAGTATGCTTAGCTCTTTAAATTAGCGGTTGGCAAAATCAATTGATTTGGGATACGTTTAGCATGTTATCAAGTCATAAACTTAACAGAGGAACATTGCGATCTCCAAGTAAACCAAATATATAATTGAAGTTGAAAAGTTCACTGGAGTGCAAAGTGTAATATAAAACTGCACTGTAATTGACGAGTTAATAAATGGCAATGTGCAAAAAGTGTCTATAGTCAAAAGGTCAGACAAATATGAGCATGTACTCAAGTTCATCCTTATCATAATTTAATTACATTTAAGAAAGAACAACTTCTTAGCAACCACCTGGAATACAATACCTTAACAACTACCTGCCAATGACCAAGCAACCACCCCATAATACCAATGCTACTATAAACACCAAGCAATGCCTTGTCAACCACCCACAACACCATAGTATACATCCAAAACACCTTAGCAAACACATTATTGAATGTGTTGAAATGTGCTAAAAACAGAATACCTAAACCACTGCATAGCAACACCCTGGCAACCACCCAGAAAAAAAAAAGCCTAATCAGGCATATCAGTGTCCTAAGAAACCGCATAGCAACTACCTGGCAAGTTGCAACCACCCTGAAAACCAAAGCAGCTGTTCAGTATTGTGCTCAAAAAACATTTTACACAACTGCATAGCAACACCCTGAAACCTCACAAAACCCTTTAGCAATTACACATCGATGTCCTTGCAGTTGCATAGAAATACTAAATGTAAAAGTACTGAAACAGAACCAGACATCCAAGTAACCGCATATCAATCAATGCACTTGCTATATGACAACAATGTGCTTAAATACATCCTATTCAACACCTTAGCAACTGCATATCAGTGTCCTTGCAAATGCATAGAAATGTAATAAATACACAGAACATCTCAGCAACTGTATAGCAACACCCTGGCAACTACCCAGAAAACCACAATACACCTTACGCAAACTGCATAGTAATCCAGATTAATTGCAAATGCATCTCAGTGTGTTCTAAACTTCACATAAAACACCATAGCAGTTCTTTGTCTAGCAACCACATAGCAACACCCTGGCAACTGCAAAGATAGGCCAAAGACAGGTCAAATTAATACACTCTAAAACTGCAGGGTTAATTCAACCTATGTTTGAGTCCAAACCATTGGTTTAAATGATTAAATTTAAATTTTAAACCCAACGTTTGGGTTTGGGTTTGAGTTGAAACATCTAGCATTTTTTAAATAACTTTAAATCTTATGACAGATCTTAACAAAAAGTCAGACCATGAGCACAATTTGTCCCTTAAATGGAACATACAGTCAGTCCAAGTGTTTTTATGGAAGGACATCCATACAAGCTCACTCTTGGGAGTGTGAGAACATCTATGCAAGTGGTTATTGGGAGTGCGAGGACCAGTGGAAAGATGGAGAGCCAGGCACAAGCTGCCATGTCGAAGCCACTCCCCAAATGGGCATTGTGCATGACTGAGCCGATTCATTTTCCCATGCTGTGACGCAGGAACATGAAGCAGCGCTCATAACCGTGGCTTTCTGATTACTCTCAATGACAGAGACACACTGACTCTATATACAGAAGGCCGACTAGATCAATTACTCTAAATGCACTGTAAACACATGACTAGGCTTACACGACAGGCAAATAAATTGATGTTAAATTGCAGTGAGGTCTTGCTTTTACCTTGATGAGGAACCCAGCCTACAGAGGCTCGCCACTCAGGTCAAATGTATTTTAGATTTGAAAGACATTTAAATCAGTCCTACAGAAGAAGCCATACCACTGTGTGTGTGTATATTTAGTAGAAGCAGGAAGAACATTAATATAATCTAACAGCTTACTTTCACTGTGTACACTGATCAGATTAATGCATGCAGCGCCTCGTGATCTTTGGTGAAGACAGTTGTGTTGGGGAAATCCAAGTTTTGCATTGCATTCCATTCCCAGCACAAGAACACAAAATATTCCCGGCTTACAAGAACAAACAAGTCTTTACAAGGAACTTTACATTTTACATTTAAGATAAAAAAAGAAAGATACACTACTGAAGAAAAAGTAATAATAAAATAATGTAATAATAAAAGCTGTATGTTATGCATTAATGGATGGCAATTGTTTCATGATCCCAGTAATGGAAAATAAGTATCTTCAATGACTTTTAAATCGATTAGTGGCAAGAATTATTACAGCTCTTACAGTTTTGATCTTAACCCTTAGTATAAAAAGTCCATAAACTCGTCCTGATCTTTGTGCTATAGACATGACTGTACATTAAATCATGTTGAGAAGAGCTGTGATATAATTTTTCTAAGGGATTGAAAAAGAGAATAAATGCACAGGTATATATTAAAAACCTCACAAAACACTGTAGCAATGTGCTAAGAAACACTTGAGCAAACCGCATAACAACGACCTGGCAACTGCTCTGATTACCCTAATGACTGCTTGGCAATGTTCTAAAATGCACACTATAACGCCTCTGCAACGCTCAAACAACTTTAGGGGAATATGCAAAAAAAAAAAAACACCTTACGCAACTGCGTTGCAATGGCCTAACAACTTTAGGGCAATGCATAAAAAATTACACTCAAAAAGACCTTAGCAACTGCACCCTAAGAGCAATGTACAACCCCAGCCACACACACAAAAAAGTTTAGCAACCGCATAGCAACATCCTAACAACTTAAAGCAATATGCTAAAAAAACACTACAAAACACTTTAGTAACCGCATAGCAACAACCTAACAACTTTATAGCAATATGCTAAAAACACCACAAAACGCATTAGCAACCCCATAGCAACACCCTGAACAACTTTATAGCAATGTGCTAAAAAACGCCACAAAACACATTAGCAACCCAATAGCAGCACCCTAACAACTTAATAGCAATGTGCTAAAAACACCACAAAACATTTTAGCAACCCTATAGTTACACCCTAACAACTTTATAGCAATGTGCTAAAAAACACCACAAAACATATTAGCAACCCCATAGCAACACACTAACAACTGTATAGCAATGTGCTAAAAAACACACCACAAAACACTTTAGCAACCCCATAGCAACACCCTAACAACTGTATAGCAATGTGCTAAAAAACACACCACAAAACACTTTAGCAACCTCATAGCAACAACCTAACAACTTTATAGCAATATGCTAAAAAAACACCATAAAACACATTAGCAACCCCATTGCAACAACCTAACAACTTTATAGCAATGTGCTAAAAAACACCACAAAACACTTTAGCAACCCCATAGCAACACCCTAACAATAGCAACCCCATAGCAACACCCTAACAACTTTAACGCATTAGCAAACCCCATAGCAACACCCAAACAACTTTATAGCAATGTGCTAAAAAAACACCACAAAACACTTTAGAAACCCCATAGCAACACCCAAACAACTTTATAGCAATGTGCTAAAAAAACACCACAAAACACTTTAGAAACCCCATAGCAACACCCAAACAACTTTATAGCAATGTGCTAAAAAAACACCACAAAACACTTTAGCAACCCCATAGCAACAACCTAACAACTTTATAGCAATATACAAACAAAAAACACAAAACCCCTTAGCAACTGAACAGCAGTACCCAAACATCTTTAGAGTAACGTGTTAAAAAACACAAAAAACTTAAGCAACCGCATAGCAATGCCCTAACAACTTTACAATTCAATGCGATACAAAACTATACAACTTTAAATCAATGTGCTAATAAGGCCTACACAAAAAACTTAAGCAACTACATAACAACGCCCTACCATCTTAAGAGCAAAACACCTTTGCAACCACTTAGCAACACCCCACCAACAGCCCACAATACACCCTAGCAACAGCAATGCAGGAAAAACTGCATAGCAACGCCCTGGAAACCATCAGAAACACTGTATGCAGGGGAAAGCACTGCTCACATTTTCTTAAAGTTTAAAAGCTAGTGTTCTTTCAAATCCCTCTCTTTCCAACCAGGAGAAACGAAAGTAAACTTCACTGAGTTCAACATGCATGAGACTTGCATAAACGGCTCTCAAATAACTTCTCGACAGCAATCAAAACATATAAAGCAAACTCAAACATAAACCAGCTGTTAAACTGGCAAGCTATGCCAATAGCCTGTCAAAATACAAACAGACGATAAGGAACACATGCTTTGTGTCACATCTATTGTAGGAATCTTATGGAAGGAAGCCAGCAAAGATAAACAGCAAACAGAGTCTTTACCGTAAATGATTGTTTTTACTCAATGCACTCAAGGAAGTGTTACTCCAAAGGTTTATTTAGGGAAAACCATCATTAATTAAATGTGCAAATAAAGTGGCATGTCCAACTGTCATTCCTTGTGACATAATGCACCGTCCGTCCTATGTGTGGTATCAAAGTGATCTGGTTCAATAACAACAGCAATCTGGATAGCTAAAAGCATGATGTCATGGCCATTACAGAGATCAGGAAGTAAATTTGCCAGTTGTCAATTGCAGTCCATGTTGACTCTCATAGAGTGCAAATACAGCCAGATGTGACTGACAGTGATGTCGGACATAATAAACATTGTTCTCACGAATAACCGATAGGTAATAACCGGCTTATGATGAAAATGTGTCCATATATTTATTAATGAGGTGGACAAGTGACAAGCTAATCGTTAATGTTTCTCAAAACAGAGGTGTTGCTATGCATTATATCATCACATCGACAGTATGTTTGGCTTTAAATCTGTTCAATATCCATGTTAGAACAGCATTCTAGACAGCTTTACTACAAGTCTCTCCTGTCGAAGCTCATAAGACTAACATTTTCCTGTTAGCATTAGCTCACCTCACCCACTTCGCCCATTTCCGAGTTTTCTTTTCTTAATGGAAAAACAAGACAAGCTGAAACTGTCGCTTTTAAGGTACTGAAGTAAAGCCCAATTCATACTTCTGCGTCAAACTCATGCCATAGAAACGTGTGATTGTTCTGTCTGTTCTTGTGGTGTTCATCTCATCTTCACATGTTAAAACACACTGATATTAGCTTGACTAGCCTGGCAGAACATTCCAGCCAGGTACAATATGAGGAGAGGACAATTCAATTCTTGGCTCACTAATAAGACCTCATAGTACTACTTGAGACTGCTCTCTTTAGAGTTATATCAGTCCAGTTCGTAGTTGTATCTCTTTATTTGTGTTACTCGATCTTAAGGCTGCATTTGATACTATCGAACCATAACATTCTTTTGAATAGATTCAGAAAATTATATTGGCATTAGTGGAATTGCATTGGAATGGTTATCTGACCATTATCAGTTTGTAGCAGTAAACGAAGAGATGCCTTATCGATCACAAGTTCAGTATGGTGTACCACAAGGCTCAGTACTAGGACCGTTGGTGTTTACCCTGTATATGCTACTCTTGTGAGATATTATTAGGAAGCATGGCATTAGTTTTCACTGTTATGCTGATGATACTCAGCTGTATCTTTGCTCCCTGATGAAACTTATCAATTCACACAATTAACAGTGAATACCTGATTTAAGACTAGTAATTTCCTACTTCTAAATTCTGAAAAAAAAACAGAGATTCTAATTATTAGACCAAAAACATCTCCACATAATAACCTAGAATAATGTCTAACACTCTGTCAAATCCTCGTTGTCAGTTAGTGTGCTCTTTGATATCAATCTCTCATTTGAAAGCCACATTTTTACTATCTGTAAAACTGCATTCTTCAATTTTAAAAAATAAATCTAAATTACGACATATGTTCTACAATGACAAATGCGAAAAACTTAGTTTATGCGTTCATGAAGTCAAGGCTAGATTATTGTAATGCTTTGCTGGCTGGTTGCCCTGCACGCTTAAACAAACTCCAGCTGGTCCAAAAAATAATTCAGTGGCTTAGTAAATATAAACGTAATAATTAACTTTTTGAACTTCATAACCTTCAATAAAATAACTGACTAAATATCCAAAGGTCAATTTTTCTAAAATGTACAATTATATTTAAGTTTTCCACTAAAATTATTTAGTATTTGACTAACCAATTATTCTTATTTAAAATTCACTTAATTTATTTGTGAAATTTCAATCAAAATATTTGAGAATGGAGAATTAAACTGATCCATTTCAAGAACCACAAATATTACTTAATTGAAATCAATATTATTATTTAACTCGACGTGACAACTCTTTTCATGTGATTGAAACGCCTGCATAAAACACACAACTTCATTCATAATTTAATTTAATAAATTTTTTTATAAGTGTATATTAGTAATATTTTAAACATCATGTTTTAAAACATAAAAGTCATATTACATAGTCAAATTCATATTTTAAAATTTATTATATATATATATATATATATATATATATATATATATATATATATATATATATATATATGATATATATATATATATATAATAGTTGAGACCTAACAACATTTTTTTTTTTTAATCAAGCCAGGAAAAATCACGAAATGTAACAAATATTAAAAGTTCATGGACATTTATATAGCCAATATACATTTTGGAGTTATAAACGACTGTTTGTAAGTGGAATCTCTATAAAATTATGTTTAAATAGGAAAAATCCTAATCATGCCACACTTTGATTTGAATAGTAATCCAACACGTGGCAATCAGCCGCCAACAGGCAGTGGGAACCACCTGTAAATCCCCATTTGCAACACAACGTGTCAGCTGAATCAACATGGAATACAAAGATGGATGATATATCTGCTCCCACACAGGCTCTATTGCAATTGCCTGTTAAGCCATCAACATTGTTCAGATCTATGTGCGAAGGGGTGGAGGGTGCAACTGAGGAAATGATGACGATAACCCAGACTGAGAAAACCCATTGCACAAAGCGTCCTGAGCACAATAGCATGGTGGTCTTCTCTCTCCCCAGAGGGGGTTTACATGTACGTCACTAATGCAAAACACAAGGCATGGCTTCTCAAAAGGTCCTCATAATGAATTCGAGAAAAGTCTTGAAGCAACATGGAGCATGTTTGTTAAAGTAAGAGATAATGTACAGAGAGCCAGTCATTATTGCAAAATAAAATAACCCCAAACAAGTGGTGTTGCACCTCCATAATAGGGTTTTATTCCAGTTAAATCTTTATTAAAATACATTAAACATGGCAGTGTTGTCAATTTTCGATTGACCTGTAAATCATTAAGGGCTGGGGCACTACACCTAAAAGCTTTACTTTTAACCTTTAAAACTAAATGTTGTCTTAGTTTGCATTTTCATTGCACATTTCTCAGTCCTTCTGTATAGCGCTCATCCCCAGAGCCAGTCTAAGAGCTTTTAGTTTAATAATTAACCACAGATAACATTCCCTTAAAATAGCAACGGATGCTCTTAATGATGCATCAGTGCTGTTGAAAGCAATACTTATCACTCCACAAAATAATTTTATGGTCCTGTCTACTTTTATCTAAAAACAACCAGCTAGACTATTAATAAATAGACTGCTGAGGTAAGAACTGTACTTCGGGCCTCTTAGCTAAGTGGAAGTACAAGGAAATACAATTTAATAAAGTAAGAAAATAAGCAACAACCAGCAAACATAAAGTGAATGTAGTTAGTAAATAATGTGCTCAAACCAATATTTTGCCTGTCGCAAACACTGGTTTAAAATCGTACGTAAAATAAAAGTCTTTAATCAAATCTACTTTTCTACAAAACATGTTCTCGGCCAGGCTGGTCTGCTCATAAATCAAATGCTTAATTTAATTTGATTTGAGTACATAAAAAAAGACTTCTGCACAATAATCAAAAAATGCAGAGTGGGAACAGAAAAGAACAGTTAATTCATCTGGAAGGCCAAACAAATAGTGATTGCTATTGACAGTGCCTAACTGTGCAGAGCTCAACGTGGCAAGATGTTGGGCCTAGCCATGCTGAAGGGAGTTGCCTGGCAACTGTGAGCTCTTTCTCTCCTTTCTCTCTGGACTTTCTGGAAAAACCATGAATGAAGTCTATCTGGGTGTCATTTCTTAAACTGTGGCGGTAAGCAAATAAGTTGTAGCAAATCTGCTGTGCTCTTTCATGCATTTTACATGCATTTCCAGCTTGCACATTAGATATTTACAGTAGTCTAAATTATTCATTAGAATCATACAATTCTGAACATGTTGACATGGTTGGACTGCCTGGTGGACAATAAAATGTCCCAAAAACGTGCATTGAAAAAGACCCCATCAACCACCTGGAAAACACTAGTAATTCCATTTTACATAATAATTACATAAAAATGAAATAAAGAAAATAAAGTATGATTAAGTCACATTTGGTTATTAGTTGCTTCCTAAACACCTAGTCTTAATCAAATGATTAAAACAGTCATCCATGACCATCTGTTAAACATGTTATGCATATTCTGATGGTTATGGATATGTGCGCTCTTTATGTATATGTTAAGAGGCTTTCATCTTTCATTCATTCCCACTATATCTCTCTTTCTGCATATTGATGCCATGCATAAGAGCGCACAGAGCAGGTTTGTACGGCGTTTTGTTTTCAAGTATTCCTGGACATGCATAAATGCGACAGCTCTGCCAGCGAAGCACATGACAGACCCATGTGCATCAAAGTGTTACGTGATCAAAGTGCTTTTCTGCAGGATAGTATTATACTCGCTCTAACGTAAAATGATCAGAGTCTAAGGAGTTTTATATAAACAGTTATTATTCCTGGGTCTGTCGTGATCTTAAAAGGGACCTTTATGCCCCTTCTTATGGCGCTTTTCCACTACCAGTACCAACTCGACTCGAATCGTTCTCGACTCGTTTTCCATTGCAGACAGTACCGCCACAAATAGTACCCGGTCGTCATAGCGACACCGCAGGAAACTGCCGTGACGTAATCTTAAACACGACACACATCCGCTACCCACACAGGACAATGGAGGACATCGAGCGTGTGCTGTTTTTGATCCTCGGGATGAGGCTGTTTTTCACAACAAAAAGACAAACGTTGTTTCATGAGAGGCTGAGGGCAGCAAAATGAAACTGCTGAAAAAAAACAGGAGAGTTTTGGGAATTACTACAACAGAGTTCAGACTTGGGACGCACAAGTATCGCATCCATTATTCCTGGATACTCCATCTGGTGCGTGCAATGATAACGCAGTGAATAGTAACCATTCTCTGACCAATCAGCAGTCGGCATTGTTTTCACGTCACATTTTAGTATCGCCTCAGCTCACTCAGAACCTCAAAAAAAGTACCTGAAAGCAGGTACAGGTACATCTTTTACACAGTCGAAAACCAAACAAAGGCGAGCCGTGGCGAGGCGAGTCAAGCTGGTATAGTGTAGTGGAAAAGTGCCATTACATGATGTTATATAAGTGTCCACCAGAATGTGTATGTGAAGTTTCAGCTCAAAAAAACCCACAGATAATTTATTATATCATGTTGTAAACGCCATGTTTGAGTGGAAGGAAAAAAACATGCAGTGTTTTTTTGTGCATGTATCTTTAAATGCAAATGAAGAGGGCGGAGCCTGTACACTTCATGCCTCGGATACTCTGACCAAAATCAAAATATTTGTTTGGTTTTGATCATCATTCGAGCGGTTCACTTCCTGATTCTATGAAAACATCTCCCTCAGAATCACGTCGTGAGCTCAGATTGGTTAGTTTAGCCCGGTGTGTTGTGATTGGCTAAACTGTCGCTCACGTTGTCCGAACTGACTTAACGCCTATTACCTTTACGGGTGAAACGGGCATGTCATGAGCTCCGGTCCAGATGTAAATACGTGTCGAACTGCAGTATCAGTTCCAGGCAGAATCAGACCGAGAAAGCCGCGATGAAGAGAGTCAAACAGAACCTCACCACACACGGCTCTTACTAAACGTTTCTGAATGATAATTTGCTACATTTTTTACTGGCTACTAATGTTATACTTAAACAGCGTTGGCATGTTTACGTTCTTGATTAAATCGAAAATAAGCATGAAAAATACGTTTAAAACATTAGTACTTATAGAAAATTCAGGCCCATAATGTTTGTACGCGTTTGTCGTAGACACAAAATAGCATAGTCTAACTAGTAGTGGCTAAAGCTAGCGCTGGCATTCGAAAAAAAAAAACACAAGGCTATGTCTGGAATTATTCATGCAAATACATTTAAAGTCTTAGCCTACTTACAGATTGTGGCCCAACAACTGCTGCCTCTTGTTTTAAAGTCGGAAATGCTTCATGTTTTAGTAACAGTTTCTCTGTTGAATTCGGTGTTGAACTCGCTAGATTACGATCGTCATTTTCAGGAACATAATCAAACATAAATTGTATCCATTGTTGAGGAAGAATAGCATCCATGGGAAGCCCGAACACAGAAGACCTGACAGCTTTGTGAACAACACACTTGACAAGTTCATCGTTCTTCAGAAATATGCGCATCTGCGCATGCCATTTTCTGCATGTTCTGAGGGAGGGTTGATGCAAATGTAGTAGGTTAGTGACGGACCATAACCCAGCTGTAGTCCCAATCGAGTCGTTTTTGTAGGCAGTTATACTTCCTGATTTTTAAAAGACAATATCTCTGCTTACACTGAACTTTCAGCTGCTGCAACTTTGCAGATACTGTTCATGCACCAACAGCAACATTACACACTATTTAAAATGAAAAAAGTGAAATCGCAGTCAACCCCCCCTTTAAATCTGAGAGCTGGATCACTCCTCCATATGCTTCTAAGGGACTGAAAATTGCTGGCCAGAAAAAGTTATTAAAGACATTGTTAAAATAGTCTAATTGACTAAACTTAAGATTGAGTCTCTGTAGTCACTTGGACTATTTTAACGATGTCGTATATTGTTACATGACACATTTACGTTTAAACACCATGTGAATTTTGCATAGTAGGTCCCCTTTGGGCAGCATTTTTGTGAATGAGGTAATTCGATGCTATTTTAATGGAGTTGGTCGCTTTGCAGCCAAACATTATCAGGTACAAGTATTATCAGGTCCACCTAAAACCTGATAATACCGATAAAAACTCTTTCATACCGATCTGGAATCAATTTATCTCTTGAAGTATAGGGGTTTAAGTGGGATTAACTTGTTCTAATATCAGCGGAACATCATACCCTTGCTTCTACTAATGCTAAATGCTTGCCAAGTTGGCAAGCCTTGGCCTAGTCAGCAAGCCTGTTTGAAAAAAGGAGGAGGGGGTGGGAAACCCAGATGGTTCAATGAGCATGAGCCATCTCTGTCTCAAGTTACTTTATTATAATCCCTGCAAAGGTCAGCAGGAAACAACAGGCTTATAGGAAATCAGAGAAGGTGAGTTATTTTGCAATCAGTGCCGCCTTGTTATTATTTACCTCGTCCAATGAAAGATCAGTGAATGGTAAGCCCCACCATTTAGTTGTCTCAAATGTCTTACTACTGCTCTTTTATGTTTAGCCCTGAGAAAGCACGGTATTAAGGTATTGCTACTGTAATTGTGGATTTCAGATCCCACTGACAGGCCATTTTAAAACCTGCCTATTACAACACCTCCCAAAGTAATATCTCTGTGAGGGGAAAAATGAAGCCATGTCTGATTAACTTTACAGGGTGTACTTTTGCCTTATATGACTGATACAAATATGTTTTCATCTGCCACAAGAGCAACTGTTTAGTGTTTTCTCCATCATTGTAAGTAATCAACATTTGTATATTGCATTTAAAAATCGTGTTACTTGCAAAAGGCTATGTGTCACAGCGTAGAGGCAATCAAGCCGCTCAAGATGAGAGACAAGGAACAATGGAGGCCATTACGGAAATTAAAGAACCTTTCAAGACTGCCGTGCTTTGATTCAGTCACAGCTGTTCTCATCATCTGAATAAATGATTATTTGTTCGACTGAATACCTAAAATGATGCTTCTTACAAGAACAAAAGACCACAAGACTGATATAGTTTTTGTTGTTTAATAAAAACAAGTCTTTGGCAGATAAAGAGATTTGGCAATAAATAAAACTTAACATAATACATACAAATACATGCATGCTCACACTCGCACACAATAAATTGAGCAGTTTGGACCAGTGGGATTTATAATGTGACAATGCTTGTGAGAGGAAGATCACAGTTGCCTAGAATATAGTCTCTTTTCATTGTGGACATCTTGTTTACGACTTTGAATTCGAAGTGACCTCTGGCAGAGTATCGTCTTTCTGATATACCATCAAAGAAAAAGTCCTCATTGAAGATTGGATTGCGGCTCTTCCTGATGTACGGTGCTGCGCTGTTTTCTGGACTTTTCCGGTGCAGGAGAGAGAGGCTAACGCTGCAGTTAATGCTTTTAAGGAAGTCCACCGACAGAGCATACAGGCCTTCTGCGCTGATGAGGCGGACACGCAGTCTCTGGTTTTCAAGGGCAGTACTCTGCGGACAACCTGCAAGGTCCCATCCCTTCCAACAGGCACCTGAATTCTCTTTCATCGCCCTTTCCCGGTGCAGAACCAAGTCCATGGGGAAAATAGCCGGCGGTGCCAAGCTGAAACCACACTGGAGAGCAGTTCTACAAGGCCGCTCAGATGCTCTCCTCATGATGTTGGGGCTGTTGTCCGTGGAGCTGCCCTCGTCCGTCGAGTAAGGAATTGTTTCTGGACATGGCAGCCTTTCGGAGGTTGCCGGTAGAGGATTTTCTCATGGCTGAGTGCTTTGAGGAGAGAAGACTTTGGTGGGCATCTGTTCAGTAGAGGAGAACTGAAGGGGGAGGATTCTGCCGAGGAGGTGGTATCGCTACTCCAGAGTTCCCTGTCGGTGCAGGGTGAAGCCTTTTGGAGAAAGTCTGGAAAGTAAGAGCATTCAGGCTAAAGGAAGAATGGGAGCTTGAAGATGGCAGGAGGGGGAAGATGGCATGGAAGATTCTGGAGCAAGTGTTCCACTCTACTCCGAGGAAGAACCAAGGGGATTCCACTGGAGTTCAGGGTCATTGTGGAAGAGGGACTCCTTTCTTCTGGTGTGGGGACTTTCCAGCAAGGTGCAGAAGCCATAGCAGGTTTGAGCTTTGGCTAAGTGAGGCAGGGAAAGTGCAGCCTGGCTTTGAGGATCAGCATTGGTGGTTTCCTCATCACTACAGCCATTGTCAGTATGGTCCATCGTCAACACTCTCCACCTGGATGATGTGGTTATTGTGTAGCTCTCGGGTGTTGACTTCTCTCTTTGGACTTCCCTTCTCACATGGAGACACTTGGATGCATGGAGTCGGCCTCCTCTGCTCGATACTCTTGGCCTCCACCGGGCTTGAGATCTTGGGCGGGATGCAGAACTCTGGGATGGTGTCCGGGGTGATGATGTTTGGACACAGCAAGACTTTCTTGGCTTTCTCAATGGATGACTTGTCTCCAAACATGATGTCTCCGATTTTGAAGCTGTATTCCGTTACGGAAAGTGGCAAGTTGGTCCTTTCGACGGACACTCTGATCTTCTCTACCACCCACATGGGAATTCAGTTTGGACTCAAGTTAGAAACACTGCAAAATAAAAGATCTGTGGTTATAGTTTACCACTATAACTTTTTTATTCCAAAAAAGTTTTATTCCAAAATTGTGCAAATCTGTCTTTATATTCTTAATGCCAAAACATTTTGTATGCTGCTTACCTTGTGTACCCGATTCAGTGGAGGAATTGAGTATCTGTTCAGACGGGTCCTTGTTCTATATGCTGCATTAAACAAAGTCTTCAGGGTGATTGCTAGGAGTGTCTAATCGGCAGGCTCAGACTCTCTCCTGTTAGACCGGCTTCTCTTTGTGACACATGTGAAGGGCTCTTGGCCTTTTATACAGAACAGTGCTGTGGGCGGAGACAAGGGCTATTCGATCACACCCACGAGTGGTAAGAGAGCTTCAGCTGCTTTCAAGGCTTCAGGTTCCTATAGAAACTCACAAGCCACGACTCTTTAATCTAAGCAATCCAAGAATGGGTAAAGGCCAGTCTGATAAGCAAATTGCAATCCAACAAATTTGGCTGATAAAACAAAGGCATGTGTGTGTGTGTTTCCATTTCTCTGTGTAAGAATTGTAATATTAGATGTGGGTTATAGGTTAATGATACTATGATGCAAATCCAAATGTGTCTGGCATTTTTCACGCAAAGACTACAGTATTAGTTATACAAATGACGGAACACAGGCTTTGATGTATCTGGGTCAGCAAATACAAAAGGTCTAAAGCAAATTTACTGAGCTTACAAACTCATTCACAAGCTAGGCACCATAATCCCCAGGTATGACCTATAAAACCATAATGAAAATGGGCCTGCTGATTGTTTGATTGGTCTATTTTTTTGTGATTAGTTAATTTTTTTTGTGCCTTTTTGCAATTCTTATTCCATATTTCTATCGTCATACTCCCACATTTTTCTCATATTGTTGAAACCATGTGTTAATGCAACGCAATTACGTAGCAACATTTAAATTAACCACACTTTAAATCAAATTGGATGTTTAAGTCATTTAAACTTAAATTACATTAAACTGCCTTAATAAAAATAAGTTGAGTCTTGTTGTTTAAATACAGTAATTACACTGTTGAGCCTTCCTTTACAACTTCCCCACCCTTAAAACTACCTATACCAGACCTGTCCCTAACCTTACCCATATCCCACCACAATAGCAGCAAGTGTTTTGCACTCCATTATGAACACAATAAGTACATATTTGTTTTAATGCAAGTTAAGGACACACAATAGGCTATATAGTACGACCGTAAATGTTTATAGATTAAAGAATAGCAGATGAAAGTGATCCATCTACAAATAATAAACCAACAATGTGTACGGTCATGAAAATATGCAAGAATATTATTGCTGAAACAAATATATAGAAGAGCGCTGTCTTCGCTAGAAATTGATGAGATAGCCTACTACAGACAAATACAGACATTTCCACGATGCCCTCTAGAGGCAGGATACAGGTGAGCTTTGGAAAATTTGAATCTTTCCATAATATTAGCTTAGTATTCACACATCTTTGTAATATCATATTAGTCTAATTCCAACTGACACTATTTACTTTGATTAAACGTGTGCAGTGTAGCCTCTGGTTATGTACCTTCGCACAGGTGATGTCTACGACGTCATGCTTGATATTTATGTCTTTGTTTACTGTTAGCTCATGGTCAAAGTTCGAGGGGTTATTGCAGTATCCTACGAGAATCAGAGAGGTGGACAGACGTAATGATCCTCGAGTGTAGTGATACCTTTTTGATGGTTTCTAAGAAATGTTGTGATCACCAGGAGTAATATTTAAGGCCTTAACAGCAGGAAAGGCTTATTCTAATGTTTGAAAAGCATGAGGTAAACAAGTGCTTCAATGTTGATTAAACTTTTTAAATAGCACTTAGAAAGTCATTTAGAGATTATGAACAGCTGTACAGGAAATAATTGCCATACTGTATAAATAGTATTGTGCGATAGATATATATATATATATATATATATATATATATATATATATATACCGCCGCAGAAGTCACCCCATGCTGATTCCAGACTAGTTTTGTGGCTTTTCTTAAAAATAAGTCCACTTGAACTAAGTGAAGACAGCACTGCATTTGCCCAGATAGACACCAAAGTGTGACTTTTAACATATTTTTAACTATACAATTTCCTAATGATTCAATTTCATTGTGAACAAAAGACTAGTGTTCATTTTTTAGGGTAAAATGCTTATTATTATTTGTTTAGACATTTGTAGTTTTAGTGAAAAGAGGAAGGAAAATTCACTTTTTATAATAAATAAAATAAATAAGGAGCCACTTGATATTAAGTGTATTTAACTACGATGACCCAAAATTTAAATTAATCATTTGATGCAATGCATTTCTTGTGTGCATCAGTGGTGTAGTCAGGGTTACACGCACATATTTACTTTTTACGACTTCTTCTAAGATCAATATTTGCACATATTGCTTTGAAAGTCTAAAATCTTGAACTGCTCTCAAGATTTACGAGCCTTTTTTTCAAGATTTACGGATTTCAGTTAATAGTTAAATTCCATTCAATTAAATTGAATCCTGAAAAAATATATAAAAGAAGAGCTTAATAAAACATTTTGTATAAATCTTAAACTTAAATTTTACATTTTAAAATTCTTAAATTTTGATATTTTCATGTCAAACCGTTGCGTGTCAGTCATATAATGCAGGTCTATGGTCACCACCTCAAAGAGCAGTGTCTTTATCTTTATCAACAGTGTTTTACAATACAACATCAACATAATAAGTACATTGAAAAGAAAACTTGCTGTGTTTTTTTAATAAAAAAAGAATGCACTGTTAAGTATGTTTTTTAAGCCATTTGGTTTACGAGGACAACCATGTTTACGTTGTAATACCCACGTCATTATACACATTTGTGTCCTCATAAACCATACAAGATCACACAAACACATATTAGGTTTCCATGTTTTATGGGGACATTCAAACTTAAACATGAAAATTATTCAGTACAAACTGTATATTCTATCCCCTAACCCGACCCATCACCCCAGCTAAAAAAAAAAAATCATAATCCGAGCTGTTTTCAAAACACACACACACTTCCTCCTTGTTTTTCTTCTTTCACACAGGTCCCTTTCCTGCGAGCAGCAGCTGGTTTTGATGATTATCAAGGGTCACCATGTAATGAACATCATGTGTTCTAGGGTCACCTTTAAATGTGACCTCAGAATACAGTCCTGAGAACACTCTCTACACTGCTTCAAAAACAACCCATAACCCATTAAAGGAAAAGAGGGCCTCTAACCGTTTATTTATAAAACAGGATTTGAAACCTGTATGTGTTTTTGAGAGTGAACACTAGAGGACAGCATCATGTCAGTTATGATGACTAAAGCTGATTCGTCAAATGACTCTTGGAGGTCAAAGGGGCACGAGGATAAGCTGGCTGTGCTCATGACTGCCTCTTTATTTACATTCTCTTTGTTTTGGTTAATACATAATTTATTTTGCAACAGAAATAGTATTCAATATGGTTGTTTGTTCATGTGTACGGAAATAATATCTGTCAAGTACGGTGGTAGTGATAGTCAAGTAGAAGTGGTATTAATATATATATATATATATATTTACAGTGTTTAGTGTTTATTTTTATAGTGTTTACCTAATATATGTGGGTATATATATATATATATATATATATAATATATATATATATATATATATATATATATATATATATATATATATATATATATATATATATATATATATATATATTAGGGCTGTCAAATGATTCATCGCGATTAATCGCATCCAAAATAAAAGTTTGTGTTTACATAAATATATGTGTGTGTACTGTGTACAATTATTTATATACACTCACCGGCCACTTTATTAGGTACCCCATGCTAGTAACGGGTTCGACCCCTTTTGCCTTCAGAACTGCCTCAATTCTTCGTGGCAAAGATTCAACAAGGTGCTGGAAGCATTCCTCAGGGAGTTTGGTCCATATTGACATGATGGCATCACACAGTTGCCGCAGATTTGTCGGCTGCACATCCATGATGTGAATCTCCCGTTCCACCACATCCCAAAGATGCTCTTTGGATTGAGATCTGGTGACTGTGGAGGCCATTTGAGTACAGCGAACTCATTGTCATGTTCAAGAAACCAGTCTGAGATGATTCCAGCTTTATGACATGGCGCATTATCCTGCTGAAAGTAGCCATCAGAAGTTGGGTACATTGTGGTCATAAAGGGATGGACATGGTCAGCAACAATACTCAGGTAGGCTGTGGCGTCCCAACGATGCTCAATTGGTACCAAGGGGCCCAAAGAGTGCCAAGAAAATATTCCCCACACCATGACACCACCACCACCAGCCTGAACCGTTGATACAAGGCAGGATGGATCCATGCTTTCATGTTGTAGACGCCAAATTCTGACCCTACCATCCGAATGTCGCAGCAGAAATTGAGACTCATCAGACCAGGCAACGTGTTTCCAATCTTCTATTGTCCAATTTCGATGAGCTTGTGCAAATTGTAGCCTCAGTTTCCTGTTCTTAGCTGAAAGGAGTGGCACCCGGTGTGGTCTTCTGCTGCTGTAGCCCATCTGCCTCAAAGTTCGACGTACTGTGCGTTCAGAGACGCTCTTCTGCCCACCTTGGTTGTAACGGGTGGTTATTTGAGTCACTGTTGCCCTTCTATCAGCTCGAACCAGTCTGGCCATTCTCCTCTGACCTCTGGCATCAACAAGGCATTTCCGCCCACAGAACTGCCGCTCACTGGATGTTTTTTCTTTTCGGACCATTCTCTGTAAACCCTAGAGATGGTTGTGAGTGAAAATCCCAGTAGATTAGCAGTTTCTGAAATACTCAGACCAGCCTTTCTGGCACCAACAATCATGCCACGTTCAAAGTCACTCAAATCACCTTTCTTCCCCATACTGATGCTCGGTTTGAACTGCAGGAGATTGTCTTGACCATGTCTACATGCCTAAATGCACTGAGTTGCCGCCATGTGATTGGCTGCTTAGAAATTAAGTGTTAATGAGCAGTTGGACAGGTGTACCTAATAAAGTGGCCGGTGAGTGTATATATATATATATATATATATATATATATATATATATATTTTTTTTTTTTTTTTTTTTTTTTTTTTGGATGCGATTAATCGCAATTAATCATTTGACAGCTCTACATATATATAAAATTGATTAATTTATTTATTTTTTAAACTGTGTGTGTTTATAGTATTTAGTATATATAGAATATAGTACACACTTGTTTTCTTTTGGTCCGTCTGCGAATATGCTCACACCTTTTAGTTACTTTCTTCTTTTTATTTATTTATTTATTTTATTTTTTGCATTCGACAGTACATAACCTCTAATGAGACATCTAATTTTCTGCTCTATTAGCCTCATTAGCTGTGCTTGCATATTCATCACGTACACACGCAGCAGTTCAAGCTCCATCAACACGACAACACTATCAGTTACAGCCACAGATCCAGATGAGCTACAATGCACACACACACACACACAAAGAGAAACTAAATCATAGCTTATTTCTGAACATGCACTTCAGGAGAAATACTCAATACACACTTTATAATGTCCCAGGCTGGTCACTGGAAATAAAGGTCACTCTGAGTATACAAGACAGACTGCAGACAGACGTCTGTGAAATCTTCAGGGACCAGCCTATAAATGTTTGATGACCGCTCTCTGAGTATCACTATACGAACCAGAGAATCTCTTAAAAGAAACAGTTGACTATGCCATTTTCAGAAACAGTCCATTTTCCCCCTTTACATCTGAATTGTATAACATTCACAAGCTACGGGAACAAACAAACACACATTTTCCCCACAAAATAGTATTCAGAATAATGTGAGAGTACATCATCTCAGTCAGACACATTGTACACTGCCTCAGATTGGCATATTTAGTTGCATTAATAGTGACCTCATGAAAAAGTACTGTACCAACATGTGGACTGATATTTCTCTGATTTTTGGCCATTCTGAGAAGTACTTAGCATCTGCTGAAAACAGTTCACATTATTTCCACAGTTCCAAAATATACCAACAGTTTTTGTAAATATTAAGTAAAATGTTTGTTATATTTATAGACTGTACATCTACTTTGCTACTATTCAATTGTAATATACATTTTATTGTACACATTTACTTTATTATGTCAATTATTACGTGTATAAGCACACACACGTATGCCTTCAGTTTAATACATGGGTGTGTAACACTGATAGTAAGGCAACGACTCGTTCAATAATCGCACTTCAACTTGAAGGACTTATCTCAACATCATATTGCCTCGATGGGGGACCTTAGTAACAAGAGGGGCGGGGCTTCGTGTTCCAGAGGCAGGACCGCAGTTCAGCTCGCGCTGCCTCTGAATCAACTCAATCATCTCTCGCGCACGAGAGCGCGTGCTGCCTTTTAGGTAAGAAATCGTGATTTGTTTCTTCTTGTTATTATTTGCAACTGAACCGTTTTGATGCATCGCACGTGTGTACTTCTTTTGTTGGGAGTTGAAGGCGCTTTGGTGTTGATTTATGGAGGACATGTTATGATGGAGCCGAATGAATGGGCGGTGTTGAGTCTCGTGCGGCGTGATGTTTGAATTCTGCAATCTGTCAGTGAATTTGAAGCCAGTGATTTATACCTCCTTGCATACGAGTGGAATGAGCGTGCATAATAATTATCTATCAGAATTTTGCTTGTTTGTAAAATGTGTTATTTTATATTCAGTGGTAAATGTAGCTGTTCTCAGAGGCAGAGCATGTAGAGTTGCTTGTCACAGTTTTACATTTTCTGGGTATGTTGTAGTAGTTACTCGCGCTGATTTTAGGTATCTTGAAGTCCTACGGCGTATTGACATCGAGGAACGGGTTGCGTAGCCTCCCTCCCTTTCTCTCAGATGATGGATGGATTTCTTTGGAAATGATGTACGGCCTATATATTTACATGCAAGGTGCTAACGCAAGCTGTTTTCAAATGATTTAAATATAGCGATGTGAACGGATCGTTATTTATTGGGGTCTTTAATGAACCGATTCAAAAAACTGTTCTGAACGAATCGCTATGAGCGCCTCTCTCAATTCAGCAACTCGGCTACTTAACCGATAACCGTGACTGAATTCGGAATACTTGCATATGTTCAAATGTCATGTCTTTATATTAGGCTACTGACATATTAAGAGTAATATAGGCTACTACTATAGTATTCCGTTCCAGGCATTCTAATTCTGCGCATTAACTTCGAAACAGAGACCGAACTCAATTATCCGGTTACTGGCTTAGAATTTGTTTCGAACATGCGTCGACTTAACTTCGAGTTGAACATCGATGCGCGCTTATTGGGTAAGAGCATTTTGGAGGCAACCCAGAATTGACTGATTGTGGTAAATAAATGTTAGCTACTTTATCAGCGAATAACAAAAATATTAGGCAATAGCCTCCTAAAACAGATGTTGGAACATGAGATGATTTTTTTTCATGTATAAAGATCCAGTTTATATAACGTGATATAGGCTACTGTTTGTGAAATGTAAATATTATTCTGAAAATATTAAGTTTCAACTGTTACATCACATTATTTTTTTTCTACTCACTATACTGTACTGTTAAACAAATGAAATGACAGTAAATAACTTAATAAATCTGAATAAATACAGAAAAAAAGCTGATTGGCTTATGGCAGCCTTTATATATATATATATATATATATATATATATATATATATATATATATATATATATATATATATATATATATATATATATAAAGGCTGCCATAAGCCAATCAGATTTTTTTCTGTATTTTATTAGGAAAAAGTAATATATATATATATATATATATATATATATATATATATATATTAAGGCTGTCAAACGTATTAATCCGATTAATCGCATCCAAAATAAAAGTTTGCGTTTACATAATAAATGTGGGTGCACTGTGTATAATTATTTTATATATATACACACACACATGCTTGTATATATTTTAAGTAATAAGTTATAAATATTTTCATGTATGTATGTACTGTATATAGAATTATATATATATAATTTACATTATATATAAATATAAATATTTTATATATAAATAATATATTTTTCTTAAATATACATGTGTGTGTGTGTGTATATATATATATATATATATATATATATATATATAAAATAATTATACACAGTGCGCCCACATATGACAGCCCTAATATATTTTAAATATTTTCACTATTCCATAATTTTTTTTGTAAAATAGGCCACACCCTTCATATCTCATCAGCTAAAGACAGCCATGTTGAATTCAGAAATCACTCGAGACTACATTTATGGTTAATTTGGTACAGTATCGGGCCAAAATCCAAGGAATAATTCCCAAACGTAGTTTATTTAATATCCTTTTTGAAATGCATCTCTAAAGCTTTAATTTTAAATGTAGAGCATGGCAATTTGTAGATTAATTTGACCAGTAATTATGTTAATCGGTCACATAAGCTCAATAGTTGCTTGATTGCAAAAACCCAGTAAGAAACATTATATTATGTCAGATCTCACAGGAAAGCTATACAGAGAAAAAAAAAACTAGGCTATAACAAGATGATGCACTGATTCCTCAATACAAAATGCATTCGTGCCTACAACATAATGTAGTTCTTTAGTGTTACACACACATCTGTTTTTCTGCAAGCAATATAAAAAGAGAGACATGGTATTTGCACTTTAAGTCTTTTAACGGCAGTCTTCTCGACAGTTAATGGCCTGAAATGGATTATTGTCTTAGGTAATCACACATAAAATGGATATATGGACCGTGTGGAAGTCATGTCCTTATATCCGGCAGTTCAGGCTCTTTGATGAAATCCGTGTTTTTCTCTAGTGTAGCGCCACACCCCTTGGAATCCGTACTGTACTTCAAAGGCATGGCAACTCACATTGCATGAGTGTTACGTTAGATCTGTGCATTTCAGTATAAAAGGGACTGAACCTGCAAGGATGAGCATATTCTTGGCTAAACACCTTAAGATGGATCAGTAGATCTGGATTTGATAATTATGTGTGATCAGTTCAGTTTAAATGTAATCCGAATGTTTGAAAGTGCATTTCATTTATGCATTACTCACCGTCATGCACGCGAGCGGCATTGATTGAGGCAGGATGACGTATGCATGCAATGCGACTGTGACACATGCACTTTGACCTAGTTTTAACAATCTATATTGACATCATCAATCAATCATGACCTTAGTGCTAGTTGCTTTAAAAAACAACAACAACTGGATTTGTTTTGACCTGGAATGCGTTACCGTTTACATTTATTTAGCATAAATTGCTTTGAAATTTTGGAATTGGTGTCAGACGGAGGGAGGCCGCCATCACTACCGCAAGGAAAAGGAAATTAGCACTGCTGTTTGACAGGAAAAAGGGATGTTTCTGTATGCGCTGGACTGTGTGAAAGTCATATGAGGTCAAGCTGCTGAACTCTCAGTATTATATTTTGTTCTTAAGGAGACACTTTCATTTTTATTATGTTGCAGCAACACTCGAGTCAAAAGTAATTAGTATTGAATGGGACGGCGTTCGATAGAGCATGAAAATCGAATGATGTGTTTACATACAGCTCAAGTTAGACACTTGCATAAGCATAATACCATTTATGAAAATTTTTACACACAGTATATTTATTTATACGACAGTTAGTTGTGGTCTTTCAATCTGATTGGCTGAGAGGCGCATTCTGTCAATGGCGGAGTTGAAAACCAATGATAATTTTTAAAATACCCTGTTGTGTCATGGAATGTAGTTTTTATGATTTTTTTTTAGGTGAGAATGTAGTTGTTTGAACCTCAAATCTGCGGTTTATTTGTAAAGATAGTGCCTATTTAAAAATGCACTCCAATGTTTTCGGAGTTGTGAGGTCTTATCTTGGCAAGACCTTCTGACATTTGCCGCTGGGTTTCAATACTGGGTAGATTACTTACAAATTGTAGTCTGTTACTGATTCCAAATTACAAGACAATAGTTGTAGTTAGTAACGTAATCCATTACATTTCACATTTTAGGTAATATAAGCTGACTACTTTTAGATTAATTTTGACCTAACTCCATCACATTGAATTGAATGGGATAATATTGTATTGATATAAAAATACAATGAGTAAGAACATATATCATTCAAAGTCGAAACGTTTCGACTTTAATCTAAAAAAAATAATAAAGTAAAAAATTTAAATAAATCTAGCATTTCGAGATTAAAGTCGAAACGTTTCGACTTTAATAAAAAAAAATAATAAAGTAAAAAAATTAAATAAATGTAGCATTTCGAGATTAAAGTTGAAACGTTTCGACTTTAATCTAAATTTTTTTTAGCATTTTCGAGGTTAAACATTTCGACTTTAATCTCGAAATGCTAGCTTTATCTTTTCTTTTTTTAACGTTTTTTACAGAATCAATCAATTATGAACGATTTACTGCATTGTGCGAATAATATGTAATTATGTGATCAATAAAAAAATGGTTGTTTCTTAGTTTAAATCCTTGCATTGAACTGTTATATAAAAGAAATAACATTTCAGTTACCTTTGCCATCCTCTAGCACTAACTTGAAGGTAATCTTTTAATAACACTAATTAAATAGTCCACACTGTAAATACATTTTTATTTTTATTTTATTTTCCATTTTTCGTAATATTGTGATGCCTAATTATAGCTTTTAAAATCATTAGTTTTTCATGCCTTATTTACATGATAGAAAATCTTTTTTATCATGTATAGAATCAGTATCCACCATAATGTGAATATCAATGCATCCATGAATGAAATTATATCCAGGTCCATTATTTCTTTAAACTTTCTTTTGATCCCACAAGTCTAATTTGGTTGCATCCTTCTGATTCATGAAGTCTGGCTGGTGAAAAGGCCTCTGGTACTCTGACTTGACACTAGAGGAAGGATGTGTGTTTTTGTGATGAAAGGGCACGATGGGAATTAAAATGCATGATTAATGGACAGAGAGCTTGATGGTAAAGGTTATTGCTCATTATGTGTATTGATTATGTTCTGCTTCTTTTCTCAGCTGGGCGATTTAAAGATGTACTGAGCAACAATCGTATTTTGATAAAACAAGCTTCCCATCAAAATTGCTTATGGCCACTTTTTGAACATGCGATTGAGCATCTTATAAACTGGTCAATTTGCCAAGTATGAAATCGTGTTTGAAATTATAATTGGTCATGCTCTTTATAAAACTTTAAAAATTGTTTTCAGATCATCAGAAAAAAAGAAAATACAGATAACACCTGCTTTCTTCTGGTTGTATATCCCATATGAGGTTATAATTAGCTCTCCCTCGAAGTGTCACAATCTGGGATGCAAGTTTTTGCCTGCCAACTACATCTGATAAAATGTCCGACACCAATGACAACACACGCAGAGGACAAAACAAGAATTGGAGAGGAATTGGAAGAAAATGTAAATTCATGTTAGGTCTGGCTTTGACTTGATTATTCAAGAGACAAATTAAGAGAAATATTTCAGATGCTGCCATTTCTGTGCTAGTGTACATCAATGTCTTATTAGAGTTGACTAATTGACTAGTAGTCCAACAATCGACTAATCACATATAATGTAGTGAGTAGTTTAGACTTCTTTTTGCATTTCATTTTTAACTGCTGTTGTGTCGCCATGAACATTGGGTTTTTAAGATTAAAAATGGTCTAAAAAAAGTGCTCAAGTTGTTTTTGAACGCAAGAACGCATCTTATGTAAACATACCATATAAATGTGTCTGTCTGATCAGGGTGAAGCCATAATTATGCAAAACAAGCCACCAACTTGTCGATTTTCAAACTCTCTTGTTTAGCAGATCTTTAGTATCAGGGTTCTCTACTGTGTTGGAATTAAAAGTGGAAGCTCAAAGCAGCTTTGTTTTGCTTATTGCGAATTATATTTCATCCTTCTTGTGACCTTGTGCTTTAAAGTATGAGCAATTCAGTGACAAGAGCTTTCCGAATGATAAAAGTGATGTTTGATTCATGTAGTGGTTTCATCCAAGATCAGGAGCTCCGAGAACTGTTGCTTCAATGCTTAGTCCTAGAATTACTAACCAATTCTGTGATTTCCCATCAATAATGTATTGATCGACTGAGACAAAGTACAGCGCTTCCAAGAACCAGCAACATACTTCACCCTATATGCCTCTAAAGCTGGTATGAGGATCGGGTAATTAATGTGAGTAATATCCGCTTACCTCTTCATATGTATTTTCACAGAGAGGGTGTAATTAAAATCATGCCTTCTTTTTTTGCGCATTGACTTGGATCAAGGGCCTGCTGTTGGGGAGGTCATTATCAAATGGCTTTGGATTACAATGGGCCGTTATGTCTTGGGTAATTTAAAGTTCTTTTAACGTTAAGGCGGTTCTCTAAAATGTAAATCGTGAAAAGGCAGGAGGTCGTTGTTTGACTGTTGTGGATGGTTGGCTAATCTGGCTATACACATTTAAAGCTTAAACTAATACTCTTAAATAGGCCTGCAGGCATTAGCACTGGGACATTAGCATGGTGCTAATGATGTTGTGATGATCCTTTAACATTATGCCTTGTTTTAAAGGATCAGGATAAAAATCAGTAATTTATTTATAGTTATAGGTATGGTCCATCCTTGCGGTGTATAAATGAGTGAGTGAATGGGTGAATGTGAGGCAAAATGTAAAGCGCTTTGGTGGCCATTGGGTCTGTGAAAGCGCCAGTCCATTTACCATTTGGTTCATCCAAAATGGACAATTCTGTCAGCAGATAGTCTCTTGCTATTTCAGTAGTATATGGCTTCAGAATATCTAGTTCATGAGTGAGAAGAATCATTTTATGGTGTTTTTTTGTCCCTTATGGAGCTTGAAAGCCACTGGTCACAGTTTAATTTTATATGGAAAAGAGCAACTTGGACATTGTGCAAAATACCTCCTTTTGTGTTTCTTGAAAAAGAAAAAGAAAGGTCAATTATGATAAATAAGTGTGTGAATTAAACAGTTAAATCCATTCAAATCCAAAATTCCTGCCTAAATATTCCATTGGATTCTGACTGGGTAAATCATAGTGGTAGACCAATAGACCAGTGGTAGGCCAGTTGGCAGCCAAACTGACTATTTTTAAATGGTTTCTGTGGGGGGACTGAATGTTTTGTGTAGCCGATTCTGAGGCTCTTGATTATAATCTTTATTGCATATGGTTCATTAGGCTTATTGAGTGAAATGTATTCACTTCACTTATGGAATTGATTCTGAGTAATTAGTTCAAATCCTAATATGCTGCGGTCGATTTGGTTGCTTTACTATCAGTTTAGTTTGATGTGTTTTGGTTTGGTATATGAATGTTTTCTACTGTATCGACAGCTCTTACTAAATACTTCATAACAGTTCTGAATTGAGCCGGACTGATCTGATAAAGCGTAGTGTTTTCTGCATAGTAAACCTAGTCATTATAAATACAATAGGTGGAGGGATAGAATTTCTTGCAAGTTACACTAACCAGGAAATGGATGCCCAATTTAATGGTATTCTTTGTAACAGCTAGTAATTTCCCTTAAACGCGATTCATGAGCTCTAAACGATAAGCTGACTTACTTACTTAACTACTGACTTCTCCCTTTCCCTCTGCAAATCACTTAGCAAGTGCTTTCCCTCTTTCTGTTGTTGGAGTTGTTTCATCTCCAAGAATAACAGGCCCGCTTGGAATTCCTCAGGAAATGTTTAGTCGATGGACCAGGAGACAAAAGGGTTCATGGCTCATCGTCAGTGGAGAGTATCAGTGTGGATTTTGTCCTGAAATGAGCGTGAACATGTGGGTGTATGGCTGTATATGGTAGGTTACTTCATCCCAGCATAGATTGTTGATTACTTGACTGATAATCCACAGGGATCCTTTTATAACAGAAACCTTGTGGACAATTTCTATTTTTCCGTTTACTTAGTTCTCATTTTGTTAAAAAAAAAACATATGTTGTATGACTTACTTTATTCTGTGGGGGACAGAAATGTCCATACAATGAAAGTCAGTGGGGTTCAGTGTTGTTTTGGACCAATTCACCGACAAAAACACTTGAAACATTCATCTGTTATGTTCCACAGAAGAAAGAAAATCATTCAAAAATGTCATATCTCAAATACAACAAATAAAAATTCAATTTGACTAACTTATCTGGTGGCATAATCCAGACCTTGGGTGTTAATATTATTCAGTAATATCATACAGTAGCCTAAATTTTCCTACCTTACTTTCTTTCCCAGTACATATTCAGCATCACTCTGCAATTTGCCACATTTTGGAAGATATATGCATTGTGGATCATGTTTTCTTTAACACCAAAAGATCATTCATGAGCTCCGACAATTATTTTAATTGCAAGGAAAGGATCCGTGTTGACTATGATTCAAGCAGTTCAAATTAGCTCTCACATTCACAGGCCAGTAGATAACAGGAAGAAATGCAGTGCTGTATCTTTTGTTCCGTGAGGCTGTTTAGGTTGAATAGAGGAACTTTAATCGGGCTTGTCCATGTGAATCGTCCTCATTGAATGTTTCCTCGTCTGGCCGGATCCTGCTTGTAAAGGTCTTGCTGTGGATTGTGTTCTTGTCAGGTCTGGTACTCTGTGGATTTGTAGTGTACAGCAGAGGAGGACAATGTGGTGTTGTTTGTTTCGGTCTGTTTTGCATGCTTGCGTCAAGAGCAATCGATGAAAATTGTTCCATTGAATAAATAATGGCTGAAAGCAGGGACGTCAGCATATTTACAGCACTATACTCTAAAACCATTAGCAGTAGTTGCGTGCCAGCTCTCATCAAAGTCAAGATGACAAAATCATTCACATGAGTCCTTTTGTGAACCACACCTCCACTCGTTTTGCCTTTCTTTCCCAGTGTTTTTCCAGAAGAGCTAAACTCGGCCGAAGTGTACGGCACTGGGTGGGTGGGAGGTGCGGTTCTATGGGTCTCATTGTTGGAATGATTCTCTCCCCATCATTCACGTTTTTTCCAGCTCTCCACTTATTTCCTCTCACCTCTCCTCACAGTCGGAGAGCACTCCGAGGGGGCTCGTCCGGGATCGGAAGTAAGCAAAAATAAAGAGAAGACCAACAGAGTGTGTCTTAGAGTTCTGTGATTATACAGGACTCTATCTATGTAGATGTGTTTTGGTTCTGTTGCTGGGTTACTGCTCAGGGAGTGTGGGGTGATGGGAAACGGGTCAGGCAAGGAAGTCACTGTTTGATCAACTTTTGAAGGTTTGTACAGTTGCCAGGGGTTTTACCCTTTGAGAATTATTGTTGGAAGATTGTTGCTGTTGATGGCTGACAGATGTTGATTATGTTGAGAATCAAGGTAGACATGATTGCTATGAACATGTTGGTGATGAAGATAATTCCTCTTCTATAGGATGATATTACTCCACTTGCGCTGCTTTCTTGCCATCATCATTATCAGTATTTACTGTATGTACTAAAGACTCATGTAGTCTTTAAGGTAGAAATCAGCTCTGCAACCGCCCGGGAAGACCTTAGTAATCAGGTCTTTTACATTTTCTGAAATTAAAAATTAAACTCCATAACATGATTCTGGGTCAGGCATCTTCACCCCTGTTCCTGGATATCCAGGCTGCATTCCACTCCAAAATTTGTATGCCCTTCACTCGCTACCTTCTCTCCCATCTTTTGGACTCGGATGTGCGTTATTGCTTATGTTGCAATTCACTATGGAGCCTATTTATTATTTAAACCTTTTTTTCTACCGTTAAACTGTTCTATATGCACATAAGTTGTTGGAAAAAAACATATAAACTCCTATGTGAGCTGTTGGAGAAAAATAAAATTACACAAACGAAAAGAAAAAATCTAAAGTATAAACTTTGACTGTGCACATAAGGTGGCTACAAATGTTGTGTGACTTATGGGGTGTTTACAGAACATAATTTTAAACTAAAAAGCAGCAGAATAAAGCGTTTTTAGTCATTTTCACGGATTTGTGTGAATGGGGATTGTTTTGACAAGGGTGGCGTCTGTACGCGGAAAACGTAGCCCTCAAACCGTATTCACTTTATATGTGGGCACTCAGGTGTGATCCTAATTTTTATTTATTATAAACATTATATCACTGTCTTCGATAAAGTTTTGTCTATCCATTTATGGTGGTTTTTTATTTTGGGAGTATTTTTGAATTTATTTACTTCAAAAAGTACCATATTTTCTATGAAATTATGCTTATTTTTATGTTTTATAAAAAAAAATAACTACATTAAAATATCATTCCAGTAAGTTCTTAGAGCTAAATCTAAAGATGAAGTGACTTTGCAGTCACCTGGTGTCTTATTTTGGCTTATTTTAGAATGCTCTAAATTAAAGTTTTTCCCATTCATTTCTATGGGTGCCCATTTTTTACCCAAATATAAGATTATGGTATTTTGTTCACCCACTTGACATTGCAGAATTGAGTAAAAAAAGTGTGTGTTCAGGAGGCAAACCTAGGAAAAGTAGCCAAGTCTTGTACTGCTCAGATCAAGGGAAGTATTTTTTTACAATAAATCAAAACTATTTTGCCCACATTTGTCCAGAATACGGTTTTAGGGTTTAAGGAAAAACTTCTCCGTTTTAATCTCATCGTTGCCTTGTAAACGTACCCTTAATCTTAATATAATTAAAATATTATACACTAATTCTCCAAATAATTAATATAGCAAACACTACATCTAAGCGCACTTTTGAAGTTGAATTGTTGGATATAGAGCTGCTGAAGTGCTCCCTCTGTCAAAATCGAGGGTACCAGGGCCTATCCAAATAAACTTAAAAACGGTGGGGAAGTGCTTAGGGAAGTTCACGAGTGTACTGTATGTCTAAAAGCAACTGTCCTGCAGAGTTTAATGGTCCCATCCCAATTGCACACCATTGGTTGAGCCATAAGTTGACCCATCAGACCACTTAAACAAACATTAGTAGAACCTCCGAGACGGTGTTTACACTCTTCGGGAATATAGTATAGTTGGGTATGATTGGTTTTTAAATTGGTAAATTTATTGTTTAATTTTATATCGCTTTCTAGGTTTCATATTCCCAGATGTAGCTTTTCTTATGCAATAAAGATTAATAAAGCTGAAAAGATACAGTCCACCAGATGTTTTTCTTTTCATTTCAAGTGTGTCACAAAATGTCAATTTATTGAACTTCACACTGAGGTGAATTTATTCAGTGATATTGTTTTGAGTCAAGCAGGCGTACTCTTTTATTCCTGACCTTGTTGTTCCCTGGAGAAGGACAGCAATTATAAATATTGGCCCCTGTGAACTCTTTTGACCCATAGGTCAATTCCTTGTGCAGCCTTTTTTGATTTTAGCCCAGGGGTCAGGGATGCATGCGGGTAGGATAGACTCAACGTTGATAGACTCTTGGGGTTTGTGGGGCTTGTAAGATTGTGTATTGAGGAGACTCCGGTAAACTGCTTAGAGAAAAAGCGTTTACACGTCGTTCTTTCATTAATTTTCTGTTGGAGGTCATGAGATACTGTCTCACACACACTGGGGCATTGTGGATACGGGCAGTGGTTGATTCCCTCAGGTTACTATTCTCACAGTGTGGAAATGAACTCTGGGAAATTGAAACTTCAAACTGAGTTGATGAATCTGTGAAGCTTCTGTTAAGCGATACGTTTTCTTCATCTAGTTTACTTTACACAGATTAAATGAGTTTGTAAGACTGTATCACGCAATTTTGCATTTTGAAATGATTGATTGGTTACTTAGCAGTAGTGCTCACTATTCAATCCAAAATTGGAAAACTGTGAGAGAACAGATTTTGAGAACTGTCATTTTTGTTATTCTGTTTGGTATCGCCAGTTGCGCAGAAATTACACAGTGCAGCTTTAAGTGATAAACTATATACCAAATCATTTCTGTATCAACCAGCATCTCTCGGCTCCTTCTGTTCTCTCCAGCTAAGAGAGAGCGTGCCCACTGTACATTTGGCAGTGTCACCATGACTCCAGTCCATTAAGAGAATTAGCGTTAGGCTCTACCGGGGCAATGCTGGATGGGATTGCCCCACCAATCTGCACACAGACAGCCCCACTTGGCAGCCCGTCCGCTCTGGAGTCGTAGGTTAATGACAGGGTTGCTTAAAAGATTTCTCACTGCACAGCTCATTTAGAACGAAGAGGAGAGAAGAAAAGGCATGATAGATCGATACGGTGCCGATGGGTGTCTGACTGTTCTTCCTGCATAGGCATTGATTCAATCCTGAAGATTTTTAATCAGCATTTGCGGGTAATGAATGGCCGCCCTGGTTGCATTTATTCTCGTTGGTTTATTCTCATAAATATACAGTGATTTTATGAACTGAATTATGATTACACCTCGTGTGTACGAAAGGATGCAATGGAATAAGAATGCACTCTCGTCACTGGTAAGTACAATTAAAGATCTTTTTTTAGAGAATCACATGCATTTATCACCTGCCTGTTAGATGTCCTTGTCCAGTGTCTCGAAGACAACTGAAGATGTCATGCCTGTTCTATGTTTACTGTTGGGAATACTGCTAAGCTCTTCTGTGACAAGTTGCTGATCCAGCAACAACAGCTGCAACCTCTCCTCCTCTGCCTCTCTTTCTTCTGCTCGCTGTACTCTGCCTACTTCCTTTCCATTCCTATCTTGGAATGGTTAACCATCTTTTCCTGAAAGGAAAATGGCTTTCCTTTCCCTTTTCCATCCCATCCTATCCTATCCTATCATTTTGTTTCCTATTTCCTTGCCTATCCTATCCATTATATCTTTCCGTGTCCCATCCCATCCTATCCTATCCTATCCTAACGTTTTGCTTCCTATTTCCTTGCCTATCCTGTCCATTATATCTTTCCGGATCCCCTTTCCATCCTATCCTATCATTTTGCTTCCTATATCCTTGCCTATCCTATCCATTATGTCTTTCCGTATCCCCTTTTCCATCCCATCCTATCCCATCCTATTGTTTTGCTTTATATTTCTTTGCCTATCCTATCCATTTATATCTTTCCGGATCCCTTTTCCATTCCATCCCATCCTATCCTATACCTTTCGCATCCCTTCCTATTTCTTTGCCTATCCTATACTTTCGCATCCCTTTTTCTTTGCATGTCCTATACTATGTTTCTGCATCCATTCTATTTTTTTTGCCTAGTCCTATCCTTCACATCTATTTTTCTTTGCCTATCCTATCCTTTGGTATCTTTCCGAATCCCTTTTTTCTTGCCTTGCCTTGCCTTGTCTGTCCTATCCTATTCAATCCTATTCCGATTCTGATTCCAATTCTCAGGAGTGACGATCCAATTCCAAAAACGATTCTTGGTCTACTTTGTTTTTTCTTAATTAATCTTATTGATAACTTGAAATATTTTTTTTAATTACCTATCTAATAATTAGTACATTTGAAAATAATTACACAACTGCATGTTGGGAATTTCAAAGCATAATAGCTAGTAAATAATAAAGAGTGCTTTCAGTATTTAAGAGTAGGCTATCTGAGCATCTACCCTTCAAGAGCTGTGAGTGGTGTTTCTCTTTTTCTCAGCTTTACTGTTGTTGGATTATTACTGATGACATCATCATAAGCCGTGGGAGATATAATAAGCTGCATTCATACTAATGCAGAGATCTCTTTTGAAATGTAAGATGTGTTTTGTCCTGTCTGTTTAATCCCTTGAGACATAACTGACTGTGTTTACATTCATTCCGTGTCCTAAAACCATTTTGAGATGCAAGTATATTTCACCACTTATACAGAGCTTAACTGATCGCCTGAACAATTAGTTGACTTAATGAGGAAAATTAAAAAGTGCAACTTTTCATAAATTACATTTCAAAAGTGTACATTTAGCTGACAATGCAACACATCACTATATCCTCTGTGTTGTCAGCACCTCGCTCTCAGACTTGAATGGGATGTGTGCAAACACAGCATACTTTCACCTGAGGGATACAAATAGCTTTGAGAGAGCAAAAGAGAAAGGACTTGTATTGTGTTAGCATAATGCATTTTCATTGACCTTGTCATAAGGTCATAATTAGGTTTTGTTCCCACTGCAGATAGTAGTGAAATGGACTCTGCACTCAGCTTTTATATCAAAGAAACATGCAGTGGCTTGCTTCATGAGCTCTTCACGGGCTGTTTTAGTACGTGTGTGTGTTCGGATGTGTCTGCAGTGTGGACAATCTCACGGCGGGGTCTGTTTAATTCTGCACATGAGCTTTTTCATTACCCTCTACTTTACCTGTCCGTTCAAATCGCAAGAGCAATTAGCAGCCCGATATGGTGCATATAAGAGGGTGGAAGAAAAGATAATGTCAGGATCTCAGAGGATTCTTGCCTCTACAGTGTACTTATGATTATTTTGTCCTCTAAAATATAAAGACATCATGCCTGGGAATGTGAATAGCTGAAGACAGCTGCTCAGTTCTCCAGGTGACTATGTACAGAGCTGTTTGCCTGCTGTGTATTTGTGCCCTTAATGAAGAACAGGGTGGAGGACATGTATCAGGGCACAGGGATGACCAAAGAAGTGATGAGTGAGTCACCTTTGAGGTGCTTTTGTATCAGGTAGAAAAGCCACTGTATTGTATTACAGCATACTCAATACTCTGTCCTGTGTCCATGTTCCTATGTTGGTTATTACTGGCTTAGACATTTTTCACTGCATTACCAGGGCTTGTATTTATCTGTAAATGGTTGCTATTATTTGACATTAAACACAGGTATGAATGAGACCCTCAGGCCAACCTGACTCCATAAGATGATGTCCAAGAAATTCGATGTATGACCTCATGTTGTTCTGTTTTTCCATTCAGTTGCCTGTTTGAAACAAAATATCAATGCAAAGGGATGAAAGCAACATTCTAATCTGAAAAATGAAGCCTACCCGGAAGTGCGAAAAACTGCAATACATCTAAAATCCGCTAGAGGGAGGTCCCAAAAGGGAGCAAATATCCATAGATCCCATGTTAAAATGTCCATTTTCACAGCATAAATTCATGCTTTTACAGGTTGGTCCCATGGACTTTTATTGTATTTTAATCCGCGAGTGAGATCATCGGTGAAGTGTGTTCATGCTGAGTTGGTCATGAGACATACATTGTTTAAATAACAATTAAAAGAACATCTCCATCAGTTCTCTTAACTCATATAAGCATGAGAAAATTTGTGACTATCATGTCCAGTTTTGCTGCTTTTAAATAAGTCAAAAGTGAAGCGGAATCAGCTAGTAATAATTACATTAAGTTGTTACAGTGTAGTTACAGACTGACTGTCCTTTTAACTTTTGACAATGTGACTGAAGTTTTTCTTTAATAGCGCGTGACAGTTATAGCAATGAGACGTATCATCTCTCCTTGGCCTGTTATATTGAAAATGTATATTTTACAATTTGCAGTATGACATTATCTATTGCTAAATTATGGCTCATCATAGACTAGCTAATGCCACTATCATCAGTGGAAGATCCAATAACGTCAACATTAATGAGCTTTGGTTACTCTGTTCTGTTGCGACAATAAAATAATCGAAGAATAGAAGTTTCTTTTTAAAATGCATTATCATATTATTTTAGTTAAAACTCATACATAACTACAAATAACTAATGTTAGGGAAATCTGTTAATGTTTTGTTGCACGTTTCTGAAAAAAAAAATAAAATATCGGCCGATATATCGGAATATCGGATTTTGAAACCAACAAATATTTGTATCAGGATCGGCCTTCAAAATCCTTTATCGGTCGGCTCTACTCAATACAGGCATTTTGGCTCACCTCCTATGTAATTCACTTCCTGAATACTTCATATATTTAGTATAGCACTTCAGCTATAACCTTGTTGTGTTAGCTTGACACAGTTGGACTTCATTTGGAACCAATACACAATTGTTTTCCCTCTGCCGCTTTACATATATCTTGCTGTTTCTCATCCTTGTGTTTAATATATAATACTCTGCCTATTAAAATGTGCTGTATTCATGCGCTGCCGATTATATGGAATACGAACAGAATGTTGGCCCCTTGAGAGCTATGCTCATGAATGCTGGCTAAAGGGTGTCTTTTATGTATGGTAGATGAGCACAAGGTGCTATGATTCACTGAGGCCAATGAGTGTTTTAATATCAGTGGCAGATAAATGCACGCTGTATGGTCACAATAGGATCTAAGTGCTAACATGTGCCAAAGATCCAGCTAAAATGAGCAGAAATCCTGTTTAGAATGTAATGGGTGGAGAGAGATGTGGTGTAGACAGTCTTGTCTTGCAGACAAAGGGATGGGTCACGTGCTCAAAGGTTCATATAATGCAATAATGCATGAGAGAGATTGGAAATTTAGACAGGTGGGGCTTGTAATGGAGTTGCACGAGCATAGACATGATTCAGTCATAATCCTGCTCCACCTGCATCTACCCCTCCAACTTAAAGTTGTGGAAGACAAAGGGATGATGGTGAATGGATGGCAGAAGACCTGTTTTAGGGTGTGAGATAAACAGCTATTGGTATTGCGATTAGATTGAATCTTGCATACGCCCCTTTCAATTTTTGCACAGGTCTGGTTAGTCTCAGCACACCTACAGCCGCAGACCATTCTCTTTCCGTCTGATGATAATAATAGACAAAAATAGCAAGAGCTTTCCATAATTTACAAGCTCCAGTCTGATTAGCTGAATATACACAGTTTCTTGTGTACAGTATGTGTTTTAACAGTTTGCAGCTTAACAGTTAATTTATGATCATCAGTCTTTATATATATATACATATATATATATGTATATATATAAATATATATATATATGCATATATATATATATATACATATATATATATATATGTACAAAATGTTTGTTTAATTTCATGATTAAAATAAATTAAATTAATGTTTATTTATTTATTTATTTATTTTGCTTACGCACACAGCTCGTGCGCCACCACTCACGTAGTCTGTGCGTCTCACGTGTCAAAACAAACTCCAGCGAGGCATCAGTGATAGTTTTTATTTTGCCTCTAGAGGGCTCTCTACTGTATAAGGACAGCGGACCCTTCCCAGGTTCCAGCAGTGGATGCAACCCAGCAAAACAATGGATGTTTTATGGATTTTTGTTAATAACAGATTGTTCTAGCAATCCGTTATCAGTGCCGATTAATCGGTAAAACCGATAATCATGCGTCGTGAACTCGTGATCGTTTACGAAGATTACGAAGACAAACATTACTTCCTTGAAATGTTACGTAATAATGATTTGTAAGACCAGGAACATTTTAAAGTTGCCATTATATCACTAAACAAACGGTGTCTTAACCTGCTAAATGGACCAGACTTTCCAATACTTGCATATATCTCAGATTTCTGATTCATAATGGCGCATATTTGTATTTTTCCACTGAAAATATTTTATGCACTACATGCATTTTTAAAGATTCTATTCGTAAGTGCCACGAGCTGAACTCGTGTTCTTCAATTTGTGTCTCACTTGCCAACTCCCATCTCATTTCTTTTCAAAAGAGGCTATGCAAATGCTGCATGATAAAAAGGTATATGGAAATGTGAAATCTAAAAGAATATTTAATAAGGATGTTGCGGATCAGTGTCCTGTCCACACAAACGCAAAGCATTGAATCTCCCCAATTAAAGTGACTGAGCATTTACCTGTTATCAGTCCCATAGCCACAGCTAGAGTTCATTTCCTTATCGCTGATCCCAAATCAGTGCTACAGGCAGGATAAGGATTACTGATGCATTGATTTAATGATCGTCAAACCGAGGAAGAGAAAATCGCAGCGATGGAAATATGTGCAGTATTTACAATTTGATTTGATTTCTCCGTTGCCAGGGGAGAAAGGCTGTAATGAATTATGAGGCCGTCATGTGAACGGGCCGCGTTGGATTAATTCACAGGGGGTTTGACTGGGGCTTAAGTTGATAAAACGTGCATTGTTTGATGAGAAGCTACATTTGGATAAAACCCTCTTCTGTGTTGTACTGTCAGTAAAAGACAGAAGTCATTCAGTAAATAGGTTATAAATAGCAAATTCAGGTTATGTCATCTGAACATGCTCAACATGTTCAGGGCAAAATGGTGCGGCAAACTGTAAAATGTATGCGAATATAAAAAAGTCCCCACTGGTCCTCATTAAAATTTTTATTAAATTTAAGATCCACCAAAGCGTTTTTTTCCACGCGCCTGGCGTACATTTTCAATTGTTTTCAATGGGAGCGCCGCAATTTTTAAACGCCATGAGCCTAACGAGGTGCTGAACGTTTTTTCACGCTTGAAGCACCGAGCGCCCAGCGTTTTTTACTGGTTGCCGAGAGTTGAAAAATGTTCAACTTTGGATAAAACGCAGCGCTCATCACTGTCACTTTTTACCCACCCATCCAATCACAGTGGAGGAGGGGCGGGACTAAACCACACTGACCAACTGTCACAACATTTCTGTTCAACGACATCAACCAACAGAGCTAACCGAACAAAATGGATGAAAAATATTTTTTTTAGTATGAAACAAATTATCTGCGAAATCAGTTTTATAGCAACGAAACGTCTCAACTGAAAAAAACGCTGCGCTGCCAAAACACTCTCAAGCGCCCAAAGCACAGGATCTTAAGCAGAGCGTCTGGCGTTTTCAGCTGGCTAAAAACGCGTTGGTGGACACACGGCCTTAAATGGTAAATAACGTATTTATTAAATCTTTAAGAGGTCTTAACTCTTTCTTTCTGTGTTTTCATTTTTACGGCTTTCTGTGTATTCATTTTTATACGGTAGGGGGCGCTATGATGCATCTTCTGAAAGAATGCAGAATCTCCTGACATGTAAGCAATACATATGTAAAATAATGCGATAATCAACATTAAACAGCATATAAATCAAAACTGCCTAATGTTATTGGATGAAATGTCGACCCAGGACGAAGTATAGGTAACTTTTTGCTAAAAACACAGCTTTTTTTTACGATAAGTGTTCATAAAAAAGAATGCTCGGTTCTTTCTTTTAATATATTGCAGGTTCAGATATTCTAACAAAATATTCTGAGGGCCATGCAAATTTTGTGAAAATTATAAAAAAATGCTGGCGGTGGCTGGCAACTTTTTATAAAAACGAGTTAAAAGGGGTCATGACATGACAATTTACGTGAAAATAGGTGGATGGAAACATAGCTCCAATGTCATGAATAATAAGTAAGACTTAATTGAGTTTAGAATAGAAACTCAAAATCAGTGATTGTAATTAAAACATCAAAAGTTAAATGCAATTTAACTGATAGTTCATGAACAATAGCTAATTACTAATGGAATCACAAAACATTAATCTACAATAAAAGAACGGGTGTTGTGCAGTATTCGATTACAATTAGCCGCCATCTGATACACAAATGTTCAAATCTACAGATTCACCTCAGGCAAAAGCACAGATGACACATATGCTTCAGTCAAGCAATCTATCTTAACACACAGAAATTCATTTAGATGAGTCATTAAGGGATACAATACTTAAACAAACAATTCCAAATCACTGTAATCAATTACGACAGCACCGTTATTACGTTTTACTCGTCGAAGCGGAGTATGGCTAAGGTTGTCTGAACATCTGTGCGGCAGCTGCCGCCTGCCACAGTTTAGAGGTCACTGGGTTAGGACAGAACCTTCTAGAAAAAAGCCATCTAATCTCGGCTATTAAGATTTCCTGGAAAATTAAACCGTAGTGTTCTCTACACTGCGTTTCTGACTAAAAAATGCCACTCCTACCCACCCCCACCCCCTCAAAGGATTCCCAATGATTAGTGATGCTCTCCTATACAGTGGGGGTCGGTGGGAAAGGATTGTAATTAAATTAGTCTCTAAGCTTCGCTCACTACCTAAACGCCATGAAAGGAATCAGATATGTCTGTCCACACATGGCCAAGTTACATTTAGCAAGTTAGGAACATCAACTATCTCTGATTTTTGCATTTGCACTCTGACATCTCAATGATTTCAATTAGTTCAATTGTGAAGTCAGTTATTATAATCAGTAACAGTCTCTGATCTTGAGTTTGAATACATCAGTCACAAACTCTGCATGATTTAGCTATATGAAAACAAATGTGATTGCCTTTTTTTATGGAAAGTACCAGTTGCGAGGCCCATGATTTAAAGAGAGAGGACCTTGGTAAAATAGTATGGCCCTCAGTCTCTACTCTCAAACTAAAGCACATCATTTTATAATACAAGAGAAATACTGTATTATCGTTTGTTTGTTCTTTGGCCGAAAGAGAAAAAATTTGGCGAAAATGTGATCAGTTGTGAATCATAACAGATGCATCATATATCGTTGAAAAGGTCTCAACTAGCAGAGTAACAAGCATACTTGACCAAACAATACCAAATACATGTATTTACATGCTTTTTGGGACACATTTTGGCTTGTAGCTTTACCAAACATTTGTAAATTATAGAATATAACATAATTTATTTAGTGCTGGTGTTCTCGATCCAAACAAGCCCAAACACAACATAACACGATGCGTAGATCTTGAGATAATCCTCATAGAGTGGCATGCTGCTTTGCTAAAGCTGTATGACATTCAAGATACGATTGCATCGTGATGATTGTGCGGTACTTCCTAACGTCATTTGACAACATCAGAAAGGTCAACATAGAAACTGGTGGATCTTATGTAGATGAGTGGGTATTGTGGGCAGGGACGTCAAGTAAAGACCAATCGTTTACAACTGGAGCGCACTTGGATTGGATTTATCACTTTTGCATTTGCCGCAATAGAATTGAACTGGGAGATCAGCGCTCATCCACTAGTATCTTATTATTTCGTACTTATTTTCTTTGCCAAAATAAAAAACAATTTTGTTTCTCATTTGATTGGGTGGACCAGCTGTCAATCTGAGTGGGCCATTGCCACCCTGGCATTTATGTAGCTTCGCCGCTTCGTGGAACAAAAGTTGCAAAAGCCTGGTATCTTGAAAAGCAAAGTAAATTGGTGCAAAGAGTCACCAGAGTGCAAAGAAAGTCCTTCCTCTTTGTGTTGTTTCGTTCATAAATCAGATTCGAGTAACATCTGCAGCTGTAATGCTAATGTGGCCCAGTATGGGCGCATTGATTTCATTTCCTGGACCTCTGTATAGCTTTGGACTAGATTATACGGGAATGTCATATCTAAGAAGAAGATTAGAGGAACCTGTGTCTATGGGGACTGAGACTATGTGTTCTGCCTCACAAGTAGAAGAGCTTTACTTTAAGACATCTGTTTTCCCTCCCTCACACTCTCACTTAAAACTCAACCAAAGCCCAAGAGAAAGACCTCATGCTTGTTTCATACTGACTTTTCATGTAATTGGTCATGCGTCGTTGTATCTTTTGGCATTTAGACAATGAATAATATCTGGTGCTGTCATCTCTGCCAGTGATCTTTCACTTTAATTAGAGAAGTTCTGTGTTTTCCTTTGTGTTGTTTGCCATTGAGTCAGAAACATTTTGAGTGAATATCCTTTTTAGCCATTTTGGAATTAAAACCTAGACATGAAACAAGAAATAATACTCACCATATTTACTTTCAGAATATGTGACAAAATATAGGTAGGGTAGGCAATTTTCAAAAAAGGTCTAGCAATAGCGAGCTAGCTTTCATTTCAGTATTAATAGTGTTGCCATTTAAATGCATAAATTTGTGACTAGACTCATAATTCTGTTACTATTTACAATGCTAGCTGAACTTTACTGTAGATATAGTGATTCCTACTGTAAAACTATATTAAATTAATATGGAATCTCTTTCAAACAATGTAGGTTACCACAAAAATACAGTAGTAGCAACAAAAGGTCACACTGTAAAAAATTATCATTTTAACGATAAAAATGCTACGGTGAAAAACTGTTAATTGGTTTACATAAAGTTGATAGGTCTAACCGTATATGTAAAAAATGTTAATTTAGTTTTTGGAAGTAAAAAAAGAACAAGTCATTGAATTATTTACATTGAAAAAACATAAATCGACATTCCACAATTCCCTGCGTGACACTTCACATGTTGCTACTGTATATTTACGGTCACGTTTCTGGCAACCACAGCTGCCGGATTTTTACCAGATTTTTTGCTGGATTTTTTTTTTCAGTATATGTTTACCATAGTACTTAAGGGAAAAACGGTTAATTGGTTTACAGAAAGTTGATATGTCTAACCGTATATTAAAAAAAAATAAAAAAAATAAAACGTTAAATGTAGTTTTTGGAAATGAAAAAGAACAAGTCATTGTATTATTTACAGTGAAAAAACGTAAATTGACATTCCCACAATTCCCTGCGTGACACTTCACATGTTGCTACCGTATTTTTATGGTAAGTTTCTGGCAACCACAGCTACTGGATTTTTACCCGATTTTTTGCTGGATTTTTTTTTCAGTTTATGTTTACCATAGTACTTAAGGGAAAAACTGTTAATTGGTTTATAGAAAGTTGATATGTCTAAACGTATATGTAAAAAAAAAACTAAAAAAAATGTTTACATTTAGTTTTTGAAAATTAAAAAGAACAAGGCATTGTATTATTTACAGTGAAAAAACGTAAATTAACATTCCCACAATTCCCTGTGTGACACTTCACATGTTGCTACCGTATTTTTTACGGGAAGTTTCTGGCAACCACAGCTGCTAGATTTTTACCAGATTTTTTGCTGGATTTTTTTTCAGTGTATGTTTACCATAGTACTTTTTTTGTAAGGGAATTCAACAATTCAATTCCTCTTTATTATTCTAAACTGGATTTATATTTATGCTCTCGCATTTGTTTTATTTGTCTCTGATGCACTAAGTATTGTTCATTCATTGTAATGCATAATAATGGAAAGAGATTTAGCTGAAGTCTTCCCTTTGAACAGGAAATTATGGGATGTTTTGGAGTAGGTATGAGATATACCCCTCAGCAGAACCACCTGTCCGTCCTTTATCCGATGGCATTTGTTGAGCCGTGACTCTCGTCTTTATGTCTCCCTTGAGGGAAATGTTCAAATTCAATAGCCATGAGACTTTCTGTGGCATAAGCAGTTCTTTTGATACTGTCACATAAAGCCGTGCATAAATTGCTTTCATTATATCCTTGTTGTACAATAAGCTTGAAAGCATTTTTGACTTGTATTAGATTACACTGTACAAGCTTTACTCATGTTGGTGTTAGGAAGAGATTTGATCTGAAACCTGAACAAATTAGTGAATGTCAAGTAGCAGCAATTGCATTGAATTAGTTTAATTAGAATGTGAGCATTAGCAAACTACTCAATGTTATTCTCTATAGCACACAAAAGCCTTATGAAAAGGCTTACATGCTATGTTTTTACTATAGTAATTCTCAATCTACTAATAATTTTATAATTTTTATTTCAGTACTTGAAAATGTTTTTTGCTGAGACTTTCCAGCTGATTTGCTTGGGACTTAATGAGGAGAGTCAAAATGTTGAAATTTAAGTGTTATTTTATTGCTTTTGAGCAAGATGAAAAAGGGGGAGACTTGAGACTCGTGTTTAATGTTCAGTTTGGAGCATTTGCTGAGGCTGTGGACTGGTACATGCAGTGTATTTGTTAATGCTTTGCTCAAGGAGCATTTAATGTTAGCACTTAGCTTGCTATGTGCTGTTGCTAGCTAATAGATTGTTAGCTAGCTAGTCAATCTTATAGCTCAGTCACGTCACATGACACAAAAATATATGATACTGAGTGAAATAATCCTGTCAAGGAAACCATATAAAATCACTTTGATTATATTTAAAAAATACTTAAATCAGTGATGTTGAAATTACGTGACCAAATTATGTTTGTTTAACTTAATTGGTTCATGTGGGACCAATGTACATGATTATTCATGAAATCCTACACATATAAGTTTTTATTAGCTCTCTCTACTGTATACCCATAGCTATAGTTCTTAAATGTTTATTATTTTTCATAACAAATACCATCATTTAATAAGATGCCTATGAACTTTTCTGGCTAAGGCTTTTTATGTGATTTGGTTATAATTTTAATGGGATATTGACATGGCGTCAGCGGTTTGGTTTGTACAAAACTGAAATGTTCTTGAAAACGTGTTTAGATGCAGTAGATGCCAAGTTTGTTCAGAATCAGATAAGGATTATGAATTCTGAAGTCTACTCTTGAAGTCTGAAGTTTTCATCCATAATGAGCACAGATGACTAGACAATTAAACTACCTTTGCCAGGAGACAGAGACGTTTAATGAGCCTGCAAAGTTAAGCGACTGCTTATAATGATTTAACTTCCCTATCAGACCGGGTTCATTAAGTTTTCCTGAAGCAATTCAGGCCTTTTTCCACAGTGTTGGTTTGCATCTATGTAGCCATGGAGCCTGCCTCTATAATGTCTATAAAACGCTATAGAGCCAAGAATGCCTATTGCTTTTAGCCTGCACGTTAATTAGAGCCTTAGAAAGACTTCATATAAAGCACGCAGGCTTCAGTGTTTCATAGTAGCAGCTTAATTGTGGTGTTGTAATGAGGAGAACCAGCAGGATATGGTGATTTGAGGGTTAGAGATTTCGCAGGGTTGGCAGGAGCTGGTCTCGCAAGTCTAACGCTTGATTCGGGATTCTGACTGGATGAAAAGTTTGTGCCAATTGTGCACGTATTGTAAATTTAAGACAGTAATTTAAGTAATCAAAAGCAATAATATTATACCATCTCAATGTACACTCTAAAAAATGCTGGGTTGTTTTGACCCAACTTTGGGTTAAATTGAAAACCAGCCATTGGGTTAAATTTTTTTAATGACATTTTTAACCCAACGTTTGGGTTTGTTTATATTTAACCCAAAGTTGGGTTAAAACAATGTAGCATTTTTAGAGTGTAAGCTTGTTTTGGATAGTTCAACCAATTGTCATAATTTTCTTATGTTGTTTTAAACCTGCATGATTATCTTTCATCTGTGGAAGACAAAAGAAGTTATTTTGTGAAATGTTGGGAACCAAGACACTGGAGCCCATTGACGTTCATTGTATGGACTGAGAAGGATAAAAACAGACATTCCTCAAATTATCTTCATATTTTTGTTTGTAACTTTTGAACTATCCCTTTACATCAAATTATTCAAAATTATATCAAATATTGCAATAAAACTGGAATATAGATGATATAAAAAGATAAAATGCATTTTGATTAAAATATTTATTTGGATAAATTATTATTTGAATTGCAAATGTATATTGCATTGCTGTATAGGTTTGAGTTTTTATAGATTCAAATAAAATAGTATTTTTTCAGCAATCAAATAAAGTTTATTTTATGTAGAATTTGTTGTAAAATATCAAATACAGTAATTGTGCTTTTAAATAAAAGTATATGAACAACGGTGTTGTTTACTTTAGTATTATTCATATATTATTATAGTACTTTTATTATATTTTCATATTTTTATTTTTATTTTAGTGATAGTCAGTTTTGTCATGAAAATTAGATATTTAAAATATTTCCATTTAGTTTAAATTGTTTTCATTTTAGTTTTAGTAATTTAACTTATTTATTTAAATGTTACGTTTTTAATCTAAATATTTATAATCTATTTTAATGAATGATGACATTATTTTCATAGTTTTAGTTAATATAAACCAATTAGACAAATGCAAAACATTATTAAGTTAGGCAAATGCACAATTGAAGCTCATGAATTGATGTTCATGGTGGTCTCAGACTTTAGGACCCCAGTGTATTTCACGTCATGCTTCTAAATTCAGTGTGTGTGATGTTCTGAATGCTCAGCTGTGGATTCTAAATGAACACTAATTAATGTAATGCCATAATGCACACGTCGTCCATTTCTGCTTGAAGACTTTAACCACAAACAAATCTGTTTAATCTGTTACATCTCTTTTTTCCCTCTTGCAATCAACAGGTTTTAATACATAAAGTGGAAATATTATTCCTTGAACAATTTTTTTAATTTGTTTTGGTGTGATTTTTGAGTTTAGGACAGAAACTTGGCATATTTCGGCTCTGAGTGCTCTGTTACCCACAATTCCCTGTCCAGATATGCCATTCCGTCTGTTCTCAGTGAATCAACACACTCCAGACATCCATCATGTCCCTGAATAGCGATTCCTCAGGGGCCGAAACACAGTATCGTGCTCTCTCCAAACAAGGGGCTTCTTCCACGCTAGCGAGAGATTCTTGCAGTACCGACTGGATATGACGTCACCGAAGAGCAACTGTGCCACCAGCAGTGACCCCGACACAGTGTCTCTTTTATTCGTCTGGTTCTCGAATTCTTGAAAGATGTGAATTGATTCTTGGTGTTCTGTAGCTCCTGTGTTTTCTGTCTTCAAATGGTTTTTGTTGCATCTTATCAATCTTCTGTGGTACATGGGAGATGTCTGCTCAACACATGCCATCTTCATACAGATCTCCACTGTTCATTGACTGCAGTCACAACAGGATAGTTTTATAATGGTGTGTTGCTTCTTTATTGTAGAGACGCACAGGAAAAGAAAGGACAGGAAGTGATTGGGAGAACATGGGGGACAGGATAAGCAAGGTTGAGATTCAATGCAACTTCTAGGCAATAGTGATCTGGTCATTGGGTCATGTGGGCAGTCTGAAAGAATCAAAAATCATTTCAAACCTGCATGTCTTTTGAAGATTAAGATATTTTAAAGAATGTTTCATTTGGGTCCAACACAAACAAATTGGATCCCACTGACTTTCAGTGAACGGACGAAAAAATACTGAACTAATATTTATGGTTTTCTTTTGTTCGAAAAAAGCAAGCCATACATTACAGGTTTGGAAGGACATGAGGTTCAATAATTGATGACAGAATTTACACTGAATCCAGACTGATGGGGAGACTGATGCATATTTGCCATTTGGCTGAAATACACTACAAAACTTCGAACGTTGAGAGAGGTAGCTCGTTATTGTCGTGTAATGGTCATATGATTGAGGCTTGACGAATCAGGGAAGAGTACCCAATGATCCAGAAGACCCAATCAGGGTGTGAATGTGGGCAGCCATGCCTTCGTTTTCAAAAGTCTCTTTAAACTAAAACAGGGTCTGAAGTGTTTCCAAAAGTTTCAGTTTTTGGGGGTTGAAAACGCCGGAGAGTGTGTATGGCAAGGAGTAACCGTAGCAAAAGCTGTGCGTTTTAAAACAAAAACGCACTTGTGTAAACGCAGCCTAAACGACGGATCACACATTACCAGATTTTCAAGTAATTGCGAACAAAACAAATTCACGTAGAAACACGTGCCTCATTGCCAGGAGATGCATGACAAATAAAAACAATATGCATTTAAACATCAGCTCAAATTATCAAACGTGTTTGATATCCTCCAACTAGATAGAATTATCTTATAAAAAAAATTGCGCGTGGCCATCACACACTACACGATTTTTGCAGATTCACTCTGACATACCGCAACTAGTGTCGACTCATTCAGACTAAATCTGGGCTATTTAAAGGGTTGGTTTACTCCTTTTTATTCTTTGCAAGTTTCTGTTTATGGTATGCAATATAACATGTATTCGTGGTTTTTCTTTTTAAAAAGATTAATTTTTCATAAATTTCACCTTTATTGTAAGACGCTTTCTCCTCTGTCATTCGAACGACTGGTTGTCTTCCTTAGTCAATGAAACCACTCCCTCAGAAACTGGCAATGGGCTCAGATTGGTTAGTTTGGGCCGGTGTGTTGTGATTGGCTAAACTGTGTAGCGCACGTTGTCCAGATACTAAACTTCGTTGTAAGGCAATAAACTTCCTGATTTTTAAAAGACGATATCTCTGCTTACATTATACTTTCAGCGCTTTAGTTTAAACAAGTACAAAGACATTTTATTGCTCATAACTTCTGTAGAGAAATAGCACACTGAACAAGGATTAAACTTTCTAGTGAAGGTGTCAGCTTTTTGTAGTATGTGCTTTAGTTAAAACTAAAATACTGTGTTTCTGACATGGATTACCTAAACTTGTTGAGCATGTGTCTTGAGATTTGAGGTTTCCTGCCTAATGGATGTCATCTGGACATGAGCAGTGTTCTCATCCTGATCAGACTTTGACAGAGCTCCAGTTCTCTCGGACAGCCGTTGAGAGTCATGGGAGGATGTGATCTACGTTTCTCCTTAGGCTCTTTCCATCTCTTCCCTCGACATCCGTACACCGCCCCACTCAGGAAGGGACTTGTAATGGGAATGTCTCTCGAGGGCCCCCAAGGGTGCAGCTGAGATTATAAATCATTATTATGTAATGTTATGTATTTGTCCTCTCAGAAAAGTGTAGGCGATTCAGGAAGTAGAGGAGTTGCAATATGCAGGTAGTGGGCTCACAACTAGCTCATTCCTCAGAAGTGTTTCATGCTGTTGTCAGCCCTGACGTTTGCTCCTGCTGCTCTTGAAGAGTGCAGAGACTTGGACATGGAAGTGTGACAGTTCATCCCTTCCTGTTCCCTGTAGCTGACAGCTCAGGTGCTGATTCCTAAAGGCCCCAATATACTCGCGGTGAAGTTATTTTTCATCCTTTGCGTAGGCGTAAAAATAACTTCTTCAGCTGTATACTGTTAGAGAACATCTCAACACCACCCACGCTGCGTTAGATGAATATGTAAATACTAGGGGTGTAGCGATACATGTATTCGTATTGAACCGTTCGGTACAAGGCTTTCAGTTCGGTTTTCGGTATGCATTTTTATACATATGAACGGTTCATTGGATCATTTTTCCTGCCGACCAAAATTTCGTTATTTCAAATGTAGGCGAGTTGCGTGTGGCAAGCGCACTCATAATGTAAGAGAAGCTGGTGTGACAACAACATTGCCCAACATCAAATGGCAAATGTAAGCAGAGCGAAACTCGACACTAAAATAAATGTGCAGCAAAAATGATGCCGTTGAGAAAATAGCAGTTAAGGAAGCATCTGACCATAGCGATTTGGATTATGTGCCTATTATGTAAATTTTTTTTATGTAACTTTTTGTCAAGCTGTTTTGAACTCCATAACGAACTCCAAACAAACTTTTTTTTATTTTGAGCTATATCAGGACCTTAATTTCCACAGGAAATGTTACACTGGATAACTACACTAGCCTTTGCACAGAGTCCTCATACTGCAGCATAACTCGTACATGTAGCTTTTCAAAGTATACTCATTTGAAAGAGTGCACGATCACAGGCACGTGACGCATTTGCACTGGAAAGTTTCACCCTTGTCCAGTGTCTGCGCTATTTCTCTTTTCGAAGTTACGATAAAAATGTCTTTGGACTCATTTAAACTACAGTTGCGTTGCACACATTTCTTACCGCCTAACACAAATGCTCTGTTTCTGTTTCGGCCGTGAAACAACGAGGTGGGCCAGTGTTGCCACCTTGTGGACAAATTAATTAGTAAGAATAATTCCATGTGTGAGCTGAGCGTACCAAGTATGCTTATGCTAATTTTAAATTTACATTTTCGCTAACTGTACATGTAAAAAACGCATAATACTTCGGGCTTTATAAGTTCAGATCCAGAAGCAGAAGTTATCTTCTTGGAGGATGCCTGACATTGTGTTTTAGGGTGTGAGCTTGAAAGGTCTCTTGTAATGAAATGAATACGACATCTGGCATTTGAAACAGTTGTCAGGCACAAATGCCAAACTGATTTAGTCTACATCATTAAGATTTTTTTTAAACATCTACGGTACTGTATGTCGTTAACCACCACAGGGTTAACCATTACTTAATCACTGTTGACATTGCATGATTTGCATATTTAATGTTGAATAAAAAAACTAAATGGTTGAATGAGAAACAGCATTGTAGTTTATTTCATTACAGTAAAATATATTGTATTTGCCATTGCCAGATATATATTGCAAGAGTTCTTGGTACTGCTTTGCATTAGACCTGCTCATATATTATCAGTGCCAGGGTTTGCCAGCCTCAGCAGAAAGACAAGCTGTGATTTAAGGCATTTTAATGCTTGGCATGGTGGCAGGGGTTTTGTAGGTAGCCTATGTAACTATTTTTTCCCAATTAGGTTTCCCAATCCTGTCACAACAACATGTAAATATTCACAGGGTGTTTGTACAAAGGCTGCTATACATTATTTCCCATTTTTGATAACACTCTGAGTTCGCCAGCATGTCCTCTTCTATTCTCCACAATACGATTTTATTTATTTGACCCCTTTGAGGTTTCCTGAATTGTGATTTTTCAATATAACTGCTGTCAAGTCCTGGCAATTGGCACTAAGGAGCCTAAAGTGTGCCAAGAAAACATCCCCCACACCATTACACCACCACCACCAGCCTGCACAGTGGTAACAAGGCATGATGGATCCATGTTCTCATTCTGTTTACGCCAAATTCTGACTCTACCATCTGAATGTGTCAACAGAAATCAAGACTCATCAGACCAGGCAACAGTTTTCCAGTCTTCAACTATTCAATTTTGGTGAGCTCTTGCAAATTGTAGCCTCCTTTTACTATTTGTAGTGGAGATGAGTGATACCCAGTGGGGTTTTCTGCGGTTGTAGCCCATCCTTCTCAAGGTTGTGCGTGTTGTGGCTTCACAAATGCTTTGCTGCATACCTCGGTTGTAACGAGTGGATATTTCAGTCAAAGTTACTCTTCTATCAGCTTGAATCGAGTCGGCCCATTCTCCTCTGACCTCTAGCATCAACAAGGCATTTTCGCCCACAGGACTGCCACATACTGGATGTTTTTCCCTTTTCACACCATACTTTGTAAACCCTAGAAATGGTTGTGCATGAAAATCCCAGTAACTTGCCTAAGTATTGCTTAAATCCCCTCTCTTTCCCATTCTGACATTCAGTTTGGAGTTCAGGAGATTGTCTTGATCAGTCAAGTCAAATGGGGTCAAATCAAATGTTTCAGAAATACAAACATGGCCCCTTTAAGATTTATCATAGGAAAGGCTGGTCCCAGAATTGTTGAAATGGCCAGCTTATCTCCAAGGGAGGTCTCTGTGTCCACGTGTCAGGTTGGGAATTAGGAAGGTCTCTGGGCTCATTACAGGAATCAAGTTAAAGAGATATGTAGGCTTGACCAAGCCTTGGGCTGTAGCTCACCAGAATCAAACCCCCACTTCCCTTCCATTCTCTCCCCCGCTAATGACCAGTTTCAGTGACCTCCTCTCCAGCAGTTCCATACCACCCGTTTGCCCATATGCATGCTGGTATAATGACCAGCCCCTAATGGCAGGGTCCACTGGAATCAAACACCCGCACCTCAAGAGCTCCTTTGTTCTGTTAACAGTCCCTATTTAACCGACTGACACATGGAGGAAGACAAGCATCACAACCTGTAATTAGACCTTAATGTGTTCAAAGACACATTATGTTGTGAAAAGCCAGTCGATATTTAGATGCTGAGTGAATTTTCCCCCTTTAAAATTAGATCCGTGTGAATGGGGATCATTTTGACAATGTTGTCATCTGTACAAAGAAAAAACGGTTCCAGTTTACATTGTTGTCGTGAGGAGCGCTTAAATTTGGTGAAGAACACCAACGTTTTACCATGGTAGTAAGGCACTATATGCGTGGTTTTACCTATGGTTATCATGATCTAAATGTATGATGCAATGACGTCATTTTTGCCACGCCCTTCGCGCTCTTGCGGACGCGTCGATTATAAACAAGGCTTAACTCAGTCAGAACATTTTAATTTTACCTTGTACAAATGAGGTATTTACATCTGAGCCCAACTCAAGCTACTGTCAAATCTGCATTTCTAAGAGACAAAACATGTAATATTATTAATTTTGCAGCCTGCACTGGAAACTGACTATAAGATACACATCATCAAAGGCAACGACTTGTTTCATGATTGGCAACAATATCACCCATTAGAACATGCAGAAACAAAGAAATTAATATTTCTATTAGGATATACATTTTGTTCACCCGTTTGGCAAGTGTTTGGTTTGTTCTGAAAATTAGTAGTTTAAAACCACAAATAACTGTCAGGTTTCTACAACTTTCACTCAGGAGCAAAAACAAAAGAATTGATACGACTGATACGAAACATTTTATCTTGATAATTTTTTTTGGCCACATCGTCCAGCCCTATTTAACAAGCAAGAGCTCCTAACATGATGTGCTTAGATCAGCGGTGTTGATTCAGCGAGATCATATTGTCAGTTGTCTTCCTGTTTCTAATGGTGTGTCTGTTCCCTTTTCAGCTGTAGTGATTTGATTTCTGTGGCCAAGAAGGCAGGAATCTAATCATTGTTTCTGTTCTGACGTGCATTTTATTTATTCATTTATGCATTATTTATAGACATAAAAGAATGCATCCATTGAGGGGGAATTTTTGGCAGATTGAGGCACTCAGCAGCAGTTTGCTCACTTGCTCCGACACCTTGAGTAGTTATTTCTTGCCAACTTTTTGTGAACAACTGGAACAAAGTTTAGCAGACATATAATCCCAAATTTATGAATTATAAGTTGAGACAGATAGTAGGTTTGCGATATTTACTCTTCTCTACTTGATTTGTTAACAGTTTATGCATCATTGCATCATAAGTGAGCAACAGGGACTTAAGTTGCATAAGGCATAATGACATAAATTATTTATTATTATTTATAAAATGTATTATTGTAGTATTATTATGCAATCTAATGATTGCATTGCAATGATTGATGAAAGCAGATATTATTATTATTATTATTGCCGCCGCTCCCACCACGCGCTGTGCGTAGGGCACCAAGTGCTGAGGGGGCACCAAAAATATCCTAATGAAAATCGATCTTCAAACTTCTTGTTATAATCAGATTCAGCGCGTTCTTCATCTTCAGTCCGCAGCGGCACTGAGCAGAGAGCACGTCAGAAACAGCTGACAGGTATGGAACGCCAAATGGGTCATATTTCGCCACTATCCAAACGCGTTTCATTCTCTAAACGCCGGTGTTTACGCCGTTTAAGACGAAAAGACGCCGCAAATTACGGCGTATGGGTACAAACGCCGTAAATTACGGCGTTTAAAAAGTAAATTCGCCGCCATTTCCGGCGTTTGTGTGTGTGTTTGCGTCGGCGTCAAGGTGTGTGTGTGTGTGTGTGTGTGTGTGTGTGTGTGTGTGTGTGTGTGTGTGTGTGTGTGTGTGTGTGTGTGTGTGTGTGTGTGTGCGCGTGCGTGTGTGTTCAGAGCCTCATTGGTCTGTCACCGCTCGTCAATGTCAGAATATTTGAGATGACCAATCAAATTGAAGTAGGCGGGCTTTATGTTCACAGACGCTGAGCGCGAATTTTAACAGTGCAACTCGACGCTTCAGTGTACGGTCAAGTGCGAGATAAGATGTAAGTATATATTTGACAGTTTTTTGGTCATAAATGTTAAACGAATGACAAAAAATAATTAGGCAAACTAATATAGTTTTGTCTAATTTCGCCATTTTTAACTGAAAATAGGCCTATGTAACATATGGCCTACGTGTAATAGTTTAGGCTACTGTCATTGTGAGGGGACAAGAAACATGAACAAAGCCTTTTTTATCATGTTAGGCACAGTGTGTGTACATATTGAGAATAAAATACAAATTGTAGCCTTTAGTAAATTAAAAAAATCCAACTTTAGGAGGGAAAGAGACAGGGCAAGATAAAAACAAAGAGAAAAGAGTGTGATGCTGACGAGGAGAGAGAAAATAATCAGCTGCCCACTGACATGGTTTTAAAGCTGTTATTATCGATTTTTTTTTTATTTTTTTTTATTTATTTATTTATTTTTGCCTTCACACCATCTTAAAATGCACATCTGTAGTTCAGAGAAATCCAAAATTTTCTCGGGAAACCCCCGAACCCCTAACCAGCCTGCCTCAAATTCGGGACTATAGTGATTATAAAACCATGAAACCAACCAGGTAATGAAGCTAGTTAATAGTAAGCATTACTAAAGTGTAGCTTTATATATTTTTTATATATTATATTTTTTTTATAAATCACCCCTAAATGAAAATGTTTTATTTTTGGAGGGGGGCATCATAAAGAAATTATGCCTAGGGCACCAAAATGGCTAGCAGCGGCACTGTGTGAAAGCATAAATGAATAAATACAATTTTATTTGTATTGCGTGCACGGCAGAGAGGGAGAGATCGAGAGACCTTTCGAGTGTGCCTCATGAAGCGCATGAAAGACAGAGAGCATCCTGATTGGCCGATTGCTAAAAATCGAGAATCGAATCGAACTGTGACCTTAGAATCGAAAATGTAATCGAATCGAAGGATTTGGAGAATCGTGAGACCCCTAATATGGATTGCATATCGAATTACGATTTAGGTAAAACTGTCAAACTGTCATCTTTGTACTACTAACTGTTGACCTCCAGTCCCTTTGTTACTATTATCATTACTATTACTATTATTATCACCCATCATTTCCTATCCCTTCTCCATCATCCATAAGTCTGTAAAAAAGCCAACAATAATATACACTGAAACTATAATCTACAGGTCCAGGTGTTCTGACTCACACAGGCTTCAATAAGGATTAGCTCTGACTCTTTCCAAAGGTCCCTAATGAAAGGTGGGAATCTTTTGTTGAGGCCCGGGGGGGTCTGAATAGTAGTGCGCCTTGAAAAAGTGTCCTTATGCACCGTGACTGGGGCAAAACAGCCACCGGCCTTGGGAACGGACCTAACTGTGGTTGCCATGGAAACCTGCGGATGTGGAGCATTAAAAAGTGGCGCCTGCGAGTTACTAACATAGCGTGGCAGCATCCCTCTTCACGTGTCAAAGCGATAATCCTCTCGCTTCTCCCAGCCTCCTCCTGTCCATCCCGCTCTTTAACCAGACGCCGTATCAGAGGACATCCAAAAAAGCCTTCACTTCTTTCTCTGAAAGTCGCCGCTTTTGGCTTCGGCATCATGTAGTTCCTGACATCACAGTGCAGTTGAACATTATATATATATATAGATGTGTTTAAATGCAGTGTGCCTGTGGAGAGGCTTAAGAGGTTGGCTGTGAAATAGCGCTCTTCTGCTTTTGAGTGGCAGAGAGCGAGAGCAGGAATGTGTTCGGAATACATTTCCCCGCTCCGCGCCAATCAATGTGACCCACTGAACCCGCGCTATTAGTTTCTCATCAGAAGGACACATGACTGCAAGAGAGCCTTTGTGTTTAAACTTGCTTCACCCCGACTTCAAGGTTAGACGGATTGATCTTCTAACGTGACGGTGTGCCCTTGCTTTACAGTAATTGTGTTATGTTGTTAGGCACATGATATGGTTTACAGTCACCTCTTCAGAGATACATGGAAGCTTCACATGAACATCACTAATTGCTATTGTAATGAAAAATGCAACTGCATTAATTATCATTATGCAAACTAAAAACAATATAATTCGAAGAATAATACAATTAAATTGATCAACAATTATATTGTAATAATAATAGTAAATATTGTCATTGATATTATTGTTGTTGTTGTTGCAATTGTTACTTAATTTAATCTATTGTCAAATTTTGTATTGTTATTATTTTTATTCTTTTTTTATTTTATTTTTAAAAAATAATGTAGTATATCAGGTAATGTATTTATTATTTTATATTTTATTAATTTTAATATAATGTATTATGTCAAGTAATGTATTATTACTATTAGTAGTAGGTAGTAGTAGTAGTAATAGTAATAATAAAATAAAAAATTGTAAAAGTAACAAATTCATGTATTATTAAATTATTAATTTATTTACTTTTTAAAATTTAGTAGTAGTAATACATTAGATCAAAAATTATTAATAAATCAACAATAATAATGTAATATTATAATAATAATAGCAATTGTTGTTGTTAATATTGTTGTTATTTTTGATATTGTTATTGCTATTCATTTATTTAATTTACTTTTTAAATATGTATTATATCACAATGTATTAATATAATCATTATTATTATAAATATAATGTTTTTATTTTAAAGGACGTATTATATCAAGTAATGTATTGCTATTATTAATAGGAAAAATTGTTTTTTAAACAAATTCATGTATTAAATTTATAAATTATTTTTTTATTAATAATAATACATTATTTAAACAATAATTTGATTTCTAGGTTAATAATAATAATAACAAGTGTTTTGTTGTTAATGCAAATATTGTATGATTATTATTATTAAGATCATTATTTTTATTTATTTATTTTTTATGTGACTTCATGTCTTTTTTGCCTGGATAAGCACCAGTAGATATTACATTGCAGTTCAGATCACAATATGTGGCAAAATAATAATTATGTTTTTTAGTTAGTGATTCATGCAGCAGTATTTCTTAACCTACAACTTAACCAGCAAGACCTCTGTTGTTAACCAGCTTCACCAGCTCAAGTTAGGTTTTGTTGGCTATATGCCAGTGTGGCAATGCCGGAACATTATTCCTGTTATCAACTCTGCATTTGCTCTGTTCCCCAGAAACGCCCTTATTTACCAGCTATCCCACATCACCACACTTCCCTTTAAACACTGTGAAGTGAATAATATTTTGGAGGACAAGCCACTGCTTTTGGCTTCTTAAAACCATTTTAAACTTCAATTTTCCATTCTTGTTCCAAAGCTTTGAGTCAGAACTGTGAAAGGAAACGTGTATGCTTTGAGTCCTCTTTCCTGCCTGTCTTTTTCTGCTTTGCTTTGGACTCCCAGCGGTTGCTTCTTTCATATTTAGCGCTGACTCTGGTTGTTGACCAATCGTTAATCATTGCTGTCCATGCAGTGAGGAAACTGCCAGGCTAATAGAGAGAGGAGGGAAAGCCAGTCTTGCATGAGTGCTTTATTTAACAGGCCTTAGAGAGTGGCCTTCTCTGTTTTTCCCTTGTTTAGTCCCTGGCTGCATGGAGAGGGACGTTTCAACTTGTTTACAGGTCAAGTGAACACTTTGAACAGATAATCGGTAGAGGAAAACAACTTTAGCTTCAGTTTGCTGGAGATGACTCACTTTAGCAAAGGCTTGATCCAAATTTGCAACTTCACATGCACAAACAATGTTCCTATTAGGGGTTAAACCAAATTAAAAACTAAAACAAAACAAAAAACTATCAAATACATTTATTAAAAATGAATAAACTGTTAGTGGGTGGTATTTATTTATTTTGTCGGCTGAAATTGGATATTTAATTTTCGCAGCTCATTTACCTTTTTTACATTTGCATTACCTTTGTTGTTAAATATAATGTGCAGCTAATCTCAAAAGTTCTAAAAAAAAATTGGATTTTTCCATTTTGTTATGATATTGTAACGCTTAAATTCACTTTTATGGTTCAAAACTGTGGATTTTAGTGTTTTATTTTTCATTTGTCTTGAAAATATTGTATATAATTTTAATATCGGCCAATAATCGGTAATTGATCATAATATTACAAAAATCATCAATTTTAGAGTGGATTTTGATATCGGTGCATCCCTAAAAAAATGAGGTTGTGGCATCATATCATTTAGGCTAATATTATAGATCTGTGATTATCGATGGTTTCATGAAGAAACCATAGATTCAGTGACTATAGCATTCGTGAAATAAAATTACTCGTATTATGGGACTTTGGTCATGACCTCTGCTCTGTTTAGGGACTCGTTATTCCATTTATGTTTGGTAAATGTCTGTGAAACTTGTTCAGTTTATGTCTCAGTTGTTAAATTTCTTTAAGTTAATAGACATTTTTAGACATGTTAATACATTTGCTGGAAATAAAGCAGGTGAAAGTGAGAACACATTTTATTTTGCATGCTCAATTGCAACTGTATGGGAATTTGCTTCTCTCGATCTGCTGTCCTATCAGTGAAAACATAAAGAGAGAGAAGCATCTCCCCATTAGTCCTTTCTACAGTTCCGGCCATCTTCAATGGCGCTAGCTGACAGATGGCTTTCGCTCATTGCTCTTTCAATTTTTTACTAGCAGTCCAATGCGCTCAGACTCATGTCAGCTCCTCACCAGCTCTCTGCAGGGAGGCTAGTGCAGAGAACACCTCAAGTGTTAGTTAAGCCAAGTGTACAATGAAAAAAAAAGACTTTTTTTGCACGCTTGCGAAATATTAGTCAAAGTATTACAACATTTTATCAGTCTCAGATGCTCTGAAAATGTAGAACAAGTTTGTGCTGTTAGCCTGGAATAACCTTTTACATTTATTCATTATTTATTTAAATGTATTATTATTTATTTCAATATAATATATTGTCATGTTACGTCACATTATGTTACATCACATTACATTACAGAATAAGTGTGTGCTATGTTTGGAATAATCTTTTCAATGTATTATTTAATATTTATTAAAATGTATTATTATTTATTTAAATACATGTTGTATTACGATACGTCACATTAGGTCCATTACATTACAAAACAAGTGTGTGCTGTGTTATTTTATTTTTTATTTTATTTTACATATTTAATAATGTTTTTAATTTATTTATTTTTATTAATTATTATTTATCTAAAAATAATATAATGTTATGTTACGTCATGTCACATCACGTTACATCAAGTTACATTACATTACAGAACAAGTGAGTGTTTGTTTGGAATAATCTTTTCAATGTATTATTTATTTAAATGTAATTATATAAAAAAAATATAATATATTTAAATAAATAATACATTGAAAAGATTAAAGCATGGTAAAGTGAAAAAGTAGTCTCCAAGTGAAAATTAAAACAAAAAATAGTTGGAATCTGAGTTTGTGTGTGTGTGTATAGGTTATTATATCGTGTGAACCATTTAATGCTGGGCGGTATACCGGTTCAGACGAAAGTCGATGTATATTTTTGTTATGATATAAATTTTTAATATACCGCTGTATTTCATTTGCTGTGACGCGAGACACTGTTTCAGACGGACCCGTTACAATGTTGCACTTCTAAGCAGCGACTGCGAGGCGAGGCCGAGGGTATACAGCAGTGCTCTGGTGTTACGTCAGGGAAGATTGATGCTGCAGAACTATGGCGTTTTCCTGTCATGTCAAGAGCACACTATTGTAGCGCGAAAGTACATTAAAATAATGCACGTAGCGTGAATCTCTGCTCGCGTGCGGAATATAATGATACACGCTGGGCTCGCTCAGAGAATCCTGCACATAAAACGTGTTCATTGCAATCGTGAATCTCTCCTCTTCCCCAGTTAACAATTTTAGGTTATAAAGAACGTTTCTGATAACGTTCCCATTAAGTTATAAAAACGTTATTTCTGATAGGAACTTTCAAAACATCAATTTATTCTTTTTACGTTGCATTAACATTATTTCTTGGTTATAAGGATGTAATTAAAAATGTTATAAGAACGTTAATTCTCCCGTTATATAAACGTCTGTATTAACGTTCTTGCTTGGCTATAAGAACATCATTCAAACGTCATTAGAACGTTCAATTCTATGTAATTCAATTAAACCTCAATTCAATTATATAAACGTTGTATTTTAATGTTATTTCCTGGTTATAAAAAATGTTATTTGAGTGTTAAGAAACACCTTTAAACATGTGATTATGCATGAAAAAAACCGTCATAAACCGGAAACCGGCTTAATGTTGAAAAAAAAAATTATGTTATAAATTTTTGGTCAAACCGCCCAGCACTAGAACCACTTGAGATGACCTTTGCCATAAAGTTAATACACTTGTGGTCTAAAAGCTTTGTGTATGTAGACTGGTAGGTGTGCTGTCATGGCAACAGTGGCCGTCGGGTGCAAATGTACATCCAGCAACATGTATCCGCAGTCACGTCCCACTCTCCTGGCTTTGATCAACAACACTGTCTGTATTTTTCTTTCCCAGAGCCATACGATACAGAACGTCACAGTGTAGACAATACACTCGATCTCTGGCTGCCACAAGCGGCTTCTTTCCCTCGTTCGGACTTATACGATTGAAACCTTGGTATACACAATCTAGTTTATCTAACCCTGTCAGATCCATTGAGCCACACCATTTTTTAATGCTACCTTACATAAACTTCTCGCTTGAGCAGGTCGACGCAATCTCAAAGCGTCCCTCTCGCTGTTCATCTTTGTTTAACCACGATCATGTTTCCAAACATCTCTCGTTCTTCGCTTTTAAGACCTCCATTACGTCAGTCATTGTCAGTCTTTATTGCTGACTGAAAAGAATGTCCTTGACATTACAATCAGCAGGGGATGTCTGACCCAGTTCTCTCTCTCTCTCCATTGTCCAGGTGGATGGTGGGTCAATTATGTGAATTTTCTTTTTTGAAAAGAGTAATTTATTAAAAAAATATTTTATAAATGCAATTCAATTCACACATGCAGTAGCCTGATGTTTAAAGTGTATATATATATATATATATATAAACTTTAAATAAATGATTAAAATGTGAAAAGCTTTTTCATGGACACTCTTATCTGTCACTGACCCTGGTTCCCTGGTTGGAAGATTGCAGTGTTGTGATTTACTGTCCTTGGCAAGCAGCGTGGGATTTCTGTTGCACAGGGCCGCTCGCGTGCGACCCGCTGCTAATGGGTTAGAGGCTAGGCTAGCTGACTCGATTTAGTCAACTCATGTTCTGCTGTCATTTTATTAGCTCTTTCTTTCTAAACTGATCAGAGGCCTGTTATAAACTTGTAATATCCTGTCGCCCTGTGGTGTTTTTAGTACTCTCATGTATGATTGTGTTTTAGACTGAACTGAGACCTGTGTTGCTAAAAAAAAACTCTTGAGGTCCATTTTAGTGGTTTTGACACCCATCTCGCAGTTCTTACAACCGCCTTTTGAAAATGCGAGATGTTCTCTGCGTCTCCTTTGAAGGTGCAGAACATTTCCTCACTGTTATGAGCTGGCGAGTTCAAGCATGTCAGATTTGTCTGGAAACTGTTACAGTGAAGCGAGAGATTCTTAGTGTCTTTTTTAAACACATGTATGAACAGTTGGAAATGTTTAGTTCTACTGTTAACTCTAAACCACCACCTGCAGTGGGTTCAAAACAGTGTTCTGTCCTAATAAAAAAAGATATCCCATTTAATATGTGTGAAAATATCAATTCCCATACCTCATAAATCACAGAGTTGTATTATATTATATGGACATTTGACTCTTTAACCCCTTAATATGTTGTCCAGCTGGATACAATGAGCACTTTCAAGTGGATTTGCCACATAACTGGCATCAAATCTTTGTGTTTCATTTGAAAGACATGGTGACATCAAACTATATCATGTTTGTTTGTTTGCTGAGGTTTTTGAGTAGAGATGCACCGATCGACAGGCCAGGAATGGGCCAATTTTCCGAATGATTGGCCCAGACCAGTGACCGGCTGGACAGTCTCACGTGTAGCCAGCGGCACAGTTTTAGCTTACCTCAAGGGCATCTAAGTTGTAGGTGTCTTTGTTTCCACCGTATTTTCAATTTTGATATTTTTCGGTCAAACCGTTGTTGTCTCTCAGTCATATAATGGAGGTTTAGGGGGTCCTCCCCTCGGTTCACCTCAAAGAGCATGCACAGAGAAGTCAAAATTAAACATAATTGAATGACTCATAAATGTAAGTACTCATTGATGGCCTAAGACACGAAACGAGCGGTTTGTGTGAGAAAACGAACAGTATTTATATTGTTTTTACCTCGTGAAACCACAGCCATGTCCAACTGATCTGACGACACGGGCGCTTCAGTCTGCGCATGATCATATAAATCGTATAAATACTGATCGTTTCGTGTCTTAGGCCATCAATGTGTACTTACATTTACGAGTTTTTAATTGGGGTTTTGTGTGTGAAAAAAGGATTTTGAGTATACTTGGTTTGTTTGCTGATATTTTATCTTTTTCTGAGTTTTTTTGAGGTATTTGATTTTTTTTCTCTTTTTTTGTCAAGGTTTTGTTTTCAAGGTACTTGAGAGATGAGGTATTTGAGTTATCTTTTAGCTGAATTTTAAAACAGGCAATATTGTTGTAGTAGCTATTCAAATCATTCATACAGTTGCCAACTCAAAATGTGGCCACAACTGGAAAAGAAACTTGAATTTTGATACTTTTGGTTTGAGGTCAGACACAACTGTCATGTCTAAGTGGGCGGTTATTAGCTAGAATATGCTTGAGTAAGTGAACCAGAACTTATGGTGATAGCAAAAAGTCTAGCTACGTAAGACTGAGGTTATACTATGCGCTTCAGCACAAGTTTTTTGCCCATGTATTAGAGGTTGCCCACTCTCAACAAGCTTTCCCTTTAATATTCTCACTGTACACTTGCTTTCCATTGACATTTGCAGTTACTTTATGTTTGTGATAGTGTATCTAAAAACGGTCAGGTCTAGAGGGACAGAAGTGAGCAAGGGATGGAAAGAGAGGGGCGGAGTGTTGGTAATTGAGTCTTTTGTTTTTTTTTCTTCACGAGTGAGAGTTTGAAGAGAGAGAGGTCAGAAATAGCTTGGAACAACAGGCCAGTGTTTCTGCCTGATTTGATTACATTCCTGGCAGTGAGTTTTTATGTTTCGCTCTTGAGGGAGCCGCTGGAAGGTTACTGGAGATCAGCAAACCTGCTACCCCTCCTCTTTCCATCTTCCTGCCGATTGACATTCCCTCCGACAGCGGCCTGACGAGAAGTCTTCAGTCGGAGAAAAGCTTCCTGTGAGGTTAATTGATAATGCCAGCTGCCCACTCCACATCACAGAACCCACTGCAGTTCTCCACCACTGAGACTGGAGGTCTGGCTGTCTCTTTCACCACAAACCCTCAGTTTGGTTGGATTCAATCTATAAAATAAAAAAAGTTGAATATAAGTTTGAGCAATTCTGCTTCAAATCATTTAATGATGTTTCTAAAACCTCTGGATTCTAAATAATGGAGTTGATGAAAAGCCAATAATCAAATTTGAACGGTTACATCCCTAGTATTTGGTCTGTTGCACTGTGTTTCGGAGTAAACGGTGGCAATGTTTTCCTGCAAGCAGCTCATGAGGTGGGGTTTCCACCATCTCAAAGTGGCTCAGTTCACAGCAGACTTCATCTCTGCATGTGCTTGTGTGTTTAACATGCATTTGGTGACAACAGTAGTCTATATTGTCATCCAATGAGCAGAAGCGATCATATCCAATCCCTCAATTGTCTTTCACAGACAGGTCTGAGACCGGTCACTCACCACAGCGTCTGGTAGATAAGGCTCAACACTGTACAAAAACACCTTTATTTTTGCAACTCACAAAAATAATCATGTTCGTAACATACAGTACACTGTTTGTCAAAAATGAACAGCAGTTAAATAGCGATTGTTACCAATTAAAGGGATAGTTCACCCAAAAATGAAACTTCTGTCAGTATTTACTCACCCTCATGTTGTTCCAACCCCGTAAGACCTTCGTTCATTTTCGGAACACAAATTAAGATATTTTTTGATGAAATCTGAGAGCTGGATCACTTCTCTGTAGGCTTCTTAAGGGAGTGAAACTTGTTCTCCGAAAAGTTAAATTTATTATTCTAAGTTTATCAAGCAACGAGAATACTTTTTGCGCAAAAACAAACAAGCAAAAATAACAATTTTATTCAATTATTAATTTCCTTATCTGTGTGCCTCCGAGTGAGCCTTACTAGTATAACAGCATAAGCTTCTGTTGTTGTACGTCACACGCATCATGCACATGACTAGCTTCGGCCAATAGTGAGCCTACGTGTGACGTAGCTTTACGCTATCACACTAAGTTAACTGACTAGAGGCCCACAGAGAAGGAAATGAATAGTTGAAATAAAGTCGTTACTTTTGTTTGTTTTTGCGCTCAAAAAAATTTCGTCACTTGATAAACTTAAGATTGAGCCACTGAAGTCACTTGGACTATTTTAACGATGTCTTTAATAGCTTTTCTGGGCCGGCAAGTTTCAATCTTATGGACTAGTATGGAGGAGTGATCCAGCTCTCAGATTTAATAAAAAAAAATTGTAATTTGTATTCCAAGTAAAAACTGACATAATTTTCATTTTTAGGTGAACTAACCCTTTAAGTAAACTACACATAGTCAGCCCAGTCTAACTATAGAAACATCAAATAAATGTTGGTTAATGGTTTGTTGTTGTTTTTTGCAGCCACTGAATCAGAATTGCTTTTTGTGTCCTTCTAAACCATAGAGAGCAGTTTAACTCCTGAATCCCGACTGTTAGGAAGTGGATTGTAATGGATAAACTATTGGGGAGTTGATGTATTTTTCTTTTTTTAATTAGGACTCCAACCATGTGAGGTGTGGTTTAGCACTACAGACACTGTGGCCATGACAACCCAAGCGGGTGGGTGGGTGTATGAGTATATGCAGCTGTTAGGGTGGAGATGAGATATTCTCTTCCTCTCTCACACTCATTCTCTCGGAGTCTCGTCTCTGTAATGAGATAAGGAGGGATTCTGAATGTATTATGTATTCTTATTCTAAATAAATCCTCTCATGGGCTCTCACTCAGTCTTCTCCCACAATATGTCCTGGGATCACAACCTAACGCTAATTAACTGGAAGTTTTACTTTGAAGGGCAGGCTTTTGGCTTAAATGTCATTTTAAAAAGTGCTGCGAAGTTGACATGCCGATTGTGCACAAATAAAAACATTATTTTACAGATTTATTAGTTTATTAGTTTTGACAGATCAATATTCTCTATTCTTTGTAATGTATTTATATTTTGAAAAATGTATCCAATGTTTTTGGGTTTTTTTTGTCAATACAATGAAAGTTGATTGTGTCCAATGTTGCAAATGATGACTCCAGTGACCATGTCCTTGTAGTGCACTATAATTCACTTATTAAAGGTGTGTGTGTGTGTGTGTGTGTGTGTGTGTATGTACTTCTGTTTGTGAGCATCTGTAATTGTGTGTTCTTTTCCAACCACGCCTGACTGTTTGTTACTCTGCCCCCGTGCTTGTTAGGAAAATCATGTCTGTAGACTTTCATCTTGATCATAAGGAATCAACATAAAGCAGACTAAATCACACAGGGACCTTTGCAGATGAGAAGAGCTCTGAAAAAAATGTTGAAGACACTTGATATTAACACATTAGAATAGTTTGTGAGATCCAATGAGGCCAAATTGCCATATGGTGAGGGCGAATTTTGGTGGGAATTGGAAAAGAGTGAGTGAGAGAGAGTGTGTGTGAGAGAGAGAGGGAGGGATGGATAGTGGATGTTCTATATTGTGGGGTATTTTTAGTGTCTGAAGAGCCTCTTTTTTGCTTTTTCCCAGAGACAAGGATTCATCATTCCTATCAGCTAGCATGGCAGTAGTTTAGCAGTTATATATCTGCTCAACTCAGAGTGGTTCTTTATAATAGTAATGCCATTAACACTCTCTAATAATCTTTTCCTCTTTTTTTCCTTCTCACTCTTGTTTTCTTTTATACTGAGCTTTAATTAGCACCTTTAACAACAGCACTGTAAACTATTATGCTTTACTCTGTCTGGAAAAGGCAGCTTCCGATACAACAGTGAGTTTTTTTCTTTTTACATATCTATATTTTTCAAACATATTTTTTAGATATTTAGTTGCAGTGGTGCTACAATTAGACAGCCAGATGCATTTAGAGGAACAAATTATGTGGTTTGGAACCTCTTTATGAACTTGAATGCCTTTTATGCAAATGAGTTGCACAATCTGATTAGAATCAGGTAAACCTGAAACCAGCATAATTATATGGGGAGTCCAGTTAAGACCAGTAGTTCTCTAGTTTAAGCATGTTTGGCACATCCCTGGCTATTACAGCAACAACATTAAATGTTATATATGGTTCAAGTTTCACGATATATGATAATTGATTGGAAAAAGTTGGTCCAAGCTGGTTTGAATGATGGTGGCGGTGCATAGACTTGGTAGACCATCTTTACCATATAATGTGAGAGCCACAGTGAACTGTATGATCATGATGGATTTAGTTTACTCACAGAGATTGAGAAATTATTTGATCCACCGGATCCATCAGAGCTGTAGTGGGTGAGAGCTGCACCCTTTATGGGGAAGCTTGTTCACCAAGGAAGTCTTGCTGTTTCTACTAAGAAGCCTCATAGTGATACCAGCAAACCAGCATTCAAAACACTCCTATTTTTCATTTAAGTAGGTCAACCTGTAAATGGCACCTTGACTAAAATGATGGAAACACTTTCAATCAGCTGCCATGTTTATTGATGACCTCAGACTGAGTCTGCCCATGTATTTCCAGCCAGGTTGTAAAGGGATCTGAGACAATTTGTCTGATAGGCAGCATCGACACTCGCAGAGAGTCGATTTAATGAGAATCTCATCTTGTGTCCACTTCACGTGCTTCGTATACGATATTCTTTGAACCCCTCCTCCGAAAAGGCCGCCAACCTCTCCTAAAATATGGCTGACCCAATTACAACATAACGGTGTCTGCCATTTTATCATACGATCTGAAAAATCTGCTCAGAGTCCCAGTGCACTCTAATGTAACTAAAAAAGCCAATGTCTTGAACAGATTTGACAATTATCTTCGTCTCTCGGGTCAGCGTGCCATTGTTATTTGCATTCAGAACTAGAGCAGGGATTTTCCACATCTACTCAGCCATAATGTCCTTTCCATACAAATTAATGGCTTCAAAACCAAATATATGTGTTTGTATTGATCAAAAAGCCTCACTGAATGATTAACAATCAATCATGTTTGGGATATTTAGGCTTTGCCTCTCTGTTCCTGGTTTAGCTGGAGCATGTATTAATTTGGTACATCTGTAGAAGTCCTTTGAGGACTCAGTGCTGTGGGGAGGGGCCAGATGTGCCAAAATATCTTAAAATAACCTGACTAACCTTCCTCTTCTACTACTGAAAAACTAGTTACCAGGCAAGAAGTCAGGCTGTTTATTGATGGTGAAGGTTATTATTTTTGTGTGTTAAAAGATTAAGGTTAGTCCCAGCAAACATATTTAGGTTCTACGAACATTAGTTTTAAGTTCCCAGAACGTTCCTAGAACTTTCCCTTAAGGTTAAGGGAACATTCCTGGAACATTCTCCTTATAAAAATGGAACCTAAAAATAGCCTACATACAACGTTCCTATAACGTTCTTGCTTGGTTCCCAAAAAATAACCTCATGGGACCATTCGGGAACGTTAGGGGAACTTTCTGTGTTTGCTGGGGGGTTAATGTAATGTAGCCAAGTTGGACATGGACTCTATCCCACACTAACCTTACCTCAATATCAACCTAACATTGCTCTCTGATTTTATGTGTAGGTTGGACGGAAATGGTAGCTTGATAAGAATGTTGATTGTTAGTCATTGTGAGGGCAAAAAAGGGTGTGAAGATGCTTAAATCTTTATTGCAGTGAAGACTCAAGCTAGACTAAAGACCCACACTTAAGTTAAAACAAATGCAGTTTGTAAATGTGTTCTCAAAGTTCTTTTTTTTTAAATTGCGGTTTCTTTGGTAATAAAGCTCAGGCCTTACACTGTCCAAGATGGTTCTTGATGCCCTGCTCCCATTCTCACAGTATTGTAAATTTATGAACCTTATCCAAATGGCAATAGCAATTTTTTGGACAGTTGTCCATCGCTGTGATACCTTTTGTGGTAATGCCGTTATACGGTTGAGTGGGATTCATATCAAGTCAGCATGTTGTTCCTCCTGTTCCAGTAATGTCCTACTAAGGTAAACTGCATTAAGCATGATACACTTGTGAAGATATTATATGATGGTACTCATTAACAAGTCATTCTACTCATTGTTGGATAAGGATGGTCTCCAAATTTTTGCACATTTCAATTGAATTTTTTTTTTGCTTTATGGATTACGAACAGGAATCCTATACAGATGCCTTGATAATATTGATCCACAAAAGAAGCTCTTTGTTGTATTGTGTGCATATGGTACATCCAGTCTCATATTTCTGTTCTAATCAAAATGCACTTAAATTTCATGCTTAATGCATACAAAACATGCCCCCTTTAGATAGATTGGACTCCTTCCGTTCCTGCAGCAACCCAGAAATCAGGAATCACAATGAAGCAACGCCAATGATTCTGGGGTACAGGATAAATCAGACAAGCCTCTTTATGGCTCCTATATTTATGATGGCTGATTAATGTGTGTAAGGAGAGGCAAGCTGTTTTTAAAGCTATGTAATTTATGTTTTTTTCAATTACTCTCAGTCTTATGACTCTGAGATTGTTAATATGGCATTATGGGTGGCGGTGGATCTTAAATGCAACGTTTTTTTGCTCCAGGATATTTTTTGGGGGGTTGCTAAGGGGGCTTAAAAGTTCAAACGGGGTGCTAAGAATAAATATTCCCTAATGAAAAAAGTATACTTTATTGCATTTGAAATATATTCCTTTTTTTCAATAATACATTGCAAATATACTAACAAAATGTCTATCTTTAAATATATTAAAAGTATATTAGCATCATGCTTTTACTTATTTTCACAATACAACTTCTAACAAACTTTAAAACTGGAAAAGAGTGCGGGTGTCGAGATCGTGTTTACAAAAATTTTATCTTTTCTGCACCAGTGCTAAGCTAATTTTTGGGTGGGGCTAAAAGCAAGCTCCAGTCTAGCGCTGCCTCTGAACATCAGTAATCGCTTACCATAGGAATGCTAAACAGCGGTAGTGTCCAATAAATTCAGTTTTGAGTGGCTGCCAGAGACATTGCTTTACAGTTAGGTGGTTGGTGTTCTAGATGGATGCTATCCTGTTGCTGTGATGTTCTTTTAAGATATTGCTATTCGTTTACTGGAGTGTTTTAGCATGACAGTCCATTACTAGAATGTTCTGGATGTTGCTAAGGAGTTGCTACTGTATGTGGCTGCTAGGGGGTTACTAAGGTGTTAGGCCGTGGGTCCACCAAAGTGTTTTTCCATGCGCCTGGTGTACGTTTTCAATTGTTTTCAATGGGAGCGCCGCGTTTTTAAACGCCATGAGCGTAACGAGACGCTGAGCGTTTTTTTCAGCGCTGGCATTTTCTACTGGTCGCGAGAGTTGTGAAATGTTTAACTTTGGATAAAAATTGCTAGGGTGTTTTTAGGCAGTTGCTAAGATGTGATTGGTGTTTTCTCTGGCCTTTGCTAAGCAGTTGTGAGGGTATTATAGGTGGTGTGTTGCTAGGCATTTGCTTGAATGTGGTAGGTGGTATTTCAAGGTAGTTACTAGGGGATTGATTGGTTGTTGCTAGGGTGTTGTGGTAGTTGCTTACTGGCCCGGGTCTGAAATAACCCAACCCTTAGATTTCTATTAAATTACAGTATCTGACATGTTAAAAACTATGATTGCTGGTGTCTGGTAACCTGACTCCGCCAGATGGATTTGCTCCGCATATCCATCTGGAAACCTTCCGTTGAAGAAGTTTTGGTAAGGGGCGAAAATACTGGTTAGCTGATTGGCCTATGTTGGTGATAGACGGGCCAAATCAACCAATCAGATCAACGAAGCACATGACATACTGAACTTGCTGCTGCAGGTAAAGGCTCGTTAGCTCAGCAAAGCAACATGTCGGCAAAAGGATATTTGCCGTTTATGTAACTACAATTTGCGAATAAAAGGCACCATTTCAGCTGCCCGGTCCATATTTCACAAGAAGGATGCAAGAGAAAAAAGCATTAGCGAGCGGCTAAAAGAATTAGGACTACCGCTGTCTGAAAATGTTTCTAGATCGCGTTGCTTCCGCTTGATTGCGTCACACCTCAACCCGCCTCAAAGCCAACGCTGATTGGACGTTCGTCTGGTGAACTGCTCCCAAATTTTCTTCAACGGAGAGTATCCAGACTGATCTGCGAGTGAAACCTTGAAAGCTCGCGAGATCAGGACTGGTCTCATCGAGGCTAGGTGTCTGGGGTAAGTTTGAGTATGGCTTCCATTCATTTTCATCGGTACATTTCTTCCAATCATTTTCCTGCTATTTCTTTCCAATCTCTGTCAATAGAAGTGGAGGGGGAAAAAGGCTACAACATGAAACAAATCACAAGCATGTACTTATATCTCCATCGAAAAATAGGTACATGTAAGTGAACCAAGACAGCAGGTGAAAAAATAAGCGAAGAGAAATGGAGCAGGAAATTACAGGGATACAGTCCAATAATGGGCTGCTTTGGTTCGGTTTCTACAGATCATCCCGGTGATCTGAATGCCAAGGAGTGAGAAGCTGAATTGGGTTTGTCGAGATTTAAAGTTAAGTTCTCCTGTGAGGGGAACAATCTGTTTCTTCTCAATCGTCTCATTGATTTTGTGTTTAGCTTGGGCAGAAGGGGTACCTAAGGAGTAGTTTACTAAAACATGAAAGTTCTGTCGTCATTTACTCACCTTTCTAAACCTATATCTGTATGACTTTCTTTCTTCTGTTGTTCACAGAAAAAATATATATTTTGGAAAATGTCTGAATGATCTCAATGGTCAAAAACAGTTCTTAAACATCTCTTATGTGTTGGATAACATCAGGCTTAGTTACTGTAATGACAATGTTTTGGGATTAGCTTTCCCTTTAATCGTAAAGCATGTATTTACATGCTTAAAGAATGCCTCATCAGATTGTAAAACTGGACATGAGCTCATAATGATTCACATGTGATCTGTGGAAAGTCATTGGTTAAAAAGCAGCATTATGTGTAGTGCATACCAGAGCAACTACTGTAGGTAAAGTGGATGATCGCTATGATACGGGGCTCTTTTGTTTCGCCCTCATGTCTTCTCCAATCTCCCTCAAAATATCCTGTTTGTCTTTCCAGACTAAAGTTCACTCAGACCAACCCAAATATGATGTAAAGAAGAATAAGACCTATGATCATCCCTCCATTTATTAAACCTTCGTCAATATTACCTTTGATATCGGCCTTCCTTTGTTGCGGCGCCAATGTTTATAAGAAAAGAAAGTCTCACAAAGATAGGCCTTGTTTAACGCAACCATCCCGGTCTCTCATTGCTAGCAGCTGGCTGGTGATGTTTACAAATCACAGCTGGAGGTTCTTGGGTCCGTCTTCCAAAGCCGTTCGGGATTCTTGCTCCGGTTCCGAGTACAAACGCTTCCAGATTGTTACTCTATGGGGCCTGACTCTCATACCAACTGGGGCATGAGAAAATAGTTTGGGAGTGCACATAGACGCACACTCGCACATAGTGTGGTCATTAGCATAAGAATTTGTGACTCACTGTTTTAGATGTTCAGAGAGTTATTTGAACATCTGGCAATACTGCCATTTAACGTATTAGGGAAGTTCTTAACAATTAAAAAACGGTAATGTCATGTACGTAAACAGAATGCTCATAGCAACACATATTGAATGGTTTAGAGTGAACAGAAGACAATTTGTACATGCTGACTGATATGACAGAATGGTCCTAGATGAACTGTAGCTTTAGATGTCATATGCCCAGACCAGCCTTGGACTAGTCAATCACTTTGATGCATATTGTATACAAAAATGGCGAGAGCTGATTGATTTTGCCAGACACATGTTGGCTTTTAGCAGCTAAAATCTAATTAGCCGTCACTATTCAGAGGCTGCATCCTTTAAAGGCTGCATTTGAAGGCTGACTAAGAAAAGAACAAGTGGATCCTTTGCAGCCTAGATTCATTTTGCACCTGTGACAAGAGGATTTTTTTTAGAGAAAATGCCAAATCACACTTTTAAAGTATTTTGTTTCAACTTACTTGAATATCGAATATAGATTTGCTGGTTGGGTATTTCCTCTTCCACAGTAGGCCTAATCAATGCTATAATTAGCCAATATGTGTGTGTGTGTATGTATATATATATATATATATATATATATATATATATATATACACATTTTTTTAATGTGCAACATGCACGATTAAACAACAAATAATAAAATCTGAACCAGCGCTTCTTCTCCTGTATTGAGAGAGAACATGCAGCGCGTCTGAGTGGTCTTAATACATTGTTCGACAAACGCGGCGGTGCTCACTTAATTTATTTTTCTCATAAAAGCTAAAATAAAATCATCTTTTAAAACTGTAAAAGGTCTACCTTTTTCATGTAAAGTAGGCCTACACTCACAATAGGCTAACGCCAGAACTCAAGGTAAAATGCATCTATAAATCTGAGTCTTGTGTATTCAACTGCAAAAACGCGCTCTGTGGGAATGTTTTGCCGCAACGATCGTTTGACATTCTTGAAAACTACATGGCTCTATGATCCATCATCTCCAAAATACTTCAGCAGTTTGGAAATTGCGCATGCTAACTTCGCGATTTTGATAACTCAGAGTACACTGCTCTTCCAATCACAGACTCTTTAATGAATTCAGGACTAGTGGCCTCTGGGGCTCTGGTCTTTGCTTTTGTTATTATTGCAAATCACCACACCGCAATCCCTTCCAGATGGCCCCATCTTCTCCCTCGGCCCAATTGAATTGCCAGTTTTTACGACTGCATCCCAAAGCATGTTTTCATGCATCTTTTGTCTACACCCGGAAACTTCTTGCTTTTTTTTGTAAATTCAACAGCATAACTTAATATAACCACTGTTGTGGAGAAGCTCTGGCTTTGTTTAGGGAGTATGCCCTTGAGAGGCACTTTAAAGTCCAACGTTAAAAGCAGATGATGCTCGGAAGAGCATCAAGTCAGATTTTATGTCTGTTGCAGAGGCAGGATTGGCTAATTGAGTGATCTTGTTGAACTTTCTGCTAGGGTCACATAAGATACGTTTTCCTAAATTCACTGAGGCGACAAAACTAGAAGAGAAAAGATAACATCGTAATTAATATCAAGGGAAATTATCAGCATATAGGATTTGTCATTTTGTAGTCCTAGTAGAAGTTACGTCAAAACTAAAGATTTCCAAATGAAAGATTTGGATGAAACGCGTGTAGTATTAAAGTTATATAAACAGCTGCTTACCTCATCCCTTTTACAATTCCTCTGGCAAACCTCCTCCACACCAGCTCCACCTTTTAGTCTCTATGATTAAATCAATCCCAGGGGGTGGTGTTTAATGAAAGTTTGGGTTTCTTTGTACTTTTTCAGTGCAGACAGCAAATCAAATGCATTTAACTTAATTTATATTCTTTAAGGTCTGGACATATACACTTTTTGTTAGACTTAGATATTTATAGAATTTGTGTCCGCAGAATTGTACTTATGAATTTCGTCTGATAGGGCAATCATGCCATATCTGCGGTCCAGAATATCATAGTGACATGGGGATAGTCCTCTTAAGTAATCACCTAGATCACACTAATTAGCAATAGCTTATTAGTTGAGCTATTAGGTGAGCTTTGGAAAGGCATACGCTATTGACATTTAGCTTAAAATTACATTTGGTGCGTTCAAGTCCTACTGGGAAGTTTGTATTTTCAAGATGGAATTTCGTGTCACTTTTGTTTCAGTAAGATGGTGGTGTACCATGTGCGTTGAACTTGAAATTCGATCTTTTCGACATGACTTGAATGCACCAATTTTACCTCAGTTTATATCCATTTCCTAAATTTTCCATCACAATCATTCAAAAGTGTGAAAAAGTGCATAGAGTTTTGTTTAATTTTTATATTACTGTTGTGATTCCTGCTTTTCTGGTGTCCCACAGGAATCAATTATAAGTGCATGTAGAGAGTCACATGCTGTTTAGAGGTTGAGCAGTGTGAGAAGTGGAATGCTTTGAGCCTGGCTGGAGGTTCAGGAAGAAATGAGAGGTATTTTACAGTGTCTGTCACGCAGGGCTAGGAGGAGAAATGGAAGTGCCCAGTGTGGATTTACCTAAAGGTTGTAGACTAGAGATTAAGGGGCCATGGTGGTACCTTGTTTTGTTTGCCCTCTCACAGTCTTTCTTGTTCTCCATCTCTCTAAATCAGTGTCTCGGACTGTTGTTCATACAGTTCAGCTCAAGGGTCAATAATGTACGAGGCATAAAAGTGTCTGTGATTTAAAAAAATATGTAAAATCTACTTGGCTCATTTGTTTCATATGTATTTTATATAGATTTATTCAAGGTTAAAGTTCAACTTATCATTACGTTTTTTGGTAGTTACACCATATGACATTTTACAACCTGATCTAGATATTTTCTATTTTCATAGAAAGGTCAAATTATATAATATTTTAAAAGACTTAAGTGACCTCACTAAAGTGAATTATTACTCGCATGCAGCGTTTGGAAGTTGTAAGTGTATAGGTGTGTGGTCTCAGTGGGACTTCTCATCTGGTACACAAATCCTCTGCACGTCCCCTGTGTGCCCTACTAGGAATGAAAGGACTATACAGAGCTATTTTTCCTACTTAGTATTGAGTGTGTGTGTGTGTGTGTGTGTGTGCGTGCACACAAGCTTGGTGACTAAGTGAGAAGACAATGTTGAGCTCGTTCACAAGTCTATTATCAAAAAAAGATTAGATTCTTCTGTTGAAGTATTACTGGCCCTGGTGAGATACTATCAGACACATCTTACTTTATACTCTACTCTCAATTCAGCTGGACTGTCTGATTGAGATTCCTGGCTGTTCAGAATGGTCTCTTTGATGGTCTTTTTAGTATTTACTAAATGTTTACAATACAATACAATCTAGTTTTATTTGATTATATCATAATGTTCGATCTTGCTTGTGAGTCTGATATATGTATTATAATCCTAATCTTTTTTGAAAGTCACATCTCTGAAATTAATCTGATCTCAGTTACGTGTCTAATCATTCCGAGTAATATCTCTAGTATGCATCTGGTTTGTATCTGTAGTCTGACCTCTGCTACAAGTCTGATCTCTGTTACGAGTCTGATCTCTAGTTCAGAGTCTGATCTCTGTTGCGAGTCTGATCTCAGTTATGAGTCTGATCTCAGTTACTTACAAGTCTGATCTCTGTTACAAATCTGATCTCAGTTACAAGTCGGATCTCAGTTACGAGTCTGGTCTCTGTTCCGAGTATGATCTCAGTTAAGAGTCTGATCTATTTTACAAATCTGATCTCTGTTACGAGCCTGATCTCTGTTACGAGTCTGATCTGTTACGAGTCTGATCTCAGTTACGAGTCTGATCTCTGTTACAAATTAAACCTCTGATTTTAATTGGACCTCAGTTACAAGTCAAATCTCCTCTGTATCTGATTTTTATTGCAATTCAAATCTCTTATACAAAGCTGATCTCAGTTGAATCTCTAATCCGATTCTGATCTCAGGACCAATTTTGATCTCTGTTAGGAATCGTCTGTCATCAAATGTGATCTTAGTTAAAAGTCCAATCTTTGCTTAGAGCAGAGATCAGATCTGCAAGATATCAGATTCAGAGTCAGATCTGTTACAAGTCAAATCTCTGTTATGAATCTGATCTCTATTGCGAGTCTTATCTCTTTTTTGAGTCAAATCGCTTATACAAATCTGATCTTAGTTTCAAGTCTGATCTTTGTTGCGAGTCAAATCTCTAATATGATTCTGATCTCTGTCACAAATCAAATCTCTTCTCAATTGCAAGTCAGACCTCTGCTCTGAATTTGATCTCTGTTGCTGATGTGATCTCTGCCCTAAGTCTGATTTCTTACGAGTCAGATCTCTGCTCTGAACTTGATCTTGGTTGTAAATATGATTTCTGCTCATAGCCTGATGTTGGTTATAAGTCTGATCTCTAGACTTGTTGCTGGTCTCTATAGACATCTTTGAACTGTACTGTAGGAGCTAATCAACCATACTGCCGTAATCCACAAATGTTATGCTTGGTCTCAGTCTCTCTGTAACCACTTTTCGTCCTTTTTATAAACTTGAAGCTTTTTCACTTGTGTAAAGATTACTTTTCATAGATGTGATATTCGGTAGAGTTTGAGTGAGCTTAGGCTAAACACCCAGTTGGCAGTAGAATCTTTTCCTCTGCTCAGTATTTAAAGGGCAGTTCTGTTCTACTAATCTAATAACTACATTACAGACGCCTCTTGACAGTAAGGAGCTCATATTGTAAGCCTACACAAAGCTCTGATCTCTCTCTCTTATCTTCAGTGGCAGGCATATTTCATTAATCAGTGCTAGAGCTGAACTGAATTGCAAAGACTTGCATTCACATTTACTTATATTCCAGTTAATCCAGATAAAAGCTTGTTTCGATGTAGTTGTGTGGACCTCAAAGAATGTATGGGTGTAGAGGTGGTCAATCTGACGATTTTGGGAAGATCGCCACCCCTAGACGGGTACTGATAGTTTCAGAGAAATTGACCGATTTTTTTTCTTTACAGGTGTGCTAGTGGGTGCTCCCATTCGAGCAGCAGTCACGATGGTGGCCCTGTCGCTGAAGATTTGTGTGCGGCAGTGCAATGTGGTCAAGACAATGCAGTTTGAGCCCTCGACTCCGGTTTACGACGCCTGCCGGATTATCAGAGAGAGAGTTCCAGAGGCCCAAAGTGGACAAGGTAAGAGTTACAAAACATTCCTCCATGTTTCCCGCCATTTTATACTATTTCACGAGAAATACAACCCCCTCCTTTGAAGTCAACGTTAAACAACATTTGCAACGCTGTGGCTCTGTGACACTATCAAAACATTTCTTTGTTTGTTTGAGCATCACAACCAGCCAGACACAACAACACAACTATCTAGACACAACAACACAACCATCCAGACAACAACACAACCAGTGGTGTGAGTTTGAGAGATAGCACTATCTTTTTTTTTTTTTTTGGTGAAAGTAGAAAAATAATGATTGGTGCATCCCTATACATCACTTTTTACACGTATTCTAAGGAAAAATCTTTTGAATTACTGGGAATGGGTTTAAATACAGTACAACGTGTTAGATAAACTAAGAATACTACTATATATATATATATATATTGCTTAAACACACTAGGGGCAGGGGGTACAGTCTAAATTTCACAAAAATCTACAGAGCTTGACAGAAGTTTGGATTTCAGGCTAAATGTTTATACCAGCTGCTTCACATCAGCAGATTGTTTCTTTATCCATCATGTCAAAACTTGGGCGGTAAAGCCTTACACTTTGTGCAACCTCAGCTGATCACCAGTTCTGCTTCAGACTGAGTCGGATAGATAAGTGCACCCTCTCTCCTTCCATCGACACTCAAGTCATCAAACCGTCACAAACTCAAACATTAATGTTCTCTGCTCGCGGGAGCTTGCAAAATGGACTTGTGTGCGCTATCAGCTCAATAGGAGTCATCACTTCAGGATGTGTCTACAGCTCTGCCACTCATTGTACATTCATTATACGCACAGCTACAGTTATATGACTGTCGCGGCCACAATTAATTGGATTCATCTTATAAATGTCAATTGTTTCCTTTTGGAAATTGACAAATTGGTTTGTGGTCCATATTTGAAGACCTAACAGGATCTTTTTAATTAGGTATCTAGTTCCATGGGGCAAGGAATTGTTTTAATTATGTAAAAAAAATATTACAGCATCAGATTACGGGCTCTTCCTGTCCGATGATGACCCCAGGAAAGGAATCTGGTTGGAATCAGGGCGCACCCTTGATTACTACATGCTGCGGAATGGGGTAAATCACGTTATTAGATGGATCTGCATTCTCTTCAGACTTTTACCAAAGGTTTTATTTCCACTCTGATTTTAAGCTTAATTTCAGTGGTTATTCTTGTCGTGCAGGACGTCCTGGAGTACAAGAAAAAACAAAGACCTCAGAAGATCAAAATGCTGGATGGAACCATCAAAACCATAATGGTGGATGACTCCAAAACAGTAGGGGAGCTGTTGGTCACCATTTGCAGCAGGATAGGTGGGTCCTTCATCTATCTATCTATCTATCTATCTATCTATCTATCTATCTATCTATCTATCTATCTATCTATCTATCTATCTATCTATCTATCTATCATCTATTTATCTGTCTGTCTGTCTGTCTGTCTGTCTGTCTGTAGGTCTATCTGTCTGTCTGTCCGTTCGTCCGTCCGTCATATGTGTGTCCGTCCATCCATCTATCCATCCATCTATCATCTATGCATCATATAAGTTTGTCTGTTCATCCATCCATCCATTCATTCATTCATTCATTCATTCATTCATTCATTCATTCATTCATTCATTTATTCATTCATTCATCATCCAACTATTCCATTCCATCCATCCATATATCATCTATCTATCATATAAGTTTATACTTTCATCCATCCATCAATTATCTTATAAGTTTGTCCGTTCATTCATCCATCCATCATCTATCTATCCATTCATTCATTCATTCATTCATTCATCATCCAACTATTCCATTCCATCCATCCATATATCATCTATCTATCATATAAGTTTATACTTTCATCCATCCATCCATCAATCATTTCTCTATCTTATAAGTTTCTGTTCATCCATTCATTCATTCATTCATTCATTCATTCATTCATTCATTCATTCATTCATTCATTCATTCATTCATCATCCAACTATTCCATTCCATCCATCCACATATCATCTATCTATCATATAATTTTATACTTTCATCCATCCATCCATCAATCATTTCTCTATAAGTTTGTCCGTTCATCCATCCATCCATCCATTCATTAATTTATACATTCATTCATTCATCATCCAACTATTCCATTCCATCCATCCACATATCATCTATCAATCATATATGTTTATACTTCCATCCATCCATCCATCCATCCATCCATCCATCCATCCATCCATCCATCCATCCATTCATCCACTGTCTGTATTTGGTATATCAGTATTAGATGTTTAACTGTGCATGCTCATTTTCTTCTGTTATATTTACATGAATGTTTTTATCTAATGCTCTAAACCTAATCTTTTAAAAAAACGAATCATTTTATAAGTTTAAAGTAATCTTTAGCTAATCTCAAAGTAAATATTCATTTTTTTATACTGTACTGTACATTATAATATTGTGATGCCTAAATTCACTTGTAGCATTTAAATGATTGATTTTAGTTTTTAATGTTTTATTTGTAATTTGTTTATAATTAAATAGTATACATTTCTAATATCTGCCATTTATCTGTATATGTCAGAATTTTAATATCTTTGCATCACAAATATATTTTATTTGTTCTCATCATTGCTCATGATGTGTATTAGAGTTATTTCCTTTAAAAATCACATAAAAAAATGAATTTCTTTTCAGATTTCTAAATGGTTTACAACCAGGCACAAAGAGTAACTGTGTTTTAAAATGATATTTGTTTTACAAAATTTTCCCCAAAAACTGCTCAAAATAGACTGTAAGATTGACAGATAAAGAGTGCTGATGATCTCGTGCTCCACAGGAATCACTAATTATGAGGAGTACTCACTGATCCAAGAGCAGGTGGAGGAGAAGCGAGAGGATGGAATGGGAACGCTGAAGAAAGACAGAACCCTCCTGCGAGACGAGAGGAAGATGGAGAAGCTGAAAGCCAAACTTCACACAGATGATGATTGTGAGGCTCCTGGCAACTGTGAACAAAACATTAGCAAACAGAAACAAACCTTCCTGCCAGATTTACACACACAGTCCAAATCTTTTACTGATAGAAAAATTGCCCATGGTATCATATCATTCATTTGCAGTGAACTGGCTAGACCACAGTCGGACGTTTCGGGAGCAGGGTGTAGAGGAGAGCGAGATACTACTTCTACGAAGGAAGTTCTTCTATTCTGATCAGAACGTAGACTCTCGTGATCCGGTCCAGCTTCAACCTCCTCTACGTACAGGTAAAAGATCATTTCTGTCGCTTTTTTTTTTTTTTTTTTGCTCTTTCTATTCCTGTCAGTTTCTCACCAAATCAAAACAAAAAAATTCAGCCAATCAGATCATATTTGATGTTAAATTTAGGCAAGGCATGTTATTTTTAAATTTTTTACACCAATATTTTTAACCAATGAGATTTCACTGTGGGCGGAGCTAGAATTTTTGTTTTATTTAATCCTATTATCCTTCATGGCAGGTTATGAATATAATATAATATAATATCATTGGATAGTGAGTTTTAGCAACAGCTCTTTGACCTGGAAGTTCTTCACCCTGACACCCTTTATAATTATTGATAATTATGTACTTCAACGATAATAATCTTTTTTTTTATTGACTTTTTTTTTATTGTCTTTTTTGTCTGGTTTAACTGTATTGCACCAGTTTGCCAAAACCTCTTCATCGCCACCTGCTCTAACAATTAATTAATTTCTCAGAGCCAGTATTGCACAGACATTTAAGTGTTTAAATGTTGTCATTTTAGTTTTATGAAAGCGGTGAAATAGTCCTTTGCACTTATGAATGAATTATTGGTTGAATTAGAAGGCAATGAGCTTATCTTCACAGCTGCTGATTTGTCGATTTGTCTTTTCCTCCCCTTAGGCAGTATGGATAACATTTCTCACACATATCTTCCTAATTAGGCACATTTTATTTATTTATTTTTTCAGATTGCAATGCAAAATCCACAAATAATCAGAACATAGTTGATGTTCTATAGTATGTAGAGTGTCTAAAGTGGACCATCGAAATAAAATATAACCTTATGTTATTGCACGATGTTTAGTTTACACATTCTTTTACACCTTGCCCTAATTAGGCACTTTTATAGCTATGCATGTGAAATTCCAAAAGTCATGGAACACATTTGATGTATATTATGTATATATGTGGGAATTTGGATCAATTTGATTTAATTGTGATGGAGCTAACCAGCATGATTCAATGAAAATCAGACTGGAAAAAAAAGCAAATTATGTCTGATGTTTAATTTAATGCAGCAAAAATAATTATCACAAAACAGCAAACATTCTTAACCAGGAAACTGAAATTTATTGTGTGATGTTTTATTGCGTCATGCAACATTCGCACATGGTCTTACATGTGATGTTGTCACACATTCACGGCAAACATATTTTGTTTTCTCTCTGGTTTGAGTCATAAGGACTAGTGTCACAAAATGGCCTGCGGGTTTTCATGCATACATGTTTATGTATGTAAATGTGTGTGTGAGTAGTCTAATGCGAATGTGTGTGCGTCCACTCAAGGAGTCTGCACTAGTGCGTGTTCTCCCTCAAGGCCGTGAGGCTGTTGTAGCACGCGGGCCTCTGGACCACATGGTTCGCTGCAGATGCATTAGTGTGTTTGCCTTAGGAGTCCAGAGCAAATGCCCGCTGACAAACACGCACATATTCAGTCACCTGCACTTGTTAGCTTATATAAAATAATGTATAAGAACTTATTTCCTTCTACTGTATATGGTCACTGTATCTGGTTGAATGGAAAACATGGAGAAGAAATGCCTGTATCCTTGTAATTAAATGTTTGTTTACAATATGTTAAATTATCACATACCGGTACATACATCACACAAAAAATGTGGCTTTATCATGTTACATTGGCAGTTTGATATGTACACTGGTATTATGATTACCATTACGTGTGCTTAACATGGTACATGTTAAAATAAATCCCCAGAAACATGGTATTAGTATGGTAACCTACATGCTACACTGTATAACCATGTATGTTTGTTTAAACTTTGTTTAATATGTCCAAAAAATATGGTGTTATTACAACAGTACCATGTTCTGAAACATTTTAGCATATTGTAGTATGTATATAGTCCTACAAGATATTTTTTTATGAAAACCATGGTGTTAGCATGGTACATTTGTTCAAAAAACACAGTATCACAGTTTTTGTTTAAAAAAAATATATATATATATATATATAGAGAGAGAGAGAGAGAGAGAGAGAGAGAGAGAGGGGTACTATCCTCATGACTATGTAAATGAAGAGGTGTCATATCAATCACAAGTTCAGTAATATGGAGTACCTCAAGGCTCAGCATTAAGACCATTACTTTTCACCCTGTACATGCTACTCTTGGGAAATAAGAAAGCACGGCATTCATTTTCACTGTTACGCTGATGAAACGAAACTTACCAATAACGAAATTAACAAAATACATAGTTGACTAGTTGCATAGATGACTAGTAATTTCCTACTATTTAATTCTGGAGAAAATAAAAACCCAAAGTTTTGATATCTACGTACCACGTACCAAAGTACTTGAACATTATCATATACTATTACCAGGTCCAAACACATGGTATTTGCATGGTATTTAAAACCGTTCCATTGTACCTTGATACATAGTCAAAAAACATGGTATTACCATGGTACGATCATATTCGTGCAACATGTTTCTGCCATGTCCAGAAACATGGTATTAACATGGTTCACTCTCCAAAAAGAATTTCATGGTATCCCCAAGATACTGCTATTACCATATTTACATACCTTGGTATTTACATTGTATTCTACAGTGCTTCGGCAAATAATACCATTGTACCTTTTGTAAGTGATGGATACAGTTTTTTTTCTTGTGTGTTCATGCTGTTGAATTGGTGCACATGAGTCAGGACACACACATATAGAGTAACACTTCTCCTCCCTTTCCTCAATCTCCCTCTGTCTCTTTCTTCCTCTGTAGTAAACACACACTCCCCCATGAAATTCTCTGACATGGTGCCACACACACCCACATACTTTGAGAAACAGAAGAGCGGCGCTCACACACACACAGACCGTTATACATGTATGCGCTCAGGAGTGTTTGGCAAGCTGAAGGGGATTTCTCTGCTCCGTACTGGGGGTGTAACCACGTCGTTTCTGAGTTTGTCATGATATGTTCCCATGAACCCTCACTGACTGTATCTGCTACTGTTACCATGTTGATGTCATCTGGGAGTGATGCGATATGATTGGTGGATGTCCTGAGGGCGTCATCATAAACATGAACTTGGTTATGATGATGTAAAACTTCCATGACCTCATTCCCCATTCACACTCAAATGTCTGCCTCTGTCCTTTTAATTAGTTTATCCAGATTGTTTGAAAGCTAGACAAAAAGACGCCACTTATTTTGTAGATACTCACTTGGCGGGTGTGTAGGTGTTGTACTAAAATGTGGTAACACTTTAGTTTAGGGTCCAATTTTCACTTTTAACTAGTTGCTAAGTAGCATAGTGGCTGTTTATTAATACTTATAAGTACAGTAATTGGTACAGTAAAGAGTTTATTGAGGCAAAATTCATAGTTAATAGTAAGAATTGGACCCTAAACTAAAGTATGACCTACAATTTTTCTCTAAACTATACTCTGGTGTATATCAGGAGACACTCGAACAGATGGGCTGCCGCAGGCCGTCTGTAATATTATACTGCACTCAGTGTCACCACCTTTTATTGAAACATTACCTTGTCCCAAACTCGTATGATGTCATTTTATTGTCGGCTCAAAATTTATGCGCGTTACCCATTGGCGGCCATTTTTTTATGTTGATCGAGACATTCTCTCACTGCACGTCCAGACACGAACTTTACATTATAATAATATTTCATAAACTCTAGATATGGAAAAAATAACATTTAATACAAAATGAACATGTCTCGTACATTGAAACAAAGTTTTAAGTGATCAAATATTTGCTTTGTTTGCGCAATTAGAACCACGCCAGCCATTTAGTCATATTACAAAATAATTTATTGAAGCATCCAGATACTTCACCACGTAAGCAAGCAGCTAGGCTCCTGATTGGTTAACGTGGCGCGAATTGATGCCAAAGTTCCGATTTTTCAACTTGGGCGGCAGGCGTGAATTCGCATCAAACGCGTGAATGCACAAATAGCACAAACTAAATAATTTGCGCTTAACGCGCCAGACGCTCAATTTACGCAAACTTGACACGCGGCTCTACGCCTCATTCGCACCGCAGGAATATTTTACGCGTGTAACGTGTTCTTTGCATTGATTAACATTGAAATCACTCGCGCCTGACATGCTATTCGCTTAATATACTTTATTCAGCTATTAATTTCCTTCTCTGTGGGCCTCGAGTGAGTTCACTAGTATAACAGGGTAAGCTTCTGTTATTGTGACCTAGGTCTATGCTATCACACTACGTTACCTGACTAGAGACCCACAGAGAAGGAAATGAATAGTTGAAATAAAGTCGTTATTTTTGTTTGTTTGTGCACTCAAAAAATATTCTCGTCACTTGATAAACTTAAGATTGAGCAACTGAAGTCACTTGGATTATTTTAACGATGTCTTTAATAACTTTTCTGGGCCGGCAAGTTTCAATCTTATGGACTAGTATGGAGGAGTGGTCCAGCTCTCAGATTTCATCAAAAATATCTTAATTTGTGTCCCGAAGATGAACGAAGGTCTTACAGGGTTGGAACAACATGAGGGTGAGTAAATACTGACAGAATTTTAGGTGGGTGGACTATCCCTTTAAAGGCCACAAATATAGATTTACATCTCTAAATGTTCATTAAAGATGTTGACGGCCCTTCAAACTTTTTGGTCTGCTTTTTTGTTTGTTTTGGAACATTGTGCGTATACAACACACACCTTCTGTAACATCTTTGTTAGCACTATTATTACATTCTGTAACATCTGCTCTTGTTTCCTGTCTCTGATTCAGGCCAGGGATGACATTCTGAACGGATCCCACCCCGTGTCCTTTGAAAAGGCCTGCGAGTTTTCTGGAATTCAGGCACAGATCCAATTCGGTCCCCACGTGGAGCACAAACACAAACCAGGATTTCTAGAGTAAGACCACATGCCCTGTAGCCGCGGTATCATGTGAAGCTTATTCAACACTGTCACTGTAACACATACACACAAAACACACTCTCTCGGTTGTTATGGACAATTATTTGTAAGAATTCTGTGATGTCTGAAAGAATCAGTGTGGGCGTACGGTATGAAGATGTAATTCCCGCTAGGATGACCTCATGTGTTTTGTTTTGCTCAGAGGGAAAATGTTTGTGTAGTATGAGCGTAAACATGTGAAATGTGTTTGCAGCCTAAAGGAGTTCCTACCAAAAGAATACATCAAGCAGAGGGGGGCAGAAGAGGATTTTTCAGGTACGTGACCCTCTGTCGACTTTACTTGAAAATTAGATACAGAATACAACCATTACATTTTCAAAGCATGGTCAATAAAAGGAGCTGCTTCCAATATTTAAATACAATCTAAATACTGTTTGTTTTTAACACTGATTTGTGTTTCCCCAATAATTTTTACTAATGTTTACTATCAAGATAATATCAACATTTGATTTTCTACAAAATGTAAAACAATTCTACAACCAAATGCGTATCAGGGTTGAAAATGAAGCTTTAATTTAGGTCTGGAATCAAAGCTTGGTTTGTACAATAGTTATTGATCAATTTTCTATCAATAAAAAGACTTGATTTATTTGTTAAATAACTTGGGTAACAGGGTTGAATCTTTACGTTGACAATAGTTGTAAAGAGAAAGAGGGAATGATTATTTACAGCCTGCTGTAGAAAAGATCCAAATTATGTAATTTCTCAAGTGTCACAATTTTAATGAATGTTCAATTTTTTTAATTGGGGAGAAATCATGTGTTTTAAGGCAACATATAGGAAACATCTAAATACAATGCTTTTGGTAATTAAAAAGAGATAATGTAAACACAAAATAAGGTCTCATTTGTTAACAAATCTAACAATGAGTACAGCATTTATTAACCTTCATTCATGCTAGTTAATGAAAATGTATATGTTCATGTTAGTTCACTGTGCATTAACTAATGATAATAAAATAAACAACTTTTATCTTAAAAATTAGGTATTAAACATTGAAATTAATATTATTACTAAGCATTGCTAGTATTGTATGGAAGCCCTGAACCGCAACATAAAAAAAAAATTCTAGCATTTCGAGATTAAAGTCTGAAATATTTCACGATTAAAGTCGAAAAGTTTCATGATTAAAGCCGAAACGTTTCACGATTAAAGCCGAAACGTTTCACGATTAAAATGTAAACGTTTCACGATTAATGCCGAAATGTTTTGCGATTAAAGTCGTAACGTTTCGACGTTTCGAGATTAAAGTTTAGAGATAAACTTTAATCTTCGAAACGTTTGAGATTAAAGTCGAAACGTTTCTCGAATTGCTCTATTTTCTATTGTTTTTTTGTTTTTTTATGTTGCGGTTCAGGGCTTCCGTTGTATTGTCAATGTTAGTGCATGTAAACTAATATAGGTAACCAATTTTAACAAATGAAACCTTATTGTAAAGTTATCAAGATAATTAATTAATTTAGTTTTACTTAAATGTACAGAATAAAATAAAAATAAAATAAAAACTTTAAATGATTTTAATGTTAGATTATAGCTTGTATATATACGTTTATGCAGCTTGATAAAGGTCTTCTGTTTTCTGACATTAAATTTGTCTTACCTTGAAAGCCCAACTTGATAAAACATTAAGTTATAAAAGTGAAAACAGAAACGGGAATTCTTTAGAGCACACAAATGTGAATTAAAACCTGATGAACCTGATAATGCAAAAGACTAAGTTGCATTGTAACCGAAAGGTGCAGTTGGTTTAAACCCCACAATGACCTGGAAATGTTCTTGATCTAATCTCCTCACCAGGATCACAAAATCTGTGGTGAGATGACGGAGATCGAGGCTAAAGTCAAGTATGTGAAGCTTGCCAGGTCTCTACGCACATACTGGAGTGTCGTTTTTCCTGGTGAAGGTGAGTATTAAAAAGTACAAACTCCGTACAAATTCCGATTGAACGAGTTACTTACCATGTAGCCAGTTAATATTACACAACAGAAAGATGTCAGATGTTCAGATTTATTATCCTCATATTATTTTGTGCCACACAATTTTCTCTCTCATCACATTCAATTCAGACTGCAAAGCATACAAGTCAAGTAAAATGTAATTTATTTTGTTGTGGTGCAGCACTGCCACTGAATAGCGATGCAGGAAAATCTGGAATGTACAATAAACCAGCAAACAGAGAGTTCGGAAAGATGATTCAATAATTCATATTATCAGTGCTCTCAGAAAACACAATCACAGACACATAAAATGTGCAAAACACATGGTGTTTTCTTCAACTACACATCAACTAAGGGTTTATATCTTTTAAATTGACCACAGAATACTGCAATTGTCCAATCATAATCAAGTATTCAAGAGAGCCTTGTAATTAATTGTTGGAAAGTTAGCCTGTGTATGTTTATCCATATACAAGGTTCTTATAAAGTGTTTTCATTTATTCCAGTTCTGTTTGTGTTTTTTAAGACTATTAAGCAGTTTTAATCTGTGCGGCACACAGAGGAAGATTTACAAGCCGCTCACTCGAGGATCAGTTTCAGGTCATTAGTGGAGTGTTGCTAAGTGCCCGGTTTCAAATTAATAGGGCCTAACAATAGATTGCACTGCTTTGAATTAGCAAACGCACCGTTCCTGACTAAGGTAGACGATTAGACAATGAACATTAACCACAAAAAAAAAAAATCTATTTTTACTCACGTTGCAGAAACCTCACCCTTGAAATGTGATGTCAATTGTGCATGAGGGCCCTAAACAATATATCAGCGGGTCTTGCTGTTATTTATAATGCCCTCTTATCAGCGGCGGTTATCTTTCGACCCTCAGGTGAAAACAATAGTCCTGAGATGTTCGGCACAAGAGGTCATTTAAACGTGTAGTGTTGTTATTATGTATTTGTGTGGTGGTCCGAGCCATCTGGCAGGATGCCATTTGCAGGCAATTGTTTTGGGCCTGTGTGTGTGTGTGTACACTGAAAGTGCCTGGATGGTGGACTATGTTGTGAAAATATATTTATGCATGCTTTTTGGGGGTTACTATTAACTAATATTCGATGTTAGCCTCTTTCTGATGCTCTAATTCGGTGTCAAGGTGCAACTGTATGATTCCGTTTACCAGATTTCACACATACAGTAAGTCACCATGACAGCTATTGAGGAACAAAGAATCTGGAAACCATCTCATTTGTAGTGTCTTTTTGAAATGTCACTTAAATGTCAGTTAAATGCTGTTCTAACGTATATAATCATTTGGGTGAACTATTGTATGTGAGTAAACAGAAGATTCCAATAATTGCATGCTGGATTACTTCAAAACTACTTAAAAACCCAGTGAGATTGCATGACAAGCACAGTTTTCTTTCCCGTGTTGATGTATTTCATGTTGAAACTGGAAGTTTAGACAACCAGTGTGTTTTAGAGGTGTCACAACTGTTTACATTTTTGCCACATGCAAATAGGCTCTATGCACGAACCCTGCTTACGTGTGTCCGAAAGAATCTCAGTCAGCTTCTTTACTTCCGGAAGCACGCTCTGCGGGCCAAGTGTATAACGCACAAAACTTTAATAAAATCTGTTTTCTCAGAAACAGAGACAACGATTTTAGAAACGCTGATTCGCCAGTTGAATTTTGTATCGATATGATCGAATACTAACCCTCAAAGTTGTTGATGTAGCTCGAATATTTAATTTAAATAACTCTTGTGTGACAGCTAACTGCCTCACAGTGTTTTTAACATCTTTCACGTTAACCGCAGGACGTTTTTATAAACAGCAAGTGTAATTTGAAGCTATCTCCACTTAACGCAAAACTGGCTTCTGACGCAGCACCGGATGTAACCGGGCGTGCTGAGACAAACCCAGAAGTGATCGTGCATAGAGGCTATTGGAGACTAGTGGTATCAGGGGGCGGTGCATTCTCGTTGTAAAGAGCATTTGATTGGACGAAAATCGCTGTATCTAAGAGGTCATCATATTATAAGAATATCCTGTAAGTTTCAGAACTGAAAACGTCTTTGTTAGTCCAATAAAAGCTTTTATTGACACCAGCCTCAACAAACGACTCGTTTTTAAAGTAGGGAAATATGACGTCAAAGTTGTTAAAACGCCACCCGCAGAAGAAGATCAACGCCTGCTTCAACACATCTGGTTTAGCCCCACCCACCGATTTGCGCATTACCCGCATAGCTAAGTAGCCTAACATATATGCCTACCTCGTGATGTCAAACCCGATTCGAGCTACCGAGCAATACAGAATATTGTGCAGTGCCTGGTTGTGGAAGACAGTCGCTGCATAAGCTTCCTCTGGATTCCAATAGGACTACATGGATAAACTTTATTTTTAATGACGTTCCAGCTGTTGAGGGTAAAACGTCGTCTGTTCGCTTCATTTCACTGAGGATTGTTTTGTAAACATTTGCAGACCGATTAAAAGTAAAGAACGGTGCAGTGCCGTCTATATAGGATCTGACAGGAATTGTACAACACACAGACTCTGGGTCGAACATGTATGGGCGAATCCGGTTGCCATTTGACAACATTGGACGTTTCCCCACGTGCACCGACGGTTGAGTTAAACTCATTATAATATGCAAAACTGTTATCCACTCACAGCAGTGGGCGTTTATTTCCAAGTCTTCAGTGTGACACGCCCATAAAAACCGACTGTTTTTCAGGTAGGCTCACAACTTGGGTACAAAATAGCCTATTTCTTATTCATTTTGATGTTTTTGAATGCAAAAACCAAGCGAACGTCATAAATTGACCTCAGACAACAATATAACAAAATTTAAAAAGCCAGTTCATGACCCCTTTAAATGACATGTCTGCCATAGCCTGACATGGTCTGTATCGCTTTTACTTGCACTATGTTGCTTCGGGTTTCGGAGCACAAAAAGAACTACAAAATTCGACTGCTTTTCGGGATACGTCACTTCCCCCACCACTTCCTCAAATTGTCTGTGGCCATTGTTGATTCCAAAGCCGGTTCTGGATAAACAGTGAGCGTGCGCGTGCGACAGTAGGCTAAATTATTTACGACGCCGGTAATGGACAATTCCGCTTCCAACCTGTAGGGCGACCACAGAGGAAAAGTTACATAGTGTTGCTTTAAACCACATACAGGGTGACACTTCTTTCAAAATGATTGAGCAAAAGAAATGTAGTAATTATATAAATACAGAAAGTCAGCAATCAGCATCCCATTGTGTATTTCAGTCCTCGCCACACAATACACAAACAACATGTGTTATTTTTCAACAGGAAAAGATGAAAAGCAAGAACAAGTTGGTCCCGCGTCTGCTGGGCATTACCAAAGAATCAGTGATGAGGGTGGACGAGAAGACCAAAGAGGTGGTGCAGGAGTGGCCCCTCACCACAGTGAAGAGGTGGGCGGCTTCACCCAAGAGCTTCACACTGGTACGTCATTCACTCCATTTAACGTGAGCCACAGTGTGATTGGATTGTTCCTTTGATTCTTTGGTCACTTTATCTGCCTATTTATACACTATGCTTATTTATTTGCTCATATACAGTGACCCCTATAATGTATTTTGGTTTGTACACTTAGGGCCAGATATACTAAACATGGCAAATTAGCGTGAGAGTGCAATCCTATAAAAGCTTCGATGGGAGTGGAAAGTTCTGAGTGTGATCGACTGATGACGCTTAATAGCATTGAAAAGAAATGTTTCATTCAAATTTACATTTTTTTTAATGAAATATAAGTGTAAAGGAATTTCTAATTATATAAACCAGCATGAATCCAACTTAATTACTTTAAAGACTTGAAAATAGCACAATGGGGGGCAAAGATGAAAGAAATGAAAGTTGCCTTGAAAAAAATGAATGCCTTGGAGTGTGTTGTTCATTTATCATTCTGATCTTGAATGGAATTTTGACATTTTGACGTTTCTCAGAATTGCGAGTTAATATCTCGCAATTGCGACTTTATTTCTCAGAATTATGACTTTATATCTTGCAATTGCGACTTTATTTATCAGAATTGCGACTTTATTTCTCAGAATTGCGACTTTATCTCGCAAATGTGACTATTTCTAGAATTGCGACTTCATATTCGCAATTGCGAATTTATTTCTCACAATTCTGACTTCATATCTCGCAATTGTGAGAGAAAAGTATTTTTTATTGTTTAAATTCAGTGGTGGAAACAACCTTCCATGGTATTGCCAGTAAAAGCTAATATCATTGTAAAAATGTTATTGTTGCCATTACATAATAATAGCTTTTTTTTCTCGATAAAATGTCCTAGTCCTCTTTTACATGAGTGTTTTAACCTTGCTTTGAGATGTGCAGTTCTGCTTGACTATTAAGAGCCTCTAATAGCATCTCATGTACATTACAGTACTTGTGCTCCAAGGGCAGTTGGCTGACTTCCTGTCAGCTAAAATAGAAAGCATACATCTACACTGTACAAGTAGACAGCCTTAATGTGTGCTTCTCTATCTGATATATGTTCGTTTGTGTGTGTGTGTGTGTGTGTGTGGCCTTGTGCAGGATTTCGGCGAGTACCAGGAGAGCTATTATTCCGTCCAGACCACAGAAGGGGAGCAGATCTCACAACTCATCGCTGGATACATTGACATCATCCTTAAGAAAGCAAGTCACTGGCTCTGCAACACATGAGAATTAAAGGGACAGTTCACACAAAATGTTGTCAATAGGATTGTTTGTTATTTGGGCTATTTGAACTATTCTAAATTATCTGTCACAAAGATATCTCATCATTTTGGTGTCATTTAATTCACTCAGATGTTCTTATTTTACAGAAACAGAGTAAAGATCGGTTTGGTTTGGATGGTGATGAGGAATCCACCATGCTGGAAGAATCTGTATCCCCCAAAAAGTCAGTGGAGATCTTTTGTTCTTATCCCATGATATTGTTTTTTTCTCATTCAGAATTAAATCAAGTCACGCTTGTAATTGCATTGTGATTCCACATCTATAAATGCTGTTTTGAATCAGTGCTTTTCATTTGTATTCGACTGATAGTGTGTAACTGAGGTCTCTAATGATGTTGGTGGAGATGCTCGGGTTGCACGCTGCTGTTTTTAATCACAAGATGGAGATGCATTTTTCTCTTCTTTTACCCTTTAAGTGAAAGGCGCTGAGAACACGAGAGAGATTATTATTTCCACAAAAAGTGCTACATCATCAGCAAGGCGTCATTTAAGATATCATGTTCCTGGAAGAGAGAGATAGTGAATGTGTGAATATTTCCCTTCTACGTTTCAATATTTCTCAGCCACTCACTAAATTTATCTTTTTTTGCATTTGGTTAAAATGGCTGCCTCATAGTTTGATAAGGTGCTTTTTTAAAGTGTATTTCAATAAGATTTCAAACATTATACCAAACAAATAATGTGTTAATAAATTACATATACCATATCAAGCTACAGTAGTTAAATATGGGATCTAATTATGGCTTCAGAAAGGTACTGTAAATATATTGGCAGTAACAGGGTTGACCATTTTACAGTTTAATTGCAAAATTGACTTTTTTAAGTCAGTCATGACATTAGAAAGATCATATAAATGCTCATATTTCTACAAATATCCAGTTATGAGTAATCCACTGATTTGACTGATTGTCAACTGACTGATGTAATAAAATAATGAAGGCATATTTTCAAAAATCAGGCAACCAGTTTATTTATACACTATAATCAATAGCAGGAATAGATTTAAGGTAAAAAGTAAACCAAAAATTCTATGATGCTATGATTTATAATATGCTTATCAAATGTAATTTGTAAAAAAGAAGAAAATGATATCCAAACAATCTAAAAGCCATTCTTTTTTAAATCTCATTCTTTGTGCAAGGTTCCTTATAATGAGAGGACCCAATAGCACCTTATAGGGCCATTAGGGGAGGGTCTTTATCTTTCTCATGTGTGAAAAGCAGTAATATTAATGAGTGGTTAACGCCTCCCCGCATAAAGCTATCTTCCCCAAAACACGTCAAACAGTTTTTAAAAGACTTTATTGTATTATCTGAATGAGTAGTCAGAATGAGCAGATTTTCACATAGTTTTGAAAAAAATACTCCAAACTATGTGGAAGAAATAATCAGTATGGGTTTTATGACCTTATTTCAGTGACATTGTTTTTTGTTTTTTCACAAACCACGCATAAATGTCTTTATCTCAAAACTACACAATTTTACATACATGCTGCTGACATATTATTGTAGCAGAGTTTGTGCTAAATACAATGTAATAATACTTTAGCCATGAAAATGTCACAAATAACAGAAAAAAGCACAAATTTTAGAGCATGTCAGAAAACCTCCAGGACCCAGAAAACACCTCAGACCCCAGAGGGTTAATAAATAAATATATTTTAATTGAATCAAGTTAGCTTTTAAGGTCCTTGCACAGTCCGAATTTTTCATATCTGGTTTTCAATATTCGTCATTCAGTGGCTGTGAATTGTTAAAACACCTCTCAAAACTAAAAACGCATCTTTTTAAAATGGCTTTCAGGACCTAGTAGTGTGATGGCATGTTTATATGGATTTTATTTTTATTTATTTTTCTTACTGTTTTCTCATTTATTATTGTATTTGTGTTACTGGTTGTTTGAATTTGTTGTTTATTCTGTTGTAAAGCACTTTGGTTCACCTATCGGCTGATGTAAGGTGCTATATAAATAAAGTACATTTACATTTACAAAAAGTACAAAATGCTTGCTACGGATGCGAAAAACACATCAAATTGAAACTTATCCGATTTTTTTTATTACGGCGAAACGACTCGGAGGCAGTGTGTAAACATGATTGACACAACGTGAGATCGTATTTTTTTTAATTTGAGACGTGAATTTGGGGAAAAAACAAACATTTTTAGAGACTTGTTTGTATCAAATCTGAGCTACTGGTTTGACCAGGCTAACAGGGAAAAAAATCATATTCAAAGTTACTTCGCCGTGGCACTTCTTCCCAGCAGCTCTTTTATCCACAGCCTGGGCTCTGGTTCTATCAGAATCGGATATACAGATTGGTCACGTCCACTCGAGCACTGCCTGGAAAGTGGTTGTTATGGGCGACGGCATCCCACTTCTCTCGTAGAGGGAGGGAGACGATACCCTGCGTCTGTCCTCGTGCCAAGGCACTCACATTGCCTTTACCACTATAATCCAAAAATTGAGGCCTCTCACAATAAGCTCTAATTAAGCAATAGTGCATGAAGCGTCTGTTTTCTGGTGCGAATAGGAAAGAGCCACTCAGCTGATTTTAAAGGCTGCCAGTAATTACTGTAATAACAACAACTGTCATTCAAAGATATAAGAGTGAAAGCATCCTGACAGCATCTAATAATGAGCCATTTCTTGTTTCGGTAGGTCCACTATCCTCCAGCAGCAGTTTAATCGGGGTTCGTTGGGTTGAGCACGGGTCGGTGGCACTACCTGGCATCATGCGGTTCGGGGTGAATCGGAGGCCCCGACACGTTCAACATGGGCACAATGCCCTCGGCTCAACAGCAGATCACTATGGGACAGATGCACAGAGGACACATGCCCCCTCTGGTGAGAACACGCAACTGCACTCAAGTTTGTATTTCGATCGCATTTGTGAAACCGCTGGATCTGATTTAAACCAGGTTGGATTTCTATGGTTTTGTCAACTCTAAACCTACTCTGAAACTCACAGCTTGTTCAACTAGCCATGGAACAGGCCACAGGGCTCCATCTGTTACTTAAATCTTGATTGTGATTTATTTGTGGGTAATTAGACATTAGTCACATCTGATAATTAGTGTAATTGGGAGCTCAAAGCTTTATGATGGTTATGAGGTGAATTATTAAAATTTATACTTTAAGAGAATAGCTAAGATAGCTAATGTTCATTAGCGCCCCATGTGGCGATGCCATGAGTTGCATTCTGAAACACTTCATAACACAACAATGTGCTAAAAAGATACATACCAGGGGTCTCATTTATAAAGCGTGCATACGCACAAACCGGGGCATATCTTTTTTTCTTCTGCGTATCGTCTTCTAAATGACTACCTCCTGTGCCATCAGAGTCTGGCCCAGCAAGCACTGATGGGAACCATCAACACCAGTATGCAAGCTGTCCAGCAGGCGCAAGCTGACCTGGGAGAGGTTGCATAATCTTCCACCACTGGGACACGACATGGTGAGAAATTATACAGAGACAAAAAAAACTGTTTTTTAAAAGGTAAAATATATTATATTTGTTGCACTGGTGCAAAAATAATGATTGTTTGTACTGCTGTAAAGCACATATTGTCTGATTTTATGTGGGTAATGGTACAGTATGTCCCTGTGTGTGATTTATTATCCAGTAGAAGGTTGCTAGTTCAAATCCCATGAGGGACATTGAGCCAGAATATGCGCCTCAAACTAGAGTAAAACCTTCATAATGTGTTTTTTCATACTAAGGTTTTTGTTATTGTGACATTACAGTAATGTATTGTAGCATTGCCTTATAATTATTGTTCATTTATTGACTATAATTGCAGTGATGGTCATTGATCATTTACCTGTGCTTGATATTTCATAGTGGGAAAAAATCCCTAAAAAACACATGAATACACTACCTCTCTTTTCTCCTAAAAAGGCGTCCAGAATGTGGGTTCAGAACAAGGTGGATGAATCCAAACATGAGATTCACTCCCAAGTGGATGCCATCACGGCTGGCACCGCATCAGTGGTCAACCTCACTGCTGGTATGTGACCGAATAAGGAATTACCCATAAACCATCACAAAATGCCTTTCTTGGCCTCTTTTCAAATGCTTAAATGACCTTAAATTTATTGAAAGTCTTTGGGATGTAGACTTTACAAGATCTTAACCACAAATTGTTGCACCTCTTGATGGAAATTAATGTTTATTTCCATCAAGAGGTGCATCAATGTTTTGCTAAGATCTTATATTGTCAATGCAAGAGTCCAGCACTCTGTAAAGTCTCCTCCAGCACATCCCAAAGACTTTCAATTAATTTAAGGTCTGGACTCATTGTTTTTTTGCTCTCTCCCAACCATTCTTACCGGAGCCCCCTAGTCCCTCTTAAGGCAAAAAATGTTTTATTATAACTATCTTGTGGCCTCAAGATACTATCTCGTGGCCTCAAGATAGTAACTCATGGCCTCAAGATAGTAACTCGTGGCCTCAAGATAGTAACTCATGGCCTCAAGATAGTAACTTGTGGCCTCAAGATACTATCTCGTGGCCTCAAGATAGTAACTTGTGGCCTCAAGATACTATCTTGTGGCCTCAAGATAATAACTCATGGCCTCAAGATACTATCTCGTGGCCTCGAGACTACTATCTCGTGGTCTCGAGATAGTAACTCATGGCCTCAAGATACTATCTCGTTGCCTCAAGATAGCAACTCGTGGCCTCAAGATAGAGTTAGTATCTTGAGGCCACGAGATAGTATCTTGAGGCCACGAGTTACTATCTTGAGGCAACGAGTTACTATCTTGAGGCCACAAGTCTACTATCTTTATTATTATTATTTTTTGGCCAAAGTGGGACTAAGGGGGCTCCGTAATTCTTTCACAATATGAGCCTGATGATTCTTGACATCATCATCCTAGATCTGGAATATGACCATGCTGCATCTTCCTACATTGTTGTTTAAGAAATGAAAAGCTACACACTCCATTAATAGGGTTAGAAGAACAGTCACTAACATGCTAGAAACACAATAATCACTGCAATAATAATCCTAAGCATTTGCCTATTTAAATCCAAACAGCGACTATATTTTTTTGGTTAGAGCAGTGTAGTTGCAAATGTACTTAATAGAGTGTCTAAAGTGGACCATCGAAATGATTTGTAAACTTAGAGTGTATTTAGAAAGTATAACACGCTATGAAATTAGCCTTAGCAAGACAAACGATGTGGTGGAAATCAAATTTATGTTGGAAATGATCATGACTTTTCCCAAAAATGACATACTATAATTTTCCTGTGATTTGTATATGCACTGTTAAACATAATTGAAGACGCATCCTTTATCCAATACCACAAGTGTATGAAAACGATGATGATTCAGTAGAAATTTAAACATGCAGTCTTGCAATTGCTAGTTTTTATTACTTTATACCAGCACAAAATAAGTTTCATCTCACTGTTAAATATAAGTCACTCTCCAATTGCACTAATAAATATTTCCATTAATGAATGTGAAGTTTGTTGTCCTGAAGCTGAACTGCTTGGCAGGATTTGTGTGTTCCTTCCCGCGTTCTGGAGAGATTCCATGTGGACCAGACCAGGTTTTTGCTGGATTTAATCTCCTCGTGCCATCTGTTTGATAGTGCAGAGATTTGCCTGTTAGCCAGCAACCCAGCTAAAACTTTACTGTTTTTTTTTCTTTTTTTAGCCTGTGCTATACATCTGTTGTCATGCCCTGAAGAGCTTGTTAGGATATAATGTGATGTGTGGATGTGCGCACTATAGATGGAATGCATGAGCATTCATGAGCTCACTAATAATGATTACGTTACTGCACATGTTGCACATTTGAGTGGAGCGTGTTAAAGGCATGAAAGTAAAACTGTATGTTCCTGCTTTTATAGTGAACAATTCAGCAGTTTATTTAGCCTAATTTTCAAAATCAGTTTTAAAGTATTAAAGTCAGTAATAAAACTATAAATTATTGCATGCTTACAACTATAATAGTCTGAACAAAGTATAGACGATTTTAATTTTTATGATGTAAAAATCTATTTTTATTTATATTAAGTAATTTCCATCACACCAAACCGTTTACCATTAATAAAGTTTTTTTTAATTAATTAGGTTGCCCAATAATTTTAGTTTTAGTTTTTATTTATTGTGTCATTGACAAGCTTTTATTTTGTCAAGTTCAGTGTTATTTACATACTATTATAGTTTGAATTAGATATTTTGAGCTTTTCCTTTTATATTTTTATATTAAAAACATTGTCATTTTTATTCGATTTTGTTTATTAACTTCTATATATTTAAATTTGTATTCCAGTGTTAGTTTTAGTAATTTTAGCACTTATGTATTTCAGTTAGTTGGCAAGATATTTTTTTTCCCCATTTGTTTGTTAAAATTTTTCGTCTAATATTAATATTTTACTTTAGCTTTAGTTTGATCATCAAACCCAGTTTTTAATAGTTTTAGTTCTTAATAACAGCTCCTGTCAAATTATGCAGAAAGTGAGAAAATAGTTAAAGAATTAAGGATACATGAAAGAGGAAAATTCAGCCAAAAATGTCATTACCGTCACCGTCATTTCCATAATGCATGGTTAATAAATTAAATTTATTAATGTGTCATTGACAAGCTGTTATTTTGTCAAGTTCAGTGTTATTTACTTACTATTATAGTTTGAATTTAATATTTTGAGCTTTTCCTTTTATATTTTATATTATAAAATATTGTCATTTTTATTGGATTTTGTTTATTAACTTCTATATATTTAAATGTGTATTCCAGTGTTAGTTTTAGTAATTTTAGCACTTATTTATTTCAGTTAGTTGGCAAGATATTTTTTTCCCATTTGTTTGTTACAATTTTTCGTCTAATATTAATATTTTACTTTAGCTTTAGTTTGATCATCAAACCCAGTTTTTAATAGTTTTAGTTCTTAATAACAGCTCCTGTCAAATTATGCAGAAAGTGAGAAAATAGTTAAAGAATTAAGGATACATAAAAGAGGAAAATTCCGCCAAAAATGTCATTACCGTCACCGTCATTTCCATAATGCATGGTTAATAAATGACAAAATTTGCATTTTTAGGTGAACTATTTCTTTCTCTTTCACACTTCTGCCACTTTTCCTATTCGCTCCAGGTGACCCTTCGGACACGGATTATACCGCCGTGGGCTGCGCCATCACCACCATCTCCTCAAACCTGACGGAGATGTCCAAGGGAGTGAAGCTCTTGGCGGCTCTGATGGAAGACGAAAGTGGGCAGTGGGCAGAATCTAATGGGGGCCGCCCGGACCCTCACAGGGGCCGTGTCTGACCTGCTCAGAGCCGTGGAACCCGCTTCTGGAGAGGTGAGCGAAATGCAAACACGCAAACCCCTCTGCCCCTTCACATCTAATCCGCCAGTAACGCACTGCTGTTTGCAGGCGGATTTGATAATGAACTCGTTAAGCTCTGTTTTTTCCTTCCTGGTTTACAGAGCACAGTCACAATCTGTTTATTTGTTTGGCTTGTGCTAGACAGGGTAATTGTAGTGGGGTGCAGAGCTGATAGGCAGGATGTGATTAGCCGCGCATTGTGTTCTGAAGACGTGCGCGGTTGTCCGTACGTGGGTCATTTCTTAAGTGCCGATATCACCCCACAGCCCAGACAGACTGTCCTGACGGCAGCGGGCAGCATCGGACAGGCCAGCGCGAGATCTTCTGAAGCAAATGGGAGAAGGAGAAACCGACGAGAGATTCCAGGTGTGTCTTTCTTTCTGGAATAGAGTGTAATGGTGAAACTCATTTTTTGCCCATTCACAGCATTGCAAACTCTGATTCAAAGCAAAAATTGTATCTAGAAATTAGGAAAAAATATATATATACTTAAAAGAAAGTCAATCAAGTGATTTGAAATGACGTAAGGATGAACTATTTCTTCACAAAAGAGGATGTTTTGAGGAATAGTCACACTGCTCCTTTCCATACAGTGAAAGTGGTTGTGAACGGTTGTCAAAATGGCATTATAACGTTGTTAATATGTCTAATGAACTATATTTCAAGTCTTTTAAAGTCATTTGATATATCTATAGCTTCGTAAACAAATTTATTCAAATAAATAATTCACAGTATTTGAGCTCCTCTCTAGTGTTTTTATAACTAACTCAATTGTGAACATTGGAAAACTTTCCTGAGATAAATGCAACATTAAGCTGTGTCTTTCTGCGATTGACACATTAATTATGAGATTTTCTTCACTTACAGTTGCAATCTGAAGATGTTTTTCCACCCCCTTTTGATTGAATTTATAAAATATACAGGTATATACAAATGTATAAGATGTTGACGGGTGTAGGAAAAACAACTTTACTCCTTAATCTCAAAGTTTATGGTTGGTTTGTCTTGAAGGTTTATATGTTATTGTTAAAAATGTCTTTATGAATGAGATGAGAATGGGATTTTCTACCTCTTGAACTCAACTGTTGCGCTCTGCCTGAACCTACTGATTGGTTAATGCCAAATCCCTCAGCCAATCACATGCTCCATGTCTCATTATTTCTTGGCAAGGCAGTTTTCGCTTGTGGTAAACACTTTAGTGCCCATTTTCAACACGTTAAATTTGATTTAGTGTGGTTCATGTGATGTTGTCACAGTCAGTTAGCCTCAGAGAGCGTTTTATTGCCCTCTATTTTATCCTGTTACACTCTATCCTTGCGTTTATTTCATTCATTAGTCTGGGCCAGGTTGTTTCACAGTGTGTTGCTTGAATGACGAATATGTTTCAGGACATCATGATGAACCTGGCTAAAGCCGTTGCTAATGCCGCCGCCATGCTGGTGCTGAAAGCCAAGAACGTGGCACAGGTGGCGGAGGACACGGTGCTCCAGAACCGAGTCATTACCGCCGCCACGCAGTGCGCGCTCTCCACCTCACAGCTGGTGGCCTGCACTAAGGTACGTTTCATATCCCTTACGTATAATGAAAGCTAACTAGAAGACCTCTGTCTAGATATATAAATACAGAAAAAGGTATATATTTTAATTTAAACGTTTAAATTCATTAAATAGTTAACAGAAAGCAGAGGGGCTGAAGAGAGGGGCTGATGCCTATGTAGGGATATATAATGTCACATGTTTTAATGATAGTAATTATCTCTTCTTTGCTTAAGGTAATACAATTACAATTTATTTTAAAGGGTTCATGACTTGGATTTTTTTTTAATTTGAGGTTATTTGTCATTTCTGACCCGATTTTTTTTTTTTTTTTTTTTTTTTTTAAATAGTGTTCATTAGAGTGGTACAAGACTTAGTGACTTTTCTCACAATTGAACTTGGAGTTCACAAATATGTTTAGTGGATTCCACAAGTTTTTGTGGTTGTAGTAAAGATAGTATAAATCCTCCCTCATCTGTCTATTTGACCCTCATAGGAATTAATGAGAAATGGGGAGTTTTAAAAAAAAAAAAAAAAAAAGATAATCTGGCACAATCTAGAACAAACACACACACAAATAAATGCATTAGACTATAGAACACACCCAATGCATAAACATAATTAATTAAAAATAAGTTCTAAATCTTATTGGTTTAATATTCTTTTTAATTCTAAATCAGGAATCATTAAATCAAGCTATATGTAATTTGCTGTAGCTAAAAAGTACATTTGTGAATCATGAATTTCAGCGAGTATTATATATATATATATATAAATTCATGATTCACAAATGTACTTTTTAGCTATAAATATTTTTTTATATATATACTTATATATATATATATATATATATATATATATATATATATATATATATATATATATATATATATATATATATATATATATATATATATATATATATATATATATATATATATATATATATACATACTTTTTAGCTATATATATATATACAGTATATATATATATACATATACAACCAAACTTAAGAAACCAAATGTTGTTGGTTGATCATCTAGTGTGAAGAACTTGCAAAAGTTCAAATGCAAAAATCTTGCTTGCGACAACAAATATTATCTGATTTATCAGTGATACATAAGTTGACCACTCCTGGTTTCCTGAAACCATACCATGATAATAAAAATATGTATCATTAACTGCACTATTTCAGCTCTAAGTTTGTATTTTCATCATTAAGAAAAGCACACATTCCCTTACACTTTATGCCCAAAATCTTCTGTATGGTATTCTGAATCTGAACGCAGTCTCTATTTTGGGTGATTGTTGTACTGTAGGTGGTGAGCCCCACCATCTCCTCCTCCGGTGTGCCAGGAGCAGCTGGTGGAGGCGGGACGTCTGGTGGAGCGGTCCGTAAGAGGGTGTGTGAAGGCGTGCCACGGCGCCTCAGAGGAGGGCGAGCTGCTCCGACAGGTGAACATGGCGGCCGGGGCGGTCAGTCAGGCCCTCAGTGATCTGCTGCAGCACGTGCGCCACTACGCCAGCTGCGGAGAGCCAATCGGACGCTGACGACCAGGCCACTGACACCATCATGACTGTAACGGAGAGTATTTTCACCTCAATGGGGGACGCAGGTGAGACAGTCCTATATAATTATAACATTATGTATATAATTAAAAACAAGTCTAAGATATGACCTTAAATTTAAATTAATAGTTACAATATGTAAGGGCTTGTAAGATCTAGTACAGCTGCCTGCTTTGAATCAGACAAAGAGATAAAGTAGTGCATAAGATTCAATTAAGACATTTATTTGAATGAATGAATTATCACATTTATTTGAATGAATTGTCGAAGAGAGAGAGAGAGAGAGAGATTCACAGAGAACAGAGATGTGTCTGTTCAGCGTCTCTCTATATAAGCTATGAGTTCAATTACTTAAACAATGTGATGTAACTCCCTCCTTGCTAAAAATATGGTGTGTGTGTGTGTGTACGGGTGTGCGAGTGTAAGTGCTTTTCAATGAAAACGGCACTTTAAAATAGAAAGGTGTTTAAACTGATTTTTAACTACCTGTGCATTAAAGGGATACTCCACTTTTTTGGAAATAGGCTCATTTTACCACTCTCAAGAGTTAAACAATTGAGTTCTACCGTTTTTTAATGTGTTCAGTCGATTTTCTGTATTTAGAAGAATATTAGTAACCAGACAAGTTTCTGGTCTCATTGACTTCCATAGTAGGAAAAAAATATACTATGGAAGTCAATGAGACCAGAAACTGTCTGGTTACTGATATTCTTCTAAATATCAGAAAATCGGCTGAATGGATTTGAAAACGGTAAAACTGAAATGTTTAACTCTGGGGAGTTGTAAAATGAAAAAAGTGGAGTATCCCTTTAAATGGTTTTATTATACACCTTCCAGCCAATCAGAATCGTGCATTCAGACAGACCATGGTATAATGTCATTTAATAGGTGTCTTTGCCCGCATTCTCCACCAAAAAAACATAAGGGTGAACTCTAATAGTATAGTATATAAGTAATAGCACACTTCTCCTCAACAAGCTGTACAGTTTGAGGTATCATGCACGGTGCAGAATGAGTTTTGTGTTTATTACTTGTGGTTAAGGGGTTGTTTGAATTCTCTAACCACAAATATGAGCAATAGAAATGGTGATTTTTGCCTTAGAAAGTACCAGTAAATGCGATGGATGGGCCTGTGCCACAGGATGTAGAACAGTTCCAGGATACAGAGAATTTATTTAATAAATGGAAATCAAAGTCAAATAAGCATACAGTAATACACAGGAGAGCTTTAATATCTTTTAGGCTCATTGTCCAAACAAAGCATATCTGTGCTGTGACACAATCTGTGCTTGTCCATATTCAGAATAGTATCTGTTTTGATGCCATTCCTGGCCTCGTTTTGGAGCTGTCTCTGTGCGCTAACCGGCTGGCAGGCCTACTTTTAGTGACCCACAAACAACTTTAATTCTCAGTTATAATGCACTGACAAATATTTAGCTTTGCTCAGCTTTTGTATCTCATCTCCAGTGCTGTTGTTTTTCTGGAAATATTTGACCCCCAGTTTATTTAGTCTCAGTGAGGTCCCTAAAAGTTATTTTGTCTGCGGTCTGTGTTGTGTTTTGAGTCGTTTTCAAAACTGAAGATGTTTGTTATGCTATGGCCGCAAGTCTAAAGAATCCTCAAAAGATTGTAGGCCTGTGAGGTTGTTGAAAACATGTCATATAAAACCGCTACAGAGCATCAAATCTGGTCTTAATCACACACACACACTTGTCTTTGAACTTTTTAAAGAAAAACACATGCCGAAAGGTGCCAGTGGGGTTGTCTGCAAATGTTCAAGTAAAACACGGAACATGATAAACGACCTGGACCCACAAATCATCATCATCATCAAAGATTTCTCTAGCTTTAAAGTCAACAGGAAATCAAAAATTCGACTTTCTTAATACACGTTACGGTTCGTACTGTGCATGATTCATCAGTGCATGTTATTCCAAAGAATAGAAATGTTACTTTTTGCATTCCTTTATGTAATAATGTGCTCAACGTCTGTAACAACTTTACTTTTTCACTGATTTTCTGATTTTTTTTTTTGTTTAACCAAATTAAATTGTTTTATGTTTTTGAAATGATAACTAAATGACCCAATAGGCTACAATATAAACAATAAAATATGATATTATCTATGTTTTTGAAATGATAACTAAATGACCCAATAGGCTACAATATAAACAATAAAATATGATTTCAATAATTAATTATAACTGTTATTGTTTGTGTGATTTTATGTAAGCAACGTTGTTTTGCAATTAAAATGCTCACATATTTATTTTTATCCAGCCTTCATTCTCAATGTTTAGCTGAACCATATCAAATAAAATAGTAATTATCAAAACACATAATAAATACGTTGCTTTTCCTGTGAATACCAAATTACCAACCAAATTATCATTAAACGCAATATTAAAGAACTAATAACCGTTTAAGATCAAATGTGTCAATATCAGAGCCAAACAGCTATTTAAGTATTGTTTTAGGCTATTGTTGTTGATGCACTAATTTAATGCAAATAACTGCAATACAATGTTTATAAAAGATACTTTACCATTTAAATACATCAAGATATTCTCAAAAGAGAACTTGACCTCCAGTCTGGTGCACATCCAAGTCTACAAACATCCTTAAACATGGAAGTACTTCAAAAGTCGCCCACATTCAGCTGCAAACTCTGCATTCTGTTATGAAAAGCTCGCTTTTCATTTCTTGGTGAATCAAATCCAATCCTACCTTTTTAGTTTGTTTTTTCTCATTTAACTAAAGTAAAAGGGGTGAATTCTGTTGATTTAACGAGCTTACTATTTTCACTCTGAATCCATCCTGACGTTTGGAGAGGTGAAACACCCCTTACGCACACCTCTCTCCCTTGATAATCTCGTCAACGCTTGTATTTCTGGGTCTGTGTAGGTGTTCGGGAAATACAGAGTCCATTTATGGAAAACGAGTAGGCGCACTTTTTGAAAGGGCCCTTGATCAATGATGTACTTCGGGTCACACGGTGCACAACCATTTGAGGGCTTCAGTTCCTGAAGTGATATGCAGAGAGAATGCAGAAAGATTGATTTTCAAACAGAACAGCTTCAGCTTTGCCAGATTCACACACATCAAAAGAAACGTGGAATGGCTGTCAGGGTTTTTTTTACCCAGTGTGAAGTCAAGGACGGTGAACACACTGTCGAATGTGCCAAGAATATGCCAGTAGATTTTTCTGAAGAAATATAAGAATCTGCCCACACAACATGCTTACATTGTGGTGTTTAAAAACATTTATTTTCACATTTACAGGTGAAATGGTGCGACAGGCGCGTGTTTTGGCCCAGGCCACCTCAGACCTGGTGAATGCTATGCGTTCTGACGCTGAGGCTGAAATCGATGTGGATAATTCCAAGAAACTTCTCGCGGCTGCCAAGCTGTTGGCCGATGCCACCGCCAGAATGGTGGAAGCTGCGAGGATATGAAAACTCTAGCCAGATACACCCTTGACATTTACAGTATACAAATACAATGATTTTTAGACATGTACCATGGTTTGTTACCATTTTCTTTTATAGGTAAATTGAAATTTCCACCAAATAATAATTTTGTATTTTGTAAATGTGTGATGGTTTTGCTTTTTTGTGTGTTGTGTGTGGGGGGTTGATTGATTTAGTTTTTTGTTGTTTTGTTTCGGGATTTTGTGTTTTGTCGTGTTTTGTTTGGTTTGGTTTTGTTTTGCATTTGTGTTCATTTGGTTTTAGTTATTTTTTGTTTGGTTTTGTTTTACAGTTGGTTTGGCTTGGCTCTGGCTTGGTTTGTGTTGGGATTTTGTGTTTTGTTTGGTTTTGTTGTTTTGGGGATTTTGTGTTTTGTTTGGTTTTGTTTTACAGTTGGTTTGACTTGGCTTGGCTTGGTTCGGTTTGGTTTGTTTTGTGTTGAAATTTTGTGTTTTATTTGGTTTTGTTTTGTTGTTTTAGGGATTTTGTGTTTTGTTTGGTTTGGTTTTACAGTTGGTTTGGCTTGGCTTGGTTTGGTTTGTTTTGTGTTGGGATTTTGTGTTTTGTTTGGTTTTGTTGTTTTGGGGATTTTGTGTTTTGTTTGGTTTTGTTTTACAGTTGGTTTGGCTTGGTTTGTTTTGGGATTTTGGGTTTTATTTGAGTTTTTTATACAGTTGGTTTGGCTTGGTTTGTTTGGGGGCAGGTTTGTTTGGTTTCGTTTGGCATTTGTTTTGGGTTTTTTTTTTGTTTGGTTATATTTGTTTGTTTTTTTGTTTTGAGCCTTATCAAAAAACCTGTTTTTTGAACATGTGTTGTGCAAAAACGTGTTGTTTTTCAGCCATGGTTTTGTATGTGGGGCATAATAATAACATGGGGATTTTTTTTGAACATCTGACATGATTACACCATGCTTATACCTAACAGTATACAATGGCAATACCTTGGCATATCATGGTTATACCATAAATGATATCCCTCAATCGGGTCATAGGGTCTATACGACCCCAATCGACTTTTACTTAAAAAAAAAAGTTTCCCTTCATCTCAGTGGAATAAGATTTTGTGACTTTTCATACATTATCTATCTATACACACACACAAAAACTGGGCTTGATTGATTGTTCTTAAGGTATGTAAAAATAAATATGTACACTTCTGGTCTTCGTGGTCAATATGACCCCACATTGAAATGAATGGGAAATGTGAAAAAACTAAATATATTTTCTTCATGTGTCAAAAAAAAAAAAAAAAAAAAAATCAAACATAAATCTGAACATTTTTACACAGAAATGAAGGCCTAGTACTAGAGCATAAATTCAATGTATCATAAAAAAATAATATTTCATATGCAAGCTAATGGTGTAGTTGAGGAATTGTGTAGTATATGGATACAAAAGTACTTTATATCTCCAAAAACACAGCATTAATGAATAGATGAGAAGTAAACAAAAAAAAGAGATATTATTTGTAATTGTAATTAAACATGTATATTTTTTGTACAATTACTCAATCAATTGTTGGGGTCGTATAGACAGAAGTGTAAGCCCAGAAGTGTAAACAGGAAATGAAGATGATTTGAAGGTTAATATCCAATTTTAACCTGATCTTTAAGGAAAAAATTAATGCTCTGGCTAGATGTAGGTAGTTTTATCTCCATTTACCGGTTTTTATCCAGAAGCCAGAATCATCAGCCACTCTGTAAAATATGCTTCCTCTTCTCATCAGTGAATCTCTGATACCTGAAAGAGCCCTCAGCCATGATTTAGATTTAACTCATGATGAGATGGACCACTGAATTGATTGTCGATCTTCATCAGCAACGTAGAGATGTATAAATAGCCAGGATGGGATTAATATGCAGAAATGCTGGTCTATGGCTTGTTAGGCACATTTGATCCATGATACATTAATCACAACATCAATGCCATTATCAAATGTAAAGATGAGGAATGCGCCACAGACGGTTTCCTTGGTAACAGGGATGGAGCAGACGGCCCCCAATTCCTCTTTGCATTGAATGTTTTGTAATGCGTTGTAAGTGTGTGGATGGCGTAGCTGAGAGTTCTGCTGTCGCTGACAAATTTCCCTTCACAGGGCTGACCGAGTCTGGGATTTATCTGTGACAACTTTGTCCTCTGAGAATTGCCTTTCACTTTCTGTTTAACCATTAAGCAAGGAGATAAAATGCAACAATGTGAAACACTAAGGCTTCAAAATGGCATATTAGCTACTAGTTTTGAAAGGAGGTAATATGCAGTGTGTATATGTGTATATATACAGTGTACACTACCGGTCAAAAGTTTAAGATCGGTAAGATTTTTTATGTTTTTAAAAGAAGTCTCTTCTGCTCACCAAGGCTGCAATTTTTTGATAAAAAATACACAAAAAACACAGTAATATTGTGAAATATTATGACAATTTAAAATGACTTTTTTATGTTAATATATATTAAAATGTAATTTATTCCTCTGAAAAAAGCTGAATTTTCAGCATCATTACTCCAGTCTTCAGTGTCACATGATCCTTCACAAATCACTCTAATATGATGATTTTATGCTCCAAAAACATGTATGATTATTATCCATGTTGTAAACAGTTTTTTACATTTTTATTTCAGGATTCTTTGATGAATAGAAAGTTCAAAAGAACAGCTTTTATCTGAAATGGAAAGCTTTTGTTACATTAAACACTACCCTTTAAAAAGTTTGGGGTCAGTAAGAATTTGTATTTTATTTTTGGGGGAAATAAATAAGAAATCAATACTTCTATTCATCAAGGATGAGTTACATTGATCAAAAGTTACAGTAAAGACATTTATAATGTTAGAAAAAATTCTAATTAAATAAATGCTGTTCTTTGAACTTTCTATTCATCAAAGAATCCTGAAATAAAAAATGTAAAAAACTGTTTTCAACATGGATAATAATCATACATGTTTTTGGAGCATAAAATCATCATATTAGAGTGATTTGTGAAGGATCATGTGACCCTGAAGACTGGAGTAATGATGCTGAAAATTCAGCATTTTTTTCAGAGAAATAAATTACATTTTAATATTAATATATATATATAATATATATATATATATATATATATATATATATATATATATACAAGTATAATATATAATATATATACATATACATACATACATACATACATACATACATACATACATACATACATACATACATAATTGTGATTTTACACTTCACAATAGTAACTATTACTCTTTATACTGTATCATACTTTTTAATTGTTCTCATAATCACGATTACTGTGACTTTATTTCTCATTACAGTGGATATGAGAAATATATATAAAAAATGTGATGTTATTTAGCATTATTCTGCCATTTGTATCTGACAAAAAAATATTTGTTTTTAAGTTTTTAAACCTTATTTAAATTTAAACCAATTTTAAAGGTCGAGATTGGCTTTTATAAATACCTCATATGTTACATTAAAATATTAGCCAGTGTACAGCATATAATGAAAAGTTTGCAGTGAGAAAAATTACCCAACACAAGCTAATGTTGCATGTAAACTGTATATTTACAGTAATATAGCCTGCTATTAAAACCAGTTGACAGTGGGTATAGCACATGAAACTAATGCACCTGAATTGTATCTGTACAGGGGCAGCCGCATACCCAGAAAATGAAGACCAGCAGCAGAGGCTGCGAGAGGCTGCTGAAGGGTTACGGGTCGCCACCAACGCAGCCGCTCAGAACGCTATTAAAAAGAAACTCATTCACCGACTGGAGGTGAGGACATGCATTATCATCCTATCTACCGTTTAGCGGTCCTCTCTGTGTTTGCGACTATATCCGTTACCATGCCAATCTCGACTTTTTTTCTCACGTAGCCCTTCCAGATGTAATAGTCCACCCCTGTGTCCACATTCGTTATTTCCCGTGTTAGTCATTATCGATGCTATAATTCATGATGTTATTTGTCTGGAACAGAACGCAGCTAAGCAAGCCGCAGCGGCAGCGACGCAGACCATTGCTGCCGCCCAGAACGCAGCTGCATCCAATAAGAACACCATGTCACATCAGCAGCTCGTGTTCAGCTGCAAGGTATTGTGGGTACAGTTATTTTCTAAGACATTCAGGGGACTTATTTAATTCGTAAAAAACTATTCTGACTTTGGTTTTGTGGATGCTCTCCAGGCCGTGGCAGACCATATTCCACAGCTAGTGCAGGGAATGAGAGGCAGTCAGGCCCACCCGGAAGATCTCGGTGCCCAGCTAGCCCTTATCATCGCCAGCCAGAGTTTCCTGCAGGTAAAACACACAATTCTGTGCTTGCTTAGCACTCCTGATTTGACTTTAAATGAGCATCATGTTTCTTTTTTTTGTCGTCGTTTGTGTTTTGTTTGTCTCCAAACAGCCTGGAAGTAAAATGGTGTCGTCTGCTAAAGCGGCCGTTCCGACGGTAACCGACTCAGGCCGCTGCGATGCAACTTGGTCAGTGTGCCAAGAACCTGGCCACCTGCCTGGCAGAGCTGCGCACAGCTGCACAGAAGGTACCCACAGTTCACTGCCTTATTGGAGACCTCAAAACACCTTTAAGCCCTTGGGGTGTGTTCACACATGGCAGATTTTGGAAAATATAGAACGCAACATGAGACAGGACGTGATGTCCCAAGATGCGACCCTTAAAAGGACTGAATGCTCAAGCATGCCTGTTTTTTGTCATCATAGGAGCTACGTTGCACATTACAGTTCTGTACGGAAATCGTCTCCTTGCATCAAATTTTCGTTTTTGTGTGTGACAGAGAAACTCCTGCCACTGTCTTGACTTTTTTAAACATTTTCTAAGCTCTTTGTGAGTTCTCATCATAATATGTATACATAGAACAAGGTCATTTAGCCCAGAACACAGCATTGTATTGGATGTTCAGTAAGTTCTTGCACAAATGATATGTCATAAAAGCAGATTTTTCTTATGTGTTGTTCAGTGGTAAAAATGATAGAGTGAATGCTGTGTAAACCAGGACATTTCTTTTTTTGGTCTGGACCAAGAGAACCGAACTACAAGTGTGCACACATCCTTAGACTCATTGCATTTTAAAGGGATGGTGAACAGATTTAAAGGTTTTCCCATCATTTAAGGTCCAGCCACATTTACAGTTGTTCATCAATTCAATAGGAAACTGCTTGATCGGAAACTATGCAAGAGGGAGAGTAGTTTACTTTCGAAAAAACTTTTGCTGATGATTTACTCAACCTATGTCATCCAAGATGTCCATGTCTTTCTTTCTTTAGTCTGAAAAGAATTAAGGTTTTTGATGAAATCATTCCAGCATTTTTCTCCATATAATGCACTTCAATGGGAACCAAACAGTTCAAGGTCCAAAAGACAGTTTCAGTGCAACTGAAACTGTTCAAAGGGCTTTAAAATCATTCCAGACGATGAATAATGGTCTTATCAAGCGAAACGATCAGTCATTTAAAAAATAAATAACAAAGTTTAAGTTTTATTAGCTCAAATGCTCGCCTTGCTCTTTACTGCGATTCACGTTCATGACTCAAAATGAACAAATCTTTTTCCGAGTCATTCAACGAACGAAACGAACAAATTGACTCGGAAAACAGATTTGTTCATTTTGATGAATGAGTTCGAACTGGAGAGTCACAAACGTGCGTCACAGAACAGAGCAAGGCGAGCATTTGAGCTTATAAAACTTAAACTTTGTTATTTATTTTTTAAATGAGCGATCGTTTCGCTTGATAAGACCCTTATTAATCGTCTGGAATCGTTTAAAGCCCTTCGAACAGTTTGCACTGAAACTGTCTTTTGGACCTTGAACCGTTTGGTTCCCATTGAAGTCCATTATATGTAAAAAAATCCTGGAATGTTTTCATCAAAAACCTTAATTTCTTTTCGACTGAAGAAAGAATGACATGGACATCTTGGATGACATGGGGTGAGTAAATTATCAGCAAAAGGTTTTTTAAAAGTGAACTACTCCTTTAAGGTAGATTTTGCAAATTGGTCATGCGAGGGTATAAGGATATTTCTATATTGTGTCGTAGGCTCATGAGGCGTGTGGTCCTCTGGAGATTGACTCTGCACTCAACGCTGTCCAGACTCTGAAGAGTGAACTACAGGATGCCAAAATGGCCACACTGGAAGGCCAACTCAAACCCCTACCAGGACAATCGGTAGGTGTGCAACATTAAAAGAGATAATCACACTTATTTACAATTCCATTTTTACCTTAACTTCTTGATAATATTTGTGTCTGTAGTTGGAGAAATGTGCTCAGGATTTGGGGAGTACGTCTAAAGCTGTGGGCTCCTCCATGGCTCAGCTACTGACCTGTGCCGCCCAAGGCAATGAACATTATACTGGTGAGATGACTGATGTGGCTTTACAACATACAGTATGAAACAAAATACTTCAGCAGAATCGATAGGTGCTGAATACGAAATGCACAGTATTACGAACAGAATAAGAAGATTTACACAAGTAGAACATGTTTCTGGATTAACATCCTATTACCAATCATTAGTTTGAGGTTAAGGCCTTTTTTGCTTAGTAGTAGAACACAAACAGCAAATGTTGATCCATGAATATGTCTTGCTTTGTAAATCATGGTAAGCCGAAAAATGTACTTTTTGAATAAAAACTTGCTTCATCTTAAAGGGATAGTTCACTTTGAAATTAATTTTTGGTATGTTTTAGCTTACCTCAAGGGCATCCAAGATGTAGGTGTCATTGTTTCCACAGTATTTTCAATTTTGATATTTTTAGGTCAAACCGTTCTTGTTTGTTAGTCATATAATGGATGTCTATGGTCACCACCTCAAAGAGCATGCACAGAAAAGTCCAAATTAAACATGATTTAATGACTCGTAAATGTAAGTACACATTGATGGCCTAAGACACGAAACGAGTGGTTTGTGTGAGAAAACGAACAGTATTTATATTGTTTTTACCTCTTGTAAGCACAGCCACATAACGCCCGTGCCCTCAGATCACTTGGACGTGGCTATATTTCTTTAAGAAATTGACAATTGGTTCAATATATATCTTCTTAAATTTGTGTTTGCAGGGAGTCATATCCTAGATCTTGGCGCGCCTACCAGTTGAGCTTAACAATTTTATTTGTCCAGGCTTTTTGTTATCAAGTGTCTCATAGTATATTTTTTTTAACAAAGAGACATTTGCAGAAATGTTTTAATTGGTTTTCTAAAAATGCTTCCACAACATGCCAGTATCTCAAAAACTGGCTGCTTGTTCCAGATTGAAAGGCATGAAAACAGAGAAGAGAGAGTGATGCTGTAACTTACCTGCACCTCCCATCATTTTTTTATTCTGTCTGGCTGGATTGCTGCTCCCAGGAGAGCTTCTGAAGACAGATTTTAATGGCACGCTCAAACAAATCCCCCTCTTCCACTTCGGCTCCTGCAGCTTCTCAAGCCAAGGGTATAACTAACCCCCGTCCCTCATTAATCTTATTTTCACTAGATTTAACATACCATCAGCAATTGGGCTCTACTTGGCTGGATAATGCAATTTGATGTAATTTGCCTGCATTGGCCCTTCCCTATTTTCGCTTTCAGTTCTATAAGTAAAGGCCAGATCCCATATGGCACCTCATTTTCCTTTCCATGCTCATTTGTTGAAACAGCAGGGGCATTCTGGGTCAACCGTGCACCAAAACGAGGCTTTATTTGGAACAAGGCTGAAATATCCTTCATTTTGCAATTACAGTTAGTGCACTAATGTAGTCAGTAATGTAAAAACAAGGTTAAAGTGAATGTGTTGTATGCAAATGAGTATGATTTAAGTGGATGACTGGTACTTAGTATTCATTTTTATGGGAGATACTAGTGTTAATATATGAGAAAATAGTGTGGTTTAATAGCAATAATATTCTGCTAGTCTGCAATTCAATGATCCAAATGAGAAAAAGAAAATCACACACAAACTGGCAAAACTAACATTTATTAATTCTTTACTTGCTGATGATCAATTAATCAAAGACATTTGATTTCTTTGCCTGGCTGCTACTTAGGCCGTGTGTCCACCGAAGCGTTTTTTAAACGCCATGAGTGTAACGAGGCGCTGAGCATTTTTTCACGCTTTAAGCACCCGCGTTTTTACTGGTCGCCGAGAGTTGAAAAATTTTCAACTTTGGATAAAACGCAGCGCTCATCACTGTCACTTTTTACCCAGCCGTCCAATCACAGTGGAGGAGGGGTGGCACTAAACCACACCGACCAACTGTCACAACATTATTTCTGTACAACGACATCAACCAACAGAGCTAACCGAACAAAATGGATGAAAAATAATTTTTTTAGTATGAAACAAATTATCTGCGAAATCAGTTACAAGTAAACTGCTGTGGATATTCTGTATCATAGCAACGAAACGTCTCAACGGAAAAAACGTTGCGCTGCCAAAAACGCTCTCAAGCGCCCAAAGCACGGCATCTTCAGCAGAGCGTCTGGCGTTTTCAGCAGGCTAAAAACGCTTTGGTGGACACACGCCCTATGTTTTCAATTGTTTTCAATGGGAGCGCCGTCGATTTTTAAACGCCATGAGCGTGAACGAGGCGCTGAGCGTTTTTTCAGGCTGAAGCGCCGAGCGAGAGTTGAAAAATTTTCAACTTTGGATAAAACGCAGCGTTCATCACTGTTACTTTTTACCCAGCCGTCCAATCACAGTGGAGGAGGGGCGGGACTGAAACCACACCGACAAACTGTCACAACATTCAAACTATGCTGCGGATATTCTGTATCATAGCAACGAAAGTCTCAACAGAAGACGCCAAAACGCCGTGCTTTGGACGCTTGAGAGCGTTTTGGCAGTTGCAACGTTTTTCCGTTGAGATGTTTCGTTGCTATGATGCAGAATATCCGCAGCAAAGTTGTAACTGATTGTAACTGGTTTAACTAACTACTTGTAACTGATTTTGCAGATAATTTGTTTCATACTAAAAAAATAATTTTTCATCCATTTTGTTTGGCTAGCTCTGTTGGTTGATGTCGTTGTACAGAAGAATGTTGTGACAGTTGGTCGGTGTGGTTTAGTCCCGCCCCTCCTCCGCTGTGATTGGACGGCTGGGTAAGAACTGACAGTGATGAGCACTGCGTTTTATCCAAAGTTGAACACTTTTCAACTCCCAGCGACCAGTATAAACGCTGGGAGCTTCAACGAAAAAATGCTCAGTGCCTCGTTGCGCTCATGGCGTTTAAAAAACACGGCGCTCCCATTTGAAAACAATTGAAGACATACCGCCAGGCGCGTTGAAAAACGCTTTGGTGGACACACGGCCTTAGGGTCTACTTCGTTTTTATAGCCTAGTTTTTGTTAAAAAAATATTGACATTTGTCGTGTGTTGTTTTTCTGAGGTTTTATTCACCTAATTTCTTGATCCGCCAAGGACCAGATCTTCATATGTAAACCCATACCATTCAAAGAAGGTGTACTGTACTTTCTTTTACTTTCTCTGACTGTATTATTCAATCGCTGTAATCTCACGAACTGTGTGTTTGCGACAGGTGTGGCAGCCAGGGAAACCGCTGAAGCTCTGAGGATATTGGCTCAGGCGGCGAGGGGGGTCGCAGCGAGTACGTTGGAGCCTCAGGCTGCGGCAGCCATGCTGGACTCCGCTTGTCACGTGATGGAGGGCTCGTCCATGCTCATCCACGGAAGCCCACCAAGCCCTGGTGTGCCCCGGTGATGCCGAGAGCCAGCAGAGACTAGCACAGGTAGGACGACGTAGAAACAACACGCAAATAAACAGATGTCTGGCCATCTGTGAGAAGATCTATACATTGAAAGTAGAAGTTACACAAGGCTATATAGTTATCCAAAAAACGGTGTGTATGGTATGTGTCTGCTCATCTTCATCTTTATTACTTTTTATGTTTTCTTCAGCTACTTTGTTAAAACCAGATCAATTTCCCATCAGCTCCCTCTTGGCAGTTATCTCCAATTAACCAAGCTATTTTCTATTGTCTCTCTGTTTCTGGCGGCCCTTTTTCTGGAAGGTGCCAGTGCGCCTCCCTGATTCGAACAGGTTCCTTTGGGACACTAACATATTGCTTGGCATATGTCTGTGACAGTGGCATAAATTAAGGACATGGATTTCTCTGTTGGGCTGAGGGGCTGATTTAAATTTTAGATTCAAGCTGCATCTCTCCGGGCCATTGTAGAGTTATTGATGGGAGAGTATGTGGTTGTTTTTTTTCAGGTGGCAAAGGCTGTCTCTCACTCCCTGAATAACTGTGTGAACTGCTTACCTGGACAGAAGGATGTGGACATGGCTCTCAGGAGCATTGGCGAGGCCAGTAAGAAATTGCTTGTGGAAAATGTGAGTTCTTTGTCAGTTCTTTAATAGCTACCAGTGAGTCTAAACTTAAAGGAGTAGTTCACTTTTAAAAAAACTTTCGCTGATAATTTACTCAACCCCATGTCATCCAAGATGTCCATGTCATTCTTTCTTCAGTCGAAAAGAAATTAAGGTTTTTGATGAAAACATTCCAGGATTTTTATCCATATAATGGACTTCAATGGGAACTAAACGTTCAAGGTCCAAAAGACAGTTTCAGTGCAAAACTGTTCAAAGGGCTTTAAACGATTTAAACGACGAAAAAAAATAACAAAGTTTAAGTTTTATAAGCTCAAATGGTCACCTTGCTCTGTTCTGTGATGCGGTGTTTGTGACTCTCCTATTCGAACATGTTCATCAAAATGAACAATTCTTTTTTTTGTGTCATTTGGTTCATTCAACGAACAAAATGAATGAGTTGACTCTGGAAAAGATTCATTCATTTTGATGGTGAGCATTTGAGCTGATTAAACGTAAACATTTTTTTTTTAAATAAGCGATCGTTTCGATTGATAAGACCCTTATTCATTGTCTAAAGCCCTTTGAACAGTTTGCACTGAAACTGTCTTTTGGACCTTGAACCTTTTGGTTCCCATTGAAGTCCATTACATGGAGAAACATCCTGGAATGTTTTCATCAAAAACCTTAATTTCTTTTCGACTGAAGAAAGAATGACATGGACATCTTGGATGACATGGGGGTGAGTAAATTATCAGCAAAAGTTTTTTTAAAAGTGAACTACTCCTTTAAATATGCGTAAATGATTCGAAAAATCGTTATTACATACATTTTTGCAGTTTGTTCACATGGAAAATCCTTTTGATGATGTTTCATGAATGAGGTCCCCTGCTTTTCCAGCTTCCTCCATGCTCCAAATCCTTCCAAGAGGCCCAGACGGACCTGAACCACACGGCAGCCGAGCTGAACCATTCGGCCGGGGATGTGGTGCAGTCTTCACGTGGGAGCAGCGGCCAGCTGGCTATGGCTTCTGGGAAGTTCAGCCAAGATTTTGACGAGTTCTTAGATGCCGGGATTGAGATGGCCGGACACACTCAGGTACAGTTTCAATGTCTTCTCAGAGCTGGGAGACAGGTCATGATGTGCTCCGGCCAAAGAGAAATCTCCTTGGTCTGAAAATTCCACTTGTGTTACTGTATATTAAACAAATAGGCCTATGTCATGGAAAAATTGAAGACTGGAAGTACGTCTTTTAGTAGGGATACAGCTCTTCTGGCTAGCTTTTTGGGGTTTTTTTGGATGGAGAGATGTAAAGCACATCACCATTGCACTCTGGAGCAGTGGAAGCATATTCTGTGGAGTGAAGATCTCTGAAGATGAAGGTCTGATGGGCTTCCAGTAAAAATATGAATGCTTCAGCAAACCATTTTGGACAATGCCATGTTTCTAACTTTGTAGGTACCTTTTGTTTTTTTGGAAGGACCTTTTCTATTCCAGCATGACTATGCCCCAGTGGACAAAGCAAGGTCCATAAAGACAAATTCGGATGAGTTTGGTGTGGATGAACTCTGACTGTCCTGCTCAGAGTTCAACCCCTTTGAAAACATTTGGGATGCAGTGGAACAGAGATTGCGAGCCAGGCCTTCTTGTTCAATGTCAATGCCTGACCTCAAAAATGCTCTACTGGTTGAATGGGCAAAAATTCCCACAGGAAAGTCTTCCCAGAAGAGTGAAACCCTGTCATAGCTGCAAAGTGGAATGTAATCAACTCTGTCTATGTGTTTAGAATTTGATGTTATTACAGTCCCTGTCGGTGTAATGGTCAGGTGTCCCAATACTTTTGTCCATTTAGTGGATGTTAAAAACTAACCAAAAAGAAAATGTATATGCATTTTGATTAATTTGTTAATTAGCGCTTCTCATCCAATTCACTCAGCCACATAATTGTCCCAGAGAGCATGAAGACGCTCCACCCTAATGAAATCTTTGATGATGTTCTGGTTCTGCATGTTTTGTTGATTAATTTGGAGAGGCGCACCAGACACAAGGGCTTGATGGAGCCGTGACATGCCCATTAAAGGAAGACTGAGGGATAGTGAGGGACACAGTGGTCTGGAAGGACAGGCCAGAAGCCATCAGGAGATCTGTGACACTAGCACCCATCTTAAATAACAAGTAAACAGCCACAGTTTGCTATTTTAGGGCAAAATTACTAAAGCATACCAATTTTGCTCATGAATAGTGATTATGTGGTATCATGTAATTAATGTTCAGCAGGTTCACATGCTTTGTTGAAAGACAAATGATGACAAATAGGTGCTAGCCATAGTTTATTTGTCATTTACTGTCTTTTTCGGTCTGGACCTTACACATAACCTTCATGGCTATGGTACCTGTGAAATATGGCACATAATTACAGTCATTTGGACCACATTTGTGACACTTTTATGGTACTTTTACATCCTTTTTAAGGCTTGAAAGCTTCGATTCCCAAATATAACTGCATGGAAAAGTTACAGTTACTTTTAAATATCTCCTTTTTTGTTTCTAAGAAGAAAGAAAGTCATGTGGGTTTAAAAACAAAGTGATAGTAGTATAATTTTTGGGTGAACTACCCCTACATATTTTTAGCCATAAAATATAATCACTTTTCCAAAGTACTGCACATTTTTCTGCTGAGTAAAGTTGAAAAATGTGATTGTTTGACTGTAGGCTGAGCTGCTAACCTCTGTCTCCACAGTCCACAGATGACCAGATCCAGGTGATTGGCAACCTGAAGAACATCTCCATGGCATCCAGCAAGCTGCTGTTGGCCGCCAAGTCTCTCTCCGTTGATCCAGGGGCGGCAAATGCCAAGAATCTCCTCGCAGCTGCAGCACGGTAGGAATGAGCTTCATTCGGTGGCCTGGGGAGAGTTTACTGATCATTAGCCAGTCAACCTGAGGGCCAGCCTGCCAGAAATGAGCTATTCAGCTGAATGTTTTCACAAAATTAGAAACTTTGTGTATGAGTGAATAAGTACGTACCTACTTAACCATATTTTTGGATAAAATTTGTACCCGGATGTGAATTAAATCTGACAAAACTTCTTTTGGGGGGCATTTTCGTTAGTGAAAACTTTTTAAATATAGAACACACAAACCTACCAACCGAGCTCCACCCCCTGATCCCTAAACCCACCCCTAAACCTACCCAGCTCCACCCCCTGATCCCTAAACATACTGAGCTCAACTCCCTGATCCTTAAACCCACCACCAAAACCTACCCAGCTCCACCCCCTGATCCCTAAACATACCGAGCTCCACCCCCTGATCCCTAAACCCACCCCTAAACCTACCCAGCTCCACCCCCTGATCCCTAAACCCCGAGCTCCACCCCTGATCCCTAAACCCACCCTAAACCTACCCAACTCCACCTCCTGATTCCTAAACCCACCCCTTAACCTACCCAACTCCACCCCCTGATCCCTAAACCCACCCCTAAACCTGCTGAGCTCCACCCCCTGATCCCTAAACCCACCCCTAAACCTACCCAGCTCCACCCCCTGATCCCTAAACCTACCCGAAACGCCACCCCTGATCCCTAAACCCACCCCTAAACCTACCCAGCTCCACCCCCTGATCCCTAAACCTACCAAGCTCCACCCCCTGATCCCTAAACCCACCCTAAACCTACCCAGCTCCACCCCCTGATTCCTAAACCCACCCCTAAACCTACCCAACTCCACCCCCTGATCCCTAAACCCACCCTGAAACCTACCCAGCTCCACCCCTGATCCCTAAACCCACCCTGAAACCTACCCAGCTCCACCCCCTGATCCCTAAACCCACCCTAAACCTACCCAGCTCCACCCCCTGATCCCTAAACCCACCCTAAGCTCCACCCCACTGATCCCTAAACTCACCCTGAACCTACCCAGCTCCACCCCCTGACCTAACTCACCAAGCTCCACCCCCTGATCCCTAAACCCACCCAGCTCCACCCCCTGATCCCTAAACCCACCCTAAACCTACCCAAATCCACCACCTGATCCCTAAACCCACCTCTAAACCTACCCAACTCCACCCCCTGATTCCTGAAACCCACCCTAAACCTACCCAACTCCACCACCTGATCCCTAAATCCACCCCTAAACCTACCCAACTCCACCCCCTGATTCCTAAACCCACCCCTAAACCTACCCAACTCCACCCCCTGATCCCTAAACCTACCCAGCTCCACCCCCTGATTCCTGAAACCCACCTCTAAACCTACCCAACTCCACCCCCAGATCCCTAAACCTACCCAACTCCACCCCCTGATCCCTAAACCTACCCAACTCCACCCCTGATCCCTAAATCTACCCAACTCCACCCCCTGATCCCTAAACCTACCCAGCTCCACCCCCTGATCCCTAAACCCACCCCTAAACCTACCCAACTCCACCCCTCAGATCTGGATCTGACTCCGCCCCCTGGATCTTGTGTACTGCAATGAGGTGCTACTACTTTATCCATCTATTTTCCGGAATCTCTGTGTGAAAGGGGCTTTTTTTTTTTTTTTTTTTAGTAAGTGAAAGTTTTTCTTGCTAGTGTGCTTGTTAATTTTTGTGTCTGAATGTTTGTCTTTGTGTGTTTGTTAGTGTATGAGTTTGGTTTGTTATTTTGTATGTTTGTTAATGTGTGTTTTGTTTGTTATTGTGTGCGAGTATGTTTGTGTTTGTTACTGTTTAAGTGTGTGTGTGTGTGCGTCAAGTTTGTGTGTTCCAACCAATAGCCTCCACAGAAATTTGAAAGATGTAATAAATAATGTCATAATAAAAATCTAAAAATGGAGAATTGTTTTGGGTTTGACTTTAGGAGCATGATTAAGGGATGGAACATTGTATATATAGCTCAATATGAAAACAATAGAAGTCAGTGGAAATACCTATAATGATGAAAAACAATTGTCTGTCTGTTGTGTGCGTGTGTGTGTGTGCTGCAGAATCCTCTCAGGTGCCGTAGGAAGGCAGCAGCTCCTGAGGGTTTTGGGCTAGATTGATTTCTCTTTCCTTAATGAGGGACAGAGGAGACTCACTGACACACATACACAACGGCACACTCACACATATGTGTGTAACAAAACTTGTCATGATTGTCATATATTTAGAGGGGGCTGAAAGCTCATTGAGTCTCTCTTTTTTTTTTCTGACTGTGATTTTCTTCTGTGTTTTGTGTTTCAGAGCGGTTACAGAAAGCATTAATCAGCTCATCACAATTTGTACCCAGCAGGCACCAGGACAAAAAGAGTGTGATAATGCTCTACGAGAACTTGAGGTACTTGAACAAACACTCACTTAGTCTCTAAAAATAGTTTATATTTGAGATGTTTTTTTTTGTGAAATGATAATGACGATGTACTTCTATAAAAGCAGAGAAATATATAAATAAAAAACTCACAAGAACCTGGCATTTTAACAGAGGTGTGTAGACTTTTTATATCCATTGTAGTTTGGAAAGCAGCAAGGATGAGATAGAGGCCTGTTAGATCTTCTATCAACATTAGATCACATTTGGCCTTATTTATCACAGATTAAAAACAGAGGTTTGTGTGATGCCTCTGTGAAACGTTCAAATCTGCCAGCCACAGGTCAATTGTGTATTAAAATAGAGCCAATAATTATGATTGGGGTCTGTGAACGATTTTACATCAAATCTTATATGTGTCTCCAGTAATAATTTTGAAATGGGGTGTTTTCGAAAAACTAAATCTCAAAGAATATTACACCTCTCTCTTTCTCTCTCTCTCTCTCTCTCTCTCTCTCTCTCTCTCTCTGTCGTACATACAGGCCGTGCGAGGAATGTTGGACAACCCCAATGAGCCAGTCAGTGATCTCTCTTATTTTGACTGCATTGAGAGCGTCATGGAGAATTCCAAGGTAAAGAATCCATCACAAAATTCTCTAAAGATCTTTTTCATTCCAAATGTTAACGTATCTCTCCGTCTGACTGAACAGGTTCTCGGGGAGTCCATGGCTGGAATATCACAGCACTGTAAGACGGGAAACGTGCCAGCGTTTGGGGATTGCGTAGGTGTTGCGTCCAAAGCGTTGTGTGGGTTGAACCGAGGCGGCGGGCCAGGTGAGCTTTTGATTTGGTAGTGTTTGATAATTCTCCCAATATGCACTTTCAACATTGTGCTTTCGAAATGCTATTACAAATTCTATGGTTAAGCTTTACCAACATCATTTGATGCTATCGACAACATGAATGTGCAATTGCATTAGGCATTTAGCTTCTGTAAAATGAAATTTCTGAGTAAAATTGAATAATTAGTGGGAAATAATCTAGGGTGGGTCTAATTTAATCCATCAGAAAACTAACTAGGGGTTCTATTGGTTAATTTGGATTTTTTTTCTCTCCAAACTGCATTGATTTTGTCTGCAGAGTTGTTTCAAAGGTAGAAAATAAAGCTGTGTTCATTGCTTAAATATACAAAGATATGTAAATATATAAATCACACAATACACTCTTTGTGCCTAACTTATATTCTTCAGGCCTCCTATTTGGTAGGAGTCTCAGACCCCAACAGCCAGTCAGGTCATCAGGGATTGGTCGATCCCATCCAGTTTGCCCGAGCCAATCAGGCGATTCAGATGGCCTGCCAGAATCTGGTGGACCCGGCCAGCAGCCCCTCCCAGGTCACTGTTTGGCTCTTTAGTATTAAGGTTTTTGTTTGTTTTTTTGTTTTTTTGGCTTGCATTTTCATCTGTTTTTGTTTGTGTAGGTTCTGTCAGCAGCTACTATTGTTGCAAAGCACACTTCTGCCCTTTGCAACGCCTGTCGTCTGGCGTCTTCCAAAACAGCCAATCCTGTAGCTCGGAGACATTTCGTACAGTCAGCCAAAGAGGTCGCCAATACAACTGCCAACCTTGTCAAAACTATAAAGGTACGGCCTGTGATTAATTACCAAAATATCGTTTGGTAGAAGATTAATATAGATTTGTTTGAATTTTCTGCATTAGCATGAAGACATACGCTTGCCTGACCATTTGCAAATTTATAACCATCAATAAGACTGTTTTTATTTGTATAAGTTGAAGTGTTTTAGCAGATGTGATCAGTTTCTGCATTGTTTCTCAGGCCTTAGACGGGGATTTCTCAGATGAGAACCGCTGAGAGGTGCCGAGTGGCCACGAACCCGCTGATAGAAGCTGTGGATAATCTCTCCACCTTTGCCTCCAACCCAGAGTTTGCCAGCATTCCTGCACAGATAAGCCATGAGGTGATGAAATACTGAATACCACAATATTTCATGTATTATTTATTGTGTGTGTGTGTGTGTGAGTGTGCATGCCTGGGTACTCATTTCACAGATTGTTGTTTGCCAAATTTCGACTCTTAAACCAAATCAGGAGGACAGACAAATCAGACACACCAAGATGCTCTTTTAGGGACTTTCCTATCCCTATTGGTTCAGAAACATTCAGGAACAAAACAAGCGACTGTGTTTAGGAGGGAGTCACTGAATCATTTACTCAAACAATTTGTTTAAACACACTGATTCATTTAGGAACAAAACAAGTGACTATATGAGTTAGTCATTGAATAAATGTTATGAACTAATTGGTTGAGTAAATTATTCAATGACTCACTCATATAGAGTAACTCGTCTTTGTTCCTAAATGAATCAGTGTAATGAACTAATTGGTTGAGTAAATTATTCAATGACTCACTCATAGACTCAGTGAATAATTTACTCAACCAATTAGTTAATTGGTTGAGTAAATTATTCACATTAAAAGTGACTGTCTTTATAAATAAGTTACAAAATCATTCCCCTTTTTCAATTTTGTTCAAAATTGTTTATTCATTTAGTGAATATTATATTCACAAAATGTTTGTTGACATTTTCAGTTTATATATGCTGCACACATTTTTATGGGATTTTAGAAACAAATGGTTTGTAAACTGAATTTTATTTCTTTCTAATCGTAGGGTTCAGCTTCCCAGGAGCCAATCCTCTGCTCAGCTCGTTCAATGCTGGACAGCTCCACCCACTTATTAGAGACGGCCCGCTCACTTATCATTAACCCCAAAGATCCACCTACCTGGTCCATCTTGGCAGGCCATTCAAGGACCGTGTCGGACTCCATCAAGAGCCTCATCACGTCCATCAGGTCTGTATCATGCAAATAAAGAACGGGTTCAGCAGTCGAGAAAGAAATTGTGAAAAGCGTCCCAAGATGGGGCGGCCTCAGTCTCCATCAGGTGTTAAATAATAATGCGGGTAAAAGATGAGACATAATTCAAACTTCTTGATTAAATAACTCAAGCACAAGTTATTAACAGTAGCAGGTGTTCAGTCCACACACACACACACACACACACACACACAAGTCTTCTCAAATCTTCCCTCACACATGAGTCTGTTCCTCTCGTCAAAAACCAGAGAGTGTGTTGCAAACAAAACAATAAAGAATAATTAGTTGCTATATTACATTAAAAGATTAAAAATAATAAAATAATAATTACGCAAATCAAATAATGTATAAATACACAAAATGGTCACATTAATTAATTAACCTGTCACCTGTGTTATTATTAATATAAATTGTATTCATTTAAATTACATTTATATTTATTTATTCATTGGTGTGTGTTTCCTAAGCCCACTTAAAAACCTTGTTTTCATTAGAAATACGTTACCGGCCTTTTTTTTAATCAAAAGTTACTAATGACATAATATTGCTAAATATTTCTGTTTCAAGTTGCTAAGGGTTTATATTTCAAATAAATACAGTTTTTTTTCTATTCGTCAAAGAATCCTTTACAAATGTATACCAGTTTTTACAAATATACTAAGCAGCTGTTTTCAAAATTGTTAAAAATAATAATACAAAATTACGTTTTAATTCAGTTAACTTAAATATAAACTAAATAAAAAGCTTAAATAGTCAGAATTCGAGCCAAGATTGAATCAGCTGTAAAAATATTTTAATAAAAAGTACGACTTTCTTTTTCTAGAAGCCAACGTTTATTTAAATTTTTTTTTCTTCTCAGTGTGTGTTTTGAAGGATTTTCTATCAAATAAAAGCTGAATATCAGAATGTGTCTGATGTCGCTGAGTTGTATTTTGTGGTAAGTGACTCTTACTGGGTTTCTCTCTCCACTGAGAGTGTGTCAGGTGACTGATGTAGCCTGCGGAAGACTGAACACAGACCAGACACTCATACGCTGTTCTGCTCCGAGTGCGTACAGGCCGATCTGATCTGAGATCAGTGACAGTGAAGGACCTCAGCTGTAACACTCTCAGCAGGAGCAGGAACAGTGGCTGGGCTCGCTGCCCACCTGGCTGCCCTCCACCACTGTCCTCCCAGATCAACCAATCACAGCTGGAGCTCAGCCAGCCCTGTGTGTGTGTGTGTATGAGCAAAGAACTCCCACGTCTGCACTGACTCTCCTGTTTTATGGTGCTGTAATGTACAATATCCGGATTTAGTTGAGAAACCTAATTCAATTAAGCTGAAAAACACCCCATAGCAACCTGTTCTCCTCTGTTGTCATAGGGACAAGGCCCCTGGGCAGCGGGAGTGTGACCAGTCCATCGACAGCATCAACAAGAGCATCAGGGACATTGAGCAGGTGTCCCTTGTCGCCGTGGGTCACGAGTCTGCCCCGCAGAGACGACATCTCTCCTCCGAGGTAAACCAATAAAACACCTGCCGCCACTGTATAGTAGCGCTATGTTTCAATAATGTTGCTCTGGTACAGTGTTCATTTCTGAGGAGGATTAGGAATGATGCTTTAAATAGTACACTTTTACTTTAAAAAAAAATAAATAATTTCTGTCATCATTTACTCACCCTCAAGTTGTTGGACCCCATTGACTACCATAGAGGGGGAAAATACTATGAAAGTCAATGGGGTCCAACAACTGTCTGGTTACCGACATTCTGAAGAAAGTCGGACAGGTATGAAACAACTTGAGGGCATTTTCATTTTTAAGTGAACTATTCCTTTAAAAACAAAAAATAAAACGGAGTAAACAAATTGCTTTTCAATTTAACAAACAAATAGACATTTAAATCTGTTTATTTATAACTAGATTATTTGGTAAATTAACATTATTAATATTAATAATGTTTACTTTTTTATAAATCATTTTAAATGAAAAATGAAAATACCATTTTTATAAATGCTATAAATGGCTTTTTTATCATTTCAGAAAATGATTAAGACCTCCCCCCATTATTTAATTGAATTGAATTATTATTTATTATTATACCTAATTACATTTTTAAACATTAATTAAATAAACTATTTAAAATGTCTTTTTATTTGTGAATTTACTTTTTATTTACTTTTATACATTTTATACATTTTATACATATTATACATTTTTGATAAATGAATAATTCAATAATTGATTCATTTTATTTTCTAACAGACCCCCTAGTCCTGATGATTCTCTCTCTATATATATATATATTAGCTTCAGTGTTATTTAATATTATTTATATACTTTTATAGTATTAATATTTTAAAGTAGCTTTTATTTTTAGATTTTCAGTTTTCATTTTTATTTAAGTTTTAGTAGTTGTGTAATATGCTTTTGCCATTTTTATTAGTTCTCTAAAAGTGTTTTTGTATATATATATATATATATATATATATATATGTATATATATATATTCTTTTTTATTTTTGTATTTTTAGTTTGTATCATAGTTATATTTATATAATAATGCAGTAGTGGAGCCACGGCATCAAGGTCCCGCCCACACTCCCGTCTCCCGCAATCTATCAAGGTCATTACATCCCATTTTTATAGCTTCAAATAACTAACTTAAAACCAAACGTATCTGGAAAAAAATGAACACTTTAACATACGTCCTATGTGATTAGAACTACCAAATATTTTTTGTTTGTTTATGTCCCATTCGATTACATGCAGTGGGTGGAGTTTGAAGATTAATACTGCAGCCAGCCACCAGGGGGCGATCAAAACATTTTGGCAGGACTAGGTTTGTGCTAATGCTAATGTGAGACTGCTTCCATTAGGCTTTACAGGAGCAGCTGACCTCTGCCGTGCAGGAGATTCGGACACCTCATTGACCCCATCTCCACTGCGGCGCGAGGGAAGCAGCTCAGCTCGGACACAAGGTAACAGGGACGTGGATCTCAATAGTGGGACCACAAATAATGTTACCACTGCAGCGAATCCATCACTGCGTCCGAAAGCTTAGGCAGCTGACTTGTTTCCTCGGGCAATGACTCTGCAGGCAGCGTTGCCTCACAAAACTGATTTCGGACAGACTTCTGAGGCAGTGTAACGGCGTAAAATACGTGCTTTAGTGAAAACTAAGCAAATATTTAAACGAAAAAAAAAAAACGAATGGTAAGACAAACTGACCACCAACCGCAACTTTCAGACGCCATCTTTGTTTTAACTCAACTGTCACGGAATGGAACACACAGGATTGTGGGATATCAAAATCTATGCCGCCTTAAAATCAGTCTCATGAGACAGGAAGTGAAGCTATCATGGGATTCGAACATGGATTGATGCCTTCATACCATTTTTTTTTTTCTTTTTATCTTTCGGACACACCACATGAATTTGCCCAAAGTACGAAATGTTCCTGGATCAACAACCTCGTCCTTCTTCATACTTCCATATATTACGTCTTCTTTGTGTAAACCGCTTACTTAAATCTCAAGAATAAACATCATGAATTGATCACAGTATGACAGCATATCAAAAAAAAAAAATGTCTGCTGAAACCTGGTTGAATTAAATCCAGCTGTTTTTGTTTGTATTGATATTGATGCCGCCTGATCTAAAGTGTTTATCTGCTTGTTAATCAACTGAAAAATAAAGAAGTTTTATCATTTCCCTCTTTATACACTCTTCCCTGAAATAAGAAACTGTATGTTAGCATGGCAGATATTGTTAACCCGTCTGTTTCCCCCCAGGTGACTCAGTTAGCGAGCTACTTTGAGCCAGTGATTGTGGCGTCAGTGGGACTGGCGCTCGAAACATGCCGACCACCAGCAGCAGATGAACATACTAGATCAAACCAAAACCCTGTTTGAGTCGGCTCTGCAGATGCTCTACGCTGCCAAAGAGGGCGGAGGAAACCGTAAGGTATGATGCATGGAAATAACAACACACGGGGATAAACATCTGCAAATTTGCAACTTGTAGCATCCAATGGCACATGAACAGACCTTCTGGTTTGTGTATAGTTGTGAAGTGGTGCTAATGGGTCTATACTGGCCATCTTTATCCCATGAGACACAAAGTTTTCTTTCGGCTTGCAGGCGACCCACACCCATGATGCCATAGCAGAAGCAGCCCAGCTGATGAAGGAAGCAGTTGATGACATCATGGTGACCTTAAATGAGGCCGCCAGTGAGGGGGGGATGGTGGGCGGCATGGTGGAGTCCATTCGCCGAGTCCATCGGGCGGGTTAGTGACTCTATGGAAATTTTTCCGAAGCCATTGCTAATATCAACAAATCAAAGGGAGCGAATGACCCCAAAAGTGCAACCTGATTGACCATAGGACAGTGTGAAAGTTTTGTGTGTGTGTGTGTGTGTGTAGATAGATAGATAGATAGATAGATAGATAGATAGATAGATAGATAGATAGATAGATAGATAGATAGATAGATAGAGAGAGAGAGAGATAGATAGAGAGATAGATAGATAGATAGATAGATAGATAGATAGATAGATAGATAGATAGATGAGATAGAGTAGAGATAGATAGATAGAGATAGAGAGAGAGAGAGAGAGTAGAGATGGAGATGAGATAGATGAGATGAGATGAGATGAGATGGATAGATAGATAGATAGAATAGATAGAGAGTAGATAGATAGATGGATGAGATGGATGGATGGATGGATGGATGGACGATGGACCTGGATGGATGGATGGATGGATGGATGGACTTGTGGATGGATGGACATGGATGGATGGAATGGACGGATGGATGGATAGATGGATGGATGGATGGATGGATGGATGGATGGATGGATGGATGGATGGATGGATAGCATGGATACACGATAGAGGATAGATGGATGGATGGATGGATGGATGGATGGATGGATGGATATAGATGGATGTTGATATAGATGGATGGATGGATGGATGGATGGATGGATGGATGGATGGATGGATGGATGGATGGATGGATGGATGGATGGATGGATGGATAGATAGATAGATAGATAGATAGATAGATAGATAGATACATAGACAGATAGATAGATAGATAGATAGATAGATAGCATAGATACAGATAGATAGACAGATAGATAGATGCCTTAAAATATTATTTTATTAATTATTTTATTAAATATTTATAAACATTAATATTTATATTATATTAACTTTTTTTAATCTGTGAAGTAGACATATTATTGGCCAATACCAATAATCCCTATCAAAATAAATAATAATAATAATAATACATTTTAATAAAATATGTATGAAAATAAATAAATATATATAAATAATAAAATAACTGTTTGACCAACACAGTAATATATATATACAGTATATTTTATCTCTATAATGCTTTCTCATCAAAGTCATCTCTGTCTGGCACTCGTATGTAAATGTGTCACACAGACAGCAGCTGTCTCTGTATGTCATCATTAGACTGAATTGGCAGAACATCTCCATTTATCCTCTCTGCATGTATGCAGTCTCTCATTATACTGTCGTGATTCACGGTGCAAGACAATGGCAGTCAAATTGAACATCTGCACCCCTGATCATTTTCTGCGGCAATGATCACAACATCATGCACATGAACCACGTGAACACTGTAATTGTATTAGGGACTGGATCCAGCATTACGTTCACTGTTATCCGGGTCTCTATATTTCACAGATGGATGAAGGAAGCTTCGCCGGAGCCTGACGGCACTTTTGTGGATTACCAGACCACCATGGTGAAGTTTTCAAAAGCCATCGCCATTACTGCGCAGGAAATGGTGAGGACGCTCGCTCTCAAGATGTTTCCACATCCTCTCACACACCACTGTGCTTATATCACCTGTGTTCTGTCACGTGACCCTAGATGACGAAGTCGGTGACCTGTCCGGAGGAGCTGGGTGGACTGGCGTCTCAGGTGACGGTGGATTACAGCCAGCTGGCACTACAAGGCCGTCTGGCAGCTGCCACAGCTGAGCCAGAGGAGGTGAGGATCTCTCCAGCATGTGCGTCTAACCAGTGATCTGAGAATGCTCATTTACACACACGATAATAGACACGCAGATGGCCTGAACCTCATGCGAACTCCAGATTTAAAGGAACAGGTCACCTAAAACTTAGCTCAGCTGAGCTTGTGTCTTTATTATGTATGCGAGAGATTAAATGATCTGAGAGAAAAGAAATGCATCACACTGATGGCAAAAAAGCATTTCATGTGAGAAAAAAAATATGTATTTGAGAGAAAAGGTTTTCATACCAATAACAGAAAATAATAATATTTGAGACTAAAAATTAAGTTATTACACTTATTAAACTTATTAATTATTAATTATTTATAATAATATTTACATAAATATATCTTATATAAATATTTACTTATTAATACTTTGAAAAAAATCTCAAATATATATTTTTTGCTATCATAGTAAAAACTTACTCTCTCTTTAAAAAATTGTTTCTCTCAAAACGCTTTTCTTTTGCTCTTCTAGATGTAATTTCTTGCTTCTCGAGTTAGGATTTTGCTTTCACTGTGTAAATTGTGTCATGGGCGGAGCCACGTTCCGATTGGCCAGTCTAACATGTTACGTTTAACGTGTTACACTGAAAAAATGCATTAACACATTCATTTTGTCAGCACTAATAAATTAAAAATATATATATATATATATATATATATATATATATATATATATATATATATATATATATATATATATATATATAATCAGAACAGTCATTATTTACTGAAAACCTTAAAAAGTACTTTCACATCTCAGTTGTATTTGCATACTTAACCATTTAAACCCACAAACAGTACTCATTATTTATGAAAATTATTTTCTCCTAAATCTCATCCACATTTGTGTATCATAACCACTTAAATAAACTCATTCACACCATGAGCCTTGGTCATGAATGTATAAGCAAACCTTATTCTTCCATTTTGCGTGTCGTAAAGCCTGTGAACAAAGGTGTAAAAACAACAGAACGACTTATTTCACACCTTTGCTCTATCCACATTCGAAGAAGGAACCCGACACAGGACACGGTAGTCACCAGCTCTCTCTTCGCTAGTGCTTTTACATAAGTGGCCGCTGCCGTTACCATAGAAACCGCGCACCCCACAAGCCTTAAAAGCCCGTTGTGATATTCATAATGAAGTGCCGCCCACCCGTGTATCTGTGTGTCAGGTAATGAACATACAGTGCAGTCAGGCCCCCTCAAAGGCCGTCACAATCACTTCTTAATTATTGGATAGAGCTTTGTTGAACGGAGGCAGTGGCTTTTAAAGCAGTCGCCAAGGATGAATATATTCAGATTTAGACCCAGATTCAATCTCACTCGATTGCCAACTCTGTCTAAGACTCGATATCTTTGCTGTATTTGCAGGTGGGATGTCAGATCAAGACTCGGGTGCAGGAGTTGGGTCACGGCTGCATCTACCTGGTACAGAAGGCCGGAGCCCTGCAGATGAGCCCGACGGACAGTTTCTCCAAGAGAGAGCTGATCGAGTACGCCCGTGCCGTCACTGAAAAGGTAGGCTTGCTTGCCATTGTGCGAGGTTTAGGGTTTTGTGCGTAACTTTGTTCCATTTTAATGACATTCTTATAGTGCTGTCGAATTGATTATTTATATATATAAATATATATATATATATATATATATATATATATATATATATATATATATATATATATATAAATAAATAATCAATATATATATATATAAATAAATCAATAAATATAATCAATATATATATATATATATATATATATATATCATATATCACATTATATATATATATATATATATATATATATTGATTATTTATTATATTATTTATATATATATATATATATATATATATAATCAATATAATACAATCTATATATATATATATATAAATAATCAATAAATAATCAATATATATATATATATATATACACATTTATATATACATATATATATATATATATATATATATATATATATATATATATATATATAAAAGAAAACCATACAAGCTCAGTTGAGCTGAGTTTTAGGTGACCCTTTCCTTTAAATCCGGAGTTTTTGTTAAATGCAATTAATCGCAATTAATCGATCCGGGAGCAGCACAATTTTATCAAGGTATTTTTCAAAAATCACTAACGAATGTCTAAAATAATATTTCTGATCTCTAATGATGATTTATTTCATATGCTATGTTTGCTAAGGCCTAAAACCCCTTAAACACTGAAGGAGAGACTAGTCATATGCCCTAGCATACGTTCTTTGAACTTTCTATTCATCAAAGAATCCTGAAATAAAAATGTAAAAAACTGCTTTCAACATGGATAATAATCATACATGTTTTTGGAGCATAAAATCATCATATTAGAGTGATTTGTGAAGGATCATGTGACACTGAAGACTGGAGTAATGATGCTGAAAATTCAGCTTTTTTTCAGAGGAATAAATTACATTTTAAAATATATTAACATAAAAAAGTCATTTTAAATTGTCATAATATTTCACAATATTACTGTGTTTTTTGTGTATTTTTATCAAAAAATTGCAGCCTTGGTGAGCAGAAGAGACTTCTTTTAAAAACATGAAAAATCATACTGAATCTTAAACTTTTGACCAGTAGTGTACTGAGTAACCACCCACCCTAGCAAATGGCATAACGCCCTGGCAACCACTTATAACACAATAGAATCATGGTTCAATTAAATGATTGAATTGCAACGCAATTTCATCATATGGATTATAAATAGTTTCACAAAGCCGACGTTGAACCTGACGACAAAGCAAACATTTCCCTGGGGATTCTATCATGCAGTGACATCAAACAGTTCTGTTAATATTATGAGTTTAATGTCAGTGCTGGACATAACATTGTCTAGATGGGCTTGAGAATATACACAATAAAATAGTACTCAACATTGTGGTCAGAATGATTTTCCAGTCGTAATAATATTGCCCATTTTCTGTGACTACACTTTTCATACTTTGTGTTCCAACTGTGTTTATGCCATTTTTCGAATGAATGCAGGAAGCCCCCACTGCTTTTCTTGTGAGGCTGTGTGTAGTAGATTACAATCAATCAATGGGTCACATTGTCTTTGATTACATCTCAGTAGCTGGAGTTTGTTCAGTCCCTACTGTGATGGTGCTGTGACCCCTCGCTGCTTTAAATGAGCTCTGTTTAGAAGGTGTCCCAGTCTCCCACTTAGCCCAATTCAATTCGAAAACCTCAGCTCTGCCTGGAATCATATCTGTATTAAACGTGAATAGGGATGGTTGCATTTGAATGCCTCCCTTATGGCTTTTCATCTACCCGTGAAGACAACTCCATCTCTCTGACGGTCTCTCTCTCTCTCAGTGTTAGTATAATGGTCTCGCTTTAATGACTTGTCCATCTATCTCTCAGCTGCTTGTCAGAGCCCATCTCTCAGCATTTGTCTTTTTCTGATGTTAGCGATGAGAAGCAGTTATGTTTACACAGATCCAGGGTCAGTTTTGTATTGCTTTCATCGTAGCTTGTAAGAGCATTATTATATAATATTTAGTGCTGTCAAAATTAACACGTTAACGCAAAAATATTTAATGCAATTAACGCAGCAAATACTTTTTTTTCCAATGGTCCTTTGGCTAACGTTACATTATATGATCATGCTCTTATTCATGCAAATGCTTTTAAACCATTCAAGCATGATAAGAGAACTCATACACACACACGGAACAGAAAGCTCCTTCGGACGGCACTTGAACGAAAAAAAAACAAGCAAAATTATGCCAAAATGTGCACAGTCTTAAATGAGGTAAATGAAGCGTTAAATGAATGCAGAGAGATACTTGTCATGTGCGGCTGATCTTAAAGTGACAGACGCCTAATAAACCTGCTACTGTCTGTCATTAATGTTAATCAAAGACCAAAGAAAATCACTCACTGTTACTTTTGTAGCTTTAATTAATGATTTGTCTATATTTAATTTATAATTTATGTAATGAGTACTGTGAAGTGTTTGATAACTTTATCATATCCTTATATCCTCTATAACCTTAGACCTACCTGAAAATCCTGAAAGCAGGTTTTCACATGAGTCAAAAACATGAACACAATAACTTTTTGTGTATACAAGTAAAAATCTGAACTGGTCTGACTGGGCTATTAGAAAAAAATGAGCCCTGATATGTTTAAGGGCAGGTTAATGTGACATTTATTATAATTGTTTGTTTTTTTTTTGTTTTTTTTTTGTGAATATTGTTTTAAGTTCACTTAAATTAAATGTCACATTTTTTAAAGTCTAATAATATAAATGTTAAAATGCATAGCTTTTAATTCTACTGTAATGCTGAATGGTTATAGTTAATGGCTAAATTTGAGGAAAAAATTTATTACATTGTAGACATCAGTAGCTGTGGTATCTGTGATACTGACCTTCTTTTATAAAAAATATTCTATATACAAATATATTTAAAATATAGGCTACTGCCTTTGTTGTTTCTACATTCATTTGACGTTTAAATGTGAAATTATTACAATATAAAAATATATTAAAAACTTTAATGTTAGGTGTGATTACAGAAAAATGTTTCATTAATTAGTTTATTTTTTAGTATTATTAGTATTTTATTAGTTTATTAATAAATATTTTTAATTTATTGACAGCACTAATTATATTATTTATTATACTATAATGTACTTTTTAAAATGTATGTAATCATAATATTTTAAAACCTTCTAAAAAAATTGTATTATTTGTTTATAAATATTATTATATAGTATTTGTAATTAAACTTTTTGAGATTGTGTAGTCATAATAAACAAAGCCTTCAAATGCCATTATTATTTGTTTGTAAATATTATATTAAACTATTTAAATTATGTAATTGTAATATAATAAACAACCTTCTAAATCTATTATTATTTATAATAAAATATGATTATGTAGTTATAATAGGGCTGTGCAAATGTTAATTGCGAGTTAATTGCATCCAAAATAAAAGTCTGTGTTTACATATAATATTTGTGTGTGCTGCTAATATAATTATTTTGTACATACAAATACACACACATGCATGTATATATTTAAGTAAATGTGTTATTCATATATAAAATATTTATATTTATATAATATAGATTATGTATTTATATATATATATATATATATATACACAATTTAAGCGCAAATAAATCTTAAATATATACAATAATATATATATATATATATATATATATATATATATATATATACAAAATAATTATATACTGCACACACAAATATATTATGTAAGCAATTTGGATGCTAATTAATTCAATTATCTTTTGCACAGCCCTAATTTATAATTTATTAATAAAAACCTTCTAAACTATTATTTTATTATTATTATTATTATTATTATTATTATTATTGTTATTGTTATTATTATTATTATTATTATTATTAGTATGTGTCAATAAAAATATCAATTTAATTTAAAATAAATTTAAATGGTAAAATATTTCATTTTAATTATTCAAATAAATTAAATGAAAAATGTATTTGAATTGTTATCGCCCAATAGAATTTGGATCGCATTGGAAAGCTGTCCCACTCTCTCCCTATGGTGTTTATAATGAAGTGTGATTCTCCTCGCAGTGTCCATGGTGTTGTCCGCCCTGCAGGCTGGGAATGAAGGAACTCAGGCCTGCATAACGGCAGCCAGTTCTGTCTCCGGCATCATGGCCTGATCTGGACACCACCATCATGTTCGCCTCAGCCGGCACACTCAACGCAGAGAACGAAGAGTCGTTCGCAGACCACAGGTGAGACCTAGTAGACCGTGGCACAGTTTCAGCATCATGTGAACGCTTTGTTCTATTAATCTTTCTGTATGATCTTGGGACCATAGAATAGAGCTGGAAAAATTAGCGTCTGTCGTGTAATCTGAGGCGTATTTGTTTTGTGCACTCTTCAGAGAGAACATATTGAAAACAGCTAAAGCTTTGGTTGAGGACACCAAGCTGCTTGTGTCTGGTGCTGCATCGAGCCAGGACAGAACTAGCCCAGGCAGCCCATTCCTCTGCCAAGACCATCACACAGCTCACTGACGGTGGTCAAACTGGGCGCTGCGAGCATGGGCTCTGAGGATCCAGAGACACAGGTGTGTGTTTCGCTGTTTGTGCATAGGATTCGGAAGACGATGCCACCACCAATGTGTTCTTCTGTATTTTTATCTCGGTGTAATGAGAATATCATTAGTTCTCCTCTCAAGTGTAGAAGATGTGGTGACATTTGCATGCAGATACTCTCTGACACATCTCTGCCCAAACCTCTACATCCCCGGAGGAGTGCAGTGTATTATGGGACTGGATAAAGCTGATGTCATATCACGGGCTAAAGGTGGTTGTGATAAAGTCTTCTCTGTCTCTTTCAGGTGGTCCTGATAAACGCAGTAAGAGATGTCGCTAAAGCTTTGGCTGAGCTGATCAGTGCCACTAAATGTGCCGCTGGCAAAGCACCGGACGATCCATCCATGTATCAGCTGAAGAGTGCCGCCAAGGTGTGTTTGGTTGAAGAATGGTGTGTGCAGCCTAGTGAGGGTCATGTCTTATTCTGATCACTATCGCACAGTGTGTGTGTGTGCGCAGCTGGCCCTGTCTTTCATTTTCTTGGCTGGGTGCTGTCTTCACTCACTGTCATCTTGGTGTGTGTGGCCACAAATTCAAACCCTATTTTTCAGTGATCATGTGTATCACAGTGTGTATGTGAGTGACTCAACGGCCACACTGCAGGGGACAAAACCATTCTGTGTGTGTGAACGGCTTAAGGACTGCTTCTTTCCCTTTCCTCTCTTCCTTTTTCTGCCTCCTCTTCCAAATGCCATTATTGCCATGTAGCAAAGCATAAATGATTAATTTTGTAAACATAATTAAAAGAAAATTAAAGTGGTGCTTGCTTCTGCAATTATGCTGTGGATCAGTGCACATAGTTTGTCATATGAAATGAATCTTCAGGCTTGTAAACTGTATGCGAACCCCACATATTTTCAGAAATTCTCTAATCCTTTGATCATTCACCTGGTGCTGTTAAACCTCTGGGATTAACTTCCACATACATGCAATATGATATGTTTTGTTTAGTGTACTTAAAGGGATAGTTTGGCCAAAAATGATATTTAACCCATGCATTCTCACCCTCAAGCCGTTCGAGATGCATATGCCAATCTTGTTTCAGACGAACACATTTTCAGTTATTTTAGGAAAATGTCTTAGACCCTTCAGTGGATATAATGTGAAGAAATGGGGTCCGAGATCCTTCAAGTCCCAAAAATGTGCATACATCCTTCACAAAAGTATTCATCCGGATCCAGGGGGATAAACGAAGGCCTTCTGAGGGTAATCCGTGCGTATTGTCGTAAAAATATACATATTTAAAACTTTAGAAATTAAAATATCTGACTTCCGGCAACCGAGTCGATGCACGTTCACGGGTAATGGAAGTCGGCGTACGTAGCGTAGGAACCGTCGTGATGCTTCCCTGACGTTTCCTCACGTGACGCCCACCTCCGAACGACTTCCTCATATGGAAGTCGGCCAACGCAGCGTAGGAACTGATCGTGACGCTGCGACGTTTCCTGACGTGACGTTTTACCTCGGCACGCCAACTTCCATTACCCGTGAACGTGTGTCCACCGTTGCCGGAAGTCAGATATCTTCATTTATAAAGTTTTAAATATGTATATTTTTACGACAATACTCGCACGGTATTACCCTCAGAAGGCCTTCGTTTATCCCACTGGAGCCGGATGGATTACTTTTGTGAAGGATGTATGCACATTTTTGGGACTTGAAGGAGCTGGACCCCATTTCTTCACATTATATCCACTGAAGGGTCTAAGACATTTTCTAAAATAACTGAAAATGAGTTTGTCTGAAACAAGATTGACATATGCATCTTGAACAGCTTGAGGGTGAGTAATGCATGGGTTAAATATCATTTTTGGCCAACTATGTCTTTAAGAAATGCTGTTGTTATCTTCACAGAAAGATTTTTTTTTACATTCCTTCAACATCTGGTGACTTCAGATCCTCTGGGATTTTACTTCAGACATTCATTGTGCTTGTTTCTTCAGTGTGTTTTTAAAGTTGTGGTGGCGTCCCTCAGGGCTCTTGTCTTAGGCCCCTTTTTGTTTTCTTGGGTTTCCCCTTTTGTTCCTTTTGTATTTAAAACTTTGCCTAAAACAAGATTTAGAATCATTACAGGCTTCAACTGTGGTCCATTTAAAAGGTCCAGTTTGATCACCTGACCATTTTTTGATATTTTGATGATTTAGATTTCAGTTTTTTACATTTCGAAGAACAGAACTAGGTCAACCTTGTCTAGTATTTTACTGAGCTATTTGATACAGCTGTTCCTGTCATAACATTGCATCTGACCTTTTTTCAGTATGTCAGGTGTAAAAACACTGTTGACATTCTCTAATTGAGCTCACTTGAGATATACATAAAGCACAAAAATGGGTTGTTTGCCAGTCAGAGACTTTGACCTCCCCGTATTTTCTAATGTTACAGGTGATGGTGACGAACGTGACCTCTCTGCTGAAAACTGTGAAAGCGGTGGAAGATGAGGCCACTCGCGGGACGAGGGCTCTGGAAGCCACTATCTGAATGCATTAAACAGGAACTCACTGTACGGAACATTTTTTGTGTGTTTATTGAACTCTTACTAGTCTTTCCAAGAGATATTGTACATTCCAATTTTAAAGTATAGTTCCTCAAAAGGAAAATTCTGTCATTATTTTATCACCCTCATTCCTTTCAAAACCTGTGGACACAAAAGAAGTGGTTTTGAACAAACAACAATAGACCCCATTGGCTTTATATGGACAAAACAAAACACTGAGACTATCTCGGAAAAATCTTGTTTTGTTTATATTTTTCTATTTCTCTGATTACTCAAACATCTTGCTTTGTGATCCACAAAAAAAAAGAGAGTCATTCAGGGTTGGAAAGACACAGGATGAGTAAATTCATTTTTGGGTGAGCATCTTTTAAGCACTTGAGATTAGCTAATATATTACAAATGTCTTGTTCTTTTTGATCCTAATTAAGATATGCTAACACAATCCACTTGTATTACAATCTGGCCGCGAATTAGTACCAATTAGGTCCAGCTTAATTAGTTTTAGCCCAGGCCAGGTAAAAACCCATCCATCTGTGATATGAACTGGCAATACAGAGTAATAAACCATGTGAGTATTTGCCTGTTCTCCACCTGCTCCTCGTTCTCCTTCTCCCATGGGCGTACTCCACTTATCATACACTGTGTGACAGATTAAGATGGTGATACAGGACAGCAAGAGATTTCTGTTTTATCTTCTAGCTTAGTGCTCCTTTTATCAAATGACCATCAGTACGGTGTATTTAGTCATGTGACTGATTCTAAAAATGTACGAATTTTTCATTTCCAGGTTTTCCAGTCCAAGGACGTTCCTGAAAAATCCACCACCCCAGAGGAGTTCATCCGCATGACCAAGGGCATCACCGTAGCGACAGCCAAAGCCGTGGCAGCGGGGAACTCTGCTCAGCAGGAAGATGTGATATCCACTGCCAACCTGAGCCGCAAAGCCATCTCCGACATGTTGACCACCTGCAAGGTGTTTATCCACCATCACGCACACATATGCCCACTCACACAAACACATCTCACCTCATGCTGATCTGTACTGGGGTAATCCACAAATGATTGTGCTTGCACAAATTCTCAATGTACGATCAATGCTGTTTGATCGAATTTCTCAATGTCATTTTGCATTTAACCCACCTAAATTACGCCCTCTAGTGTTGTCATGATGTATGTGTTTTTCTTCACTTCACAAATTCATATAAAACGACAGATTTTAAACATTTAAAAACATAAATTTGCATTGGTGTCTTGCAGCAAGCCCCGTACCACCCAGAAGTAGTCCAGGATGTTCAGGAATAAAGCTTTTACTCTACCGGCATCCGAGTGTAAACCACCGGATACATCGACTTGCTCAAGCACGTCCTTCTCGTGAGTGGCGCCGACCGCTTTTACAGGATGTGTTTGTGCATGTGTCCTGTGATTAAACCTCGTCTGTTTACTCTACACAGGTCCTGCAGAAACCCACGGCTGAACAGAAGCAGCACTTGGCCACGCTATCCAAGAAAGTGGCGGGCTCCGTCACGGAGCTTATCCAGACTGCCGAAGCCATGAAAGGTGAGCCCACACTTACGGATTGGTCCCAAAGTGTATCTATTTCCCAAGTGTATGAATATTGATGGAGCAACACTATCAGTTTGAAATAAATATTATGGAATAACTTTTTCTTATAAAAACGCAAAATGCTGTGCTAATATAATGGAGAAAATCATAGATATTATCTAATTTTGTGAATGATGGGTTTTCAATTCTGCTGAGCTTTCCGTCATGCAGGCCTGGTTATGACAAATGCTCTTGAGAGGTAATAGGGAACATTGCAGGTCAATTGAGCTGAATTTGTGGAGGTTTTACAGAGACATTGGGTTTGCTCTTTCTATAACACTGCTTTGTTGTTTTTTCCATTTCTGCCACAGATGGAGGTGAGTGTGATATACACAGTGTTGTTTTCTCCAATATCAGGCCACACACATACAGACTTGAGTTACTGACCAGCATGGACACACACACACATACATTGAGTTATAGTGTGAGAGAAAGAGAAGAAGGGATAGAATTGAATTCCCTCAGGTTTAACATAATCCTCAAACACATTCTTGCCATCTGTTTTCACAAGCTGTTTCAACAAAACAGACGTCTTTTAGTGCCTTTTAAACGTCGGTAAAGGAAATTGTATTGCAATGCACATTTGCTCCATAAATGGCTATTAACATAAATATGCACACATTCATCTAGACAATTAATAAATGATTGTGATTGTAATAACCTGCCAGTCAGCAGTAAGAACAGTGTTTAAGAGTTATTGCATCTGTTCAATATCATACAGTAAATCCTGCAAAAAACTGATGCCCTTAGCAAAATCTCCATGGTAACTGCATTTATTAGCATAATAAATATATATATTATTATTTTCATGATAATTATATTTTCCTCCGTTCTCTTACCGTATTGTGTACTCACTTTTTTAGTATTATCTTTTTATTCACGTTTTGATCAGATTATAGGGTTATTTAAACTTTCTTTACTTTTTTATATATATTTTTATATATGATATATATATATATATATATATCTTTTTTTTTTTTTTTTTTTTACAAAGAGTGTGGGTATTTGGCCGATCCCGATAACCGATATATCTTTACATTTGAAAGCCAATAACCGATATATTATCCGATAAATCTAAATCCAAATTTTATGTAATTTTTAAAGAAGCCTGGTTCCAAACAATTCTCATCTTTAAAAGCAATGTCCTAAACACACAAATATAATGTTCTTATTATCCTTTTTATCAGGTATCTGCTTCAATCTGTTACAAATATCAGTGCAGTATATCACACAAACTGCTGCCCTTAGCAAAATAATCATGGTAACTGCATTTATTAGCATTATAAATATGTATTTATATAAAATATATTTGTCAATAAAATGCTGAATGGTATCTATAATTACTTTACATGACAATTACATTTTTTCATGCATTTTTCTCCTCACCGTAATGTGTACTCACTTTTTTAGTATTATTTTTATTCACATTTTTTGATTAGATTATATGGTTATTTAGATTTTATTTATTTATATAGTATATATGTCTTTAAGATTGAATTTAATTTGTATTATTTATTTTTTGTTAGGGATGCACTGATACGTACACTTTAGGCTAATTGCTTGGATAACCGATATTTCGTTTGCGGTTGAAAGCCGATAACCGATATATTGTCCGATAAATCTAAATCTAAATTTTCCTAAATTTTTCTAAATCAAAATTTTCATTTTCCTCCATTTTTTCTTACTTACTTTTTTTTTTGTATTATTTTTTATCACATTTTTATCAGATTATAGGGTTATATTTATATATATATGACTTTATTTAAGATTTCATTTAATTTGAATTATTTGTTATTGTTTTGTTAGGGATGCACCGAAACGAAAATTTTGGCCAATATCGATAACCAATATTTCTTTACATTTGAAAGCCAATAGAGCCAATATATTATCCGATAAATCTAAATCCAAATTTTTCAATAAATTTTTTAATAATCCATTATTTATCAGCTTTAATATATCTGCCAAATTTCTTATCGCCCGATACTGATATGGTGGCTGATATTTTGTGTATCCCTCTTTTTTTTTTTTTTTTTTTTGGACTTGTACACGCATGTGGCGGCTTCATTTCTAGCAGGATTCATTTCTTTTTGGCAAAAAAAAAATAGTATATTTCTTTCTTTCTTTTGATTTCTTTCTTTTGATTTTGAAGTGAAATATGTGCCATACATATTCATCAGTGTGAGGTTCTTGTGTTGGCATGTGATTTTTCTATACAGGAGGTTATTGGTTCAAATCCCCATCGCATGATTTTATTTATTTTTTTAAACCATGTGTTCACTCTTTCCATGTGTGTATTATGCATATGGTAAGTGAAATCCGTTTATACCTCGTCTCAGGTTCAGAGTGGGTGGACCCAGAAGACCCCACGGTGATCGCAGAGACGGAGCTCTTGGGCGCTGCTGCGTCCATCGAGGCCGCGAGCCAAGGAACTGGAGCAGCTGAAGCCCAGAGCCAAACCAAAGGTATCATTCCATCCGTCTTCTAAATCCAAAGACACACACGCACACACTGCCGTGATCAGCTTGCCAACACAACTATATCAGATCACTTTCACCAAAGGCTGTGGGAATGTTTAATTCTTATTTTGCATTCAGGGAAGTGTTTTTTTGTGGGGTTTATTTTTTATTTTAGAACTTCAGATGTTGAGTTTTATATTTTCATGTTGTCGGGGAAGTGTGCACACATATCTGTAGTTTTTGTATGGGTTTTTTGTGGTTATATTTGTCTTGTGTATTAACAATTTGATATTTTGAAGTCTTGTTGAGCGTGTAACTTTGTATGGCTTTTGGTTTGTCTGGGTTTTACTCTTTGATTGCATCTTCTTAGGTCTCAATACATTCAGTGTTTTGAAGTTTGGTTTTCAGAGCGTGCTGAACTTTTAGTCAGTCTGAAACTCATCTCCATGAAGTTCAGCACTTTTTAGAAATGATTTTCCCTGAAGCTCCGCTATTGTTCCATCCATCTGTATTATAGCTCAGCTGTCATTGATGCTTTTCACCTCAAAAAAAAAAAACATTGATCCATATTTGCCTTTCAGAGCTAAATGTGCTGGCAACAAACCCAAAACTGTTTGTCTATCATTCTGTCATACTGTGAGATTGTTCTATTTATCATTCTATCTGTCAGTTGCTTTATCTACCATTCTGTCTGTCTGTCTAACTGTGGTTATTGTATGCTGTCTGTCTTTCTCTCTATGCCTTTTTTCTCTGTTTGTTACAATTTATTTGTTCATTCTTTCTGTCTGTTTGTCTGTCTGTCTGTCTATCTGCTCTGTCTGCCTCTATCTGTCTGTCTGTCTACAGTATCTGCTCTATCTTCTACCCATTCATTCTTCTCTCTGTATGATAGTTTGTCTGTCTGTTTCTATCTTTCTGTCTGTGGTATCATTATTTCTGTCTGTCTACTGTATCTTTGTGTCTGTCTGTCTGTCTTGTCTGTCATAGTTCTGTCTGTCATGCTCTGTCTGATTCTATATCCTTCAATGCATCTGTTTTGTTCTATCTATCTATATATCTATCTATGTCTTCTGTTGTTGTTGTTGTTGTTTGTATCTATATCTAGCTATCTGTATCTGTCTATGTGTGTCTGTCTGTATCAGTATCATTCATCTGTGTTCTATCTGTCTGTCTGTCTGTCTGCTTTATATACTTTCTATACATCTGTTGTTGTCTATCTATGTCTATCTGTCTGTCTGTATCTATACTGTCTGTCTATCTATACTATCTCTCTATCATCTGTATTCTGTATCTATCCATCTATCCATCTATCCTATCATATCCATCTATATCATCTATCCATCTATCCATCTATCTATCTATCTCATCTATATATCTATCTATCTATCTATCTATCTATCTATCTATCTATCTATCTATCTATGTCTGTCTGTCTGTCTGTCTGTCTGTCTGTCTGTCTGTCTGTCTGTCTGTCTGTCTGTCTGTCTGTCTGTCTGTCTGTCTGTCTGTCTGTCTGTCTGTCTGTCTGTCTGTCTATCTATATACTTCTATCATCTGTTTTTGTTCTATCTGTCTGTCTGTCTGTCTGTCTGTCTGTTCTGTCTGTCTGTCTGTCTGTCTGTCTGTCTGTCTATCTATCTATCTATCTAACTGTCTCTGTCTGTCTGTCTGTCTGTCTGTCTGTCTGTCTGTCTATCTGATCCTTCTATCATCTGTTTTTTTTTTTCTATATATCTGTCTGTCTGTCTGTCTGCTCTGTCTGTCTATCTATATCCTTCTATCATTCTGTTTTTGTTCTGTCTGTCTGTCTGTCTCTCTTTATTGGTCTGTCTATCTAGCTATCATTCTATCTGTCCGTCTGTGGTATCATTATTATCTGTCTGTCTGTCTGTCTGTCTATACTATCTATCCTTCTATCATCTGTTTTTGTTCTATTTGTCAGTCTGTCTGTTTCTCTTTATTGGTTGTCTTTACTTGGACTTCATTTTATCTGTCTGTCTGTCTCTCTCTTATCCATTTTTGTCTGTTTGTCCCTCCCTGTGCTCTTGAACTGTCTTCGCTGTGTTGTGTTAATGCAGACCAGCTTCATATATTCTGGAAAGAAGGATGACGGAGTCTGTGTAATGTTGTCACCTTCAATCCATTCAGACATTCATTGTGGATTTTTCATTCGTTATTGCAAACTTTGATAAACCATATTTCACAGTTTGTTTCACATTTCTACCTCACATTTAAAGCTCAGCGTCACTCCCAAGAGCTTCGCTCTGATCTGGTTTAGGGCACATGAACATGCTGGTTCACTGTTACATGTTTGTTGAAGGTTTTACAGTCAGGTTGAAACTCGGTACGTCAGGATACAGTGTCATGGGTGTTTATTATCGCCCACTGTTTCCCCTGAGTCTTTTTTCATTCCTCTTCAATCCATCCTTGTCTTTTCCCTGCTATCCCAGCATCTCTCGTTCTCGTTTATCCTCTCCTCTCCTTTCCCCGTGTTCTGGAGGTGAGGTAGACCTGGAAGTCTTTCTGCAGGACTCTGTTTGATATGTTTGATATATTAGGTTGTTATTCTGTCCAACTATATGTGAAACATATTCGCTACAGTGTCCTGCTATGTCCAGACTTGTGTGTGTTCTGTTTATGACTTGTTCATGCACGTGAGTGTGTGTTCTTGTGGTTTCAGACAGATACATTTTGGATGGTGGAACGCAAGGGTGTGTGTCTTAGTCTGTTAGAATTGTGCCGTTTCCTTTGACGCTGTAGATTCTGAACACGGTGAATCTAAAAAGTGTCACCTCCGCGCCACAAGGTGTCACCCTCAGATCACTTTGTGCAATGTTACATCTCACCTCCTCCCTTTCATCCCCTTGGCTGTGTTTGGAAAAGCATACTGCCATAGTATCCATACTATTAAGTCAGTATGTAGTAAACTGTGTGCAGTATGTAAAGAATGAGCCACTTTTCATTAATTTTCAGTAAAGGTAATAATAGCACACTGAATGGATACCAAATCCCACATTGCATTTAATGTAAACTTTCATTTCTAGTTTAATAAATGTACCAGGAGTAATGCTGCAACACCTTTCTTTAAAATAAAATGGGTTTCAGAGTGCAAAGTCACGATTTTTAAGGTCATGTGAGGTTGTCATTTGAGGTCATGTGACAACTGTGGCATACACACTGTTTGAATGTTGTCAAAACCATATGCTTTTCTGAACAAACCCATGCACCTTCTTAGTATAGTGGAACGAATGTCAACCTGTTGCTCAAATGAATTTGATTAACCAGAAATCTGTCTTTTTTGTAATCAACCAAGCGTAATAGTATGAAATAGATAATATAATAAATTCATAATAAATTCCAATAAATTTCATTCGTTATAATTAATACAACTGACAATCCACATTTTGTTATATCTCTTCCTTCTTTATTCTTGCAGCAAGCCGATGAGTCTCTGGACTTTGAGGAGCAGATCCTGGAAGCAGCGAAATCCATTGCAGCAGCAACCAGTGCTCTGGTCAAATGTGCTTCAGCCGTTCAGAGAGAGCTCGTAGCACAGGGCAAGGTATTGTCAGAGAGTTATTTGCTATTTTGATTGTTGTTATTGTTAATAAAAACGATGAAAGCGAATAAAGGATAAATATTAGATGAAAAGGAGTTATTCTCTATATCAGTGCACACTGTTTCTGAACTTGAGTTTCTCTTAAGTTTTCTTACTGGGAATGATCATGTCACAATATTCCTGATTTAAAGGAGTAGTTCACTTTTAAAAAAACTTTTGCTGATAATTTACTCACCCCCATGTCATCTAAGATATCCATGTCTTTCTTTCTTCAGTCGAAAGAAATTAAGGTTTTTGATGAAAACATTCCAGAATTTTTTTCCATATAATGGACTTCAATGGGAACCAAACGGTTCAAGGTTCAAAAGACAGTTTCAGTACAAACTGCAAACTGTTCGAAGGGCTTTAAACGATTCCAGACGATGAATAAGGGTCTTATCAAGTGAAACGATCACTCATAAAAAACAAAAACAAAGTTTAAGTTTTATGAGCTCAAATGGTTGCCTTGCTCTGGGATGCACGTTCATGACTCTCCTGTTCAAACTCGTTCATCAAAATAAACAAATCTTTTTCCGAGTCAATTCATTCATTTCATTCGTTGAATCAACCAAATGACTCGAAAAAAGGAATTGTTCGTTTTGATAAACGAGTTTGAACAGGAGGGTCACAAATGCGCATCACAGAAGCATAGCAAGGCGGGCATTTGTGCTTATAAAACTTAAACGTTGTTATTTTTTTAAACGAGCGATCGTTTTCGCTTGATAAGACCCTTATTCATCGTCTGGTGTTGTTTAAAGCCCTTTCAACAGTTTGCAGTTTGCACTGGAACTGTCTTTTGGACCTTGAACCGTTTGGTTACCAGTAAAGTGCATTATATGGAAAAAATCCTGGAATGTTTTCATCAAAAACCTTAATTTCTTTTCAACTGAAGAAAGAATGACATGGACATCTTGGATGACATGGGGGTGAGTAAATTATCAGCAAAAGTTTTTTTAAAAGTGAACTACTCCTTTAAATAATTCCCGCCCAAGGCTTATGCAAAAAAGGCGTGGCCTGGTTAAATTGCATTAGTAGTGTGTATGACATTTCCCAAACACGCTCAAAGCGGTTAACCAATCACAACACACTGATCCAGCCGACAAATCAGAGCATACCCGCTTTTTCAGAAGGAGGGGCTTCATAGAGACAGGAACTAAATGGAGCGTTACTGACAGACTGGGAAGAGAAGTGCTGCAAAAATGTGAAAAATTATGTTTTTTGACCATTCAAGCATGAAAACCTTTTACACAATCAAGACTTTGTACAAAAGCACAGTAAAGACAATAACAAAAGCACAATTAGTAAGCAAAATTACTAAAACTTTCTACATACTGTAGTATATTAATGATACTGAAATAACGCTGCTTCTTTTTATTCTTTATGATATTTCATGTAGGTGGGCTCCATCCCTGCCAATGCAGTAGATGACGGCCAGTGGTCCCAAGGATTAATATCAGCAGTACGTTGAAATTATCACTATTGTAATTGATGTACTGTTAAAAAGCATCAGCTAAATAGCAATCCTTCTCTCTTGTAGGCCCGGATGGTTGCGGCCGCCACCAGTAGCCTGTGTGAGGCCGCCAACGCTTCAGTCCAGGGTCACGCCAGCGAGGAGAAGCTCATTTCTTCTGCCAAACAGGTGGCGGGGTCCACCGCACAGCTGCTGGTGGCCTGTAAAGTCAAAGCTGACCAGGACTCAGAGGCCATGCGGAGATTACAGGTTACAATCACGTATATACTAAGCTAAAAAAACAACAACAGTGTTTTTGGCGGACATCTTGTGTGAGGAGAACTACATCTACTAAAAATCATCTTGAAACACTTTGGTTTTGGAAAAGTTGTAGCCGATTCAGTAATAACTTTGTGTTTGCACAGGCTGCTGGGAATGCAGTCAAGAGAGCGTCGGACAACCTTGTGAAGGCAGCGCAGAAAGCAGCCTTTCGATAAAGCCGAAGACGACAGTGTCGTGGTTAAAACGAAATTCGTAGGAGGAATCGCTCAGGTAAGGCTTTTTTGATATTCCTTGACTTCCAAAGGACGCTCAATTCAATTTAGAGCTGCGTTATGGATCTGCAAAGACATCAGTGGGATTTGAAAGCTGTGGGTTTGTACCATGCATCCACAGCTGGCATCTTACGCTCGGCCGGTATCCGCAAAACAGCTCATTTCCCGTTTCATCCCAGGCCAGATGCATTAATTAAAGACTGCGTGTCTGGCTATTCAGAGCCTCTTTCCTCCCAGTATGCCTTCATGTCTTGTCTTCATCTTGAGAGAGGGCACTGGAATATTATGAACATCTGAGAAATCCCGTTGAGTGGATTTGATCTGGCCTTGATCCATGCATGCCATTCCTAAAATCCACAAAAATGCTGCTCTTTTTCAATAGTAACTGGATGCCTTTTGCAATTCCAGTCCTATATTTTTGTAAATTGCTACAATTACACGTTCCACTAAAGAATATGAAGCGTTTTCTCTCTATCACTGAACCTGAAGGAAAAACTGGAGGGAAAAAACATTCCCTGGCATTTTCGGCTTTAATGTAAAAGCGTTATTTATGTATCATTGTGCCACAAACTATTCGGCTCGCTTCACATTAGAAAACTGGTTTAAAGCAAGTTTTTAGATTTGAAACTAACATCATACAAACATTGACCATCATTTGTGAACATGAAAATAATTTCTGTGCATGCACATTGTTTATAAAACTGTTCTTAAAGGAGTAGTTCACTTTTAAAAAAACTGTTGATCAGTTTTACTCACCCCCATGTCATCCAAGATGTCCATGTCATTCTTTCTTCAGTCAAAACGAAATTAAGGTTTTTGATGAAAACATTCCAGGATTTTTCTCCATATAATGGACTTCAATGGGAACCAAACGGTTCAAAGTCCAAAAGACATTTTCAGTGCAAACTGTTCAAAGGGCTTTAAACGATTCCAGACGATGAATAAGGGTCTTATCAAGCGAAAATGATCGCTCATTTAAAAAACAAAAAACAAAGTTTAAGTTTTATAAGCTCAAATGGTCGCCTTGCTCTGTTCTGTGATGCATGTTCGTGACTCTCTCTGTTCGAACTGTTTATCAAAATGAACGAAGGGCAAAGATTCGTTTATTTTGAAATCCAGTTTGCACTGAAACTGTCTTTTTGACCTTGAACCGTTTGGTTCCCATTGAAGTCCATTATATGGAGAAAAATCCTGGAATGTTTTCATCAAAAACCTTAATTTCTTTTCAACTGAAGAAAGAAAGACATGGACATCTTGGATGACATGGGGTGAGTAAATTATCAGCAAAAGTTTTTTTTAAAGTGAACTACTCCTTTAAAGTAAATTGTGACGAAATTACAGAATACATTTTTCGTAAAATATTTCTTTTACATATTGCATTCATCCTCATTTGTTTCATTCATACAACACAAGCAAAAACTAATTTGCATGTATTGCCGCAATGATACTGCAGTCATGTCGCATTCTGGCTTTGTGCTCTGAAAACGCAACTGGAAAAAAAATGAAATATGGTAAATCATTCGTAAAGCTATTCTTGGAGTAATTTGTTGCATTAATGGATGAAAGGAGCAAAATACGTTTTGTAAACGATTCTTGTGTAAATCTGCCTTTGTCGCGTGTCATGTTCATTCTGCATTCGTTTCTGCGGTCATGTCACATTCATTCATGAGAAGAGGAAATTTTTGGTAACAGAAATATAGATTTTTTGATGGATACATCCGACTTAAAATTTTCCATAAAGATACATCGATAACAGCTGCTCTTTTCTCCGACACACCTCTCTCCGACAGTGAGTTACACACAAACTCCGCCTCCACTGACCAGTGTTCATTTGCTCGGATGAATATTGTTGGTGTTAGAGGGCTTGAATTTTAGCGCAGTATTTGCGCATAATTTTACTCATTTCTGCAGATTTTGACCCAAAGTGCGGCACATAAATCCGCCTCTCACACTAAATTAAGTTTGTTTTCGCTGCTTATTACACTTTAACAGTAAAATACACACAAAATAATGTCAGAATGACCGTCTTGGCAAATATTCACGTAAACACAGTCAGTTATGAAAGAAAACACATGTGTAACAGTATATTCAATTACGTGCTTTCAGTTCTTAAAGTGACAGCAGCCTAATATACCTGCTACCAAATTACGAGATACGCTTTTAAGTTTTTCCCCATGGTATAAATGTCAAATTTGTGGCCAGTGAAAATGCTGAGTGGCTAGTGACTACTAAAAACCACTAGTGTCGAGCCCTGAACGTAAAATGTAACATACATTTTATGTATTATTTGTAAAATATGTTGCAGTGCAACTGTATGATGGCCATTCAGTGAGCGATAGTTCTGCATTATTTCCAGATCATTGCAGCACAGGAGGAGATGCTAAGAAAGGAGAGAGAGTTAGAGGAAGCCCGGAAGAAACTCGCCCACATCCGACAGCAGCAATACAAGTTCCTGCCCAGCGAACTGCGAGAGGACCAGAGCTGAACATTCTCGTCTGACTGGACGCCATATTCATCAGATCCTGATTGTTACGGATGATTGGCTGCTCCCTACATGGAGGGGTTACACGTCATTGGTTGTGTCACAGGTGATGTGTGGAAGTTAAATGTGATTGGCTCACATGGGACTAGCGCCACTGATTGGCTGGATGTTGGGGTATGAATGTGTTTCCTCTTACATAGGGCTAATATTTTGTGTTCTTGTTTTTTAGTCATGTATTAAGGTTTAAAGCACTTGTTTGAGTGTGTGTGTGTGACTGTGTTTTATGTATCAATTGTATCACACTGCTCGGTGATAATTTACCATAAGTATCTCAATAACTAATCCTACATATGTCAGTACAATGCGAACAATGTGAAACTATTAAAATCTGAATCTGGCAGCCGAAAACCAGACAAAATTTACTTTGCACCTATGAAGTATGATGTCAGACCATAAGCTTTCGTTATTTGCTTGAGTTCTGACTCACGTGTGACAATAAGCTTCTAGAATGCACTGCTCCAAATTATTCATATACCACTCTAGAAATGTATTACGGTAGTGAGGTTATGAATTATAGATAGTTCTTATAAGGAAAGGATGTACTGGTCCGCTTTGCGGGGTTATTTATTGATAGACGAACTTTATAGTGTAGTTGGGGGCTCAAATGATTTGATAAAAATTAGGAAGTATCATGTCTTTCAACTCTTTCATTCATTCAATCCTCTCGTCATATAGTACCTTAGCTGTAGCTCAGATCATATGACTACGTTTCCCATGATTCCTCTGCATGAGTAAACTTATTCTGCATTCACGCCATGTCGTAATTACCGTAATTACGAGATAAAAACCTGTGATGTTTAAGCTGTTCACGTCCTCGGACCCTGTCAACAAATTGGAAACTCATAAATACGGTAATTTCCGACATGGCATGAACGCACCTTTAGTCAGGTGGACAAGAAGCGAGGTTTGGCAAAACACAACAGCTATGTTCGGAATAGTATACTACCATACTACCTAAGTCTGCAATATGCATACTTTATGCATTGGAACAACCCTTAATGACCTACTTTATTCTAAATGTGCATTATGTTAACAGTACTCTGTGTGGAACACTATATCCCACAATGCAATGTGCTTTTTTATTTTCAGAGTAATGAATGAACAAAATGTACCAGTCTTAATTTTGTCCGAACTTGAAATGGCATACTGCATATCTATTATATGTGCCAAAATGTCATCTTTTTTAGGTAAAAGTGTGAAAAATGTTATTTTAATTAAATGTGAATAATAATGAGGTCATGTATCAACAATATAGCTCACCACTGTTTGCATACTGCACAATATTTACCATACTATTTATTTTAATAGTAGGCAGTATAAATTGTGTACTATGAAGTGTGTAGTATGCAGAATGCTGAGAAATTTGTTCCGAACATAACTTGCCTCTAGAGCAGGGGTGGCCAACTCTGTGAACAGTGATTTCACCAACACTGTCATAAATTATATGATCAATAAGTTATGACAACATATGTTTTTACTAGGGCTCTGCAAAAGTTAATTGCGATTAATTGCATCCAAATAAAAGTCATTGCTTACATAATATATTTGTGTGTGCTGTATATAATTATTTTGTATATAAATACCTATGTATGCATGTATATATTTAAGAATTATTTGCTGAATTCTGTATATATATATATATATATATATATATATATATATATATATATAAATAAATACATAATACATATTATATAAATATAAATATTTTATATATGAATAACACATTTTCTTAAATATATACATGCATGTGTGTGTATTTATATATACAAAATAATTATATACAGCACAAACAAATATATTATGTAAACACAGACTTTTATTTTGGATGCGATTAATTCGCAATTAATTTTTGCACAGCCCTAGTTTCTAGGGCTGTCAAACGATCCGGCAGGGTTGCCAGGTCTGCACAACAAAAGTAGTCCAAAAATGTCATTTTCTCCATCGGGTGGCCGAATTCGCCATTGAACTTGTATGTCTGGGGTTGTTTTGAGGGTTTTGGAGAACCAAAATCACACGCGGTGGAAATGAACCTGTGGTACGCAGCTTAAAAGTAGCTCAAGGACTTGACGCCAGCCCTGCTCTAGAGCCATGTAAGAAGTAAAGCTTACACAAAATGTGTTTAAAGGGATAGTTCACTTTGAAATTAATTTTTGATATGTTTTAGCTTACCCCAAGAGCATCCAAGATGTAGGTGTCTTTGTTTCCACAGTATTTTCAATTTTGATATTTTTCTGATTAAACCGTTGTTGTCTATCAGTCATATAATGCAGGTTTAAATCTATCTAAATATGTTTAGATCTTCAAAGTAAAAGGTAAAACTTCCGAAATCTCTGTGTAAACAATGAGTAACGTACACACACAAGCGATCACTTCCAGCGCGTGTGCAGACCGCAGCGCCTGTGCCGTTAGATCAGTTGCACATGGCTGTGGATACAAGAGGTAAAAACCATATAAATACTGTTCGTTTTCTCACACAAACCACTCGTTTCATGTCTTCAATGTGTACTTACATTTACGAGTCATTAAATCATATTTAATTTGGGACTTCTCTGTGCATGCTCTTTGAGGTTAACCAGAGGGTGGACCCCTGAAACCTGCATTATATGACTGATAGACAACAACGGTTTGACCAAAAAATATCAAAATTGAAAATACTGAATTTGAAATTGAAAAGACACCTACATCTTGGATGCCCTTCGAGGTAAGCTAAAACATACCAAAAATTAATTTCAAAGTGAACTATCCCTTTAATAAATATGCCAAACAGGCTACGTGGTGAGGTCATGTGACAATGATGTAGCAAACAATGTTTATCTTTCAACATTACCAATCCAGTTTTGCACTTGCTAATATCACAGTTCTTCTAAAACACGGATACGCTCACACTTGCGATAGATCCATCGCTGCAAATCAACTTCCTGTTTAAGACGGTGCTTGCATGGCTGTCAGGAACACGGCAGGAAAAACTGTAGCTTTATAGGATTCGACAGTGTCGTCGGTGTATAGTCTTACCTGCTAAAAACACGTCTCTCCGCTTAACGTGTGCTCTCTGTGTGTGTTTTTGGTAAGAAAATCACAGTGGAAATCTTTTCATTGCGTAGAATAATGTGTGGCACTTAAAAGATGAGAACTGACTGTAAGACTGCATTGTGTCATAGTGCCTTATTCTGACTTCTTCAGTAGCTCAGTGTGCAAGTCGCTCTTTTATGCTGCTTGTGGACCAGATTTCACTCCACTGATCTGGATTTAAGGCGTCTCAGATAGCAATACTGAGAGATAAAGCAGATGAGTGTGTGTCCTGTTCAAAGTAGCTTTGGGTGTGTACAGCGTTGTTTCAGTCGAAGCCGCATGTGTGGCGGCTGTTTGGTTGCTGTTCTGCAATATTGTACCTACTGAGGCCTAAAGATGCACTTGCCTTGGCAGGCCGCTATACTGCCGTACGTACAATGAACTCTTTGGACGTTTAGATGTAGAACTTCACCACAAATTAACCAACCACGAGTAAGGAAAGTAAGGACGGACTTGATTCTTTCTCTCAGCACTGACTGCTTTCAGCTTGTCCACATGAAAAAAAGACTATTAAAATGTCCCAAAAAAGTATATGGTTATCTTGCTTTCCATTTCAGTAAAGCACTATGTATGAAGTTTTTTTGTTTGTTTGTTTGTTTACTTCGAGTTATAGCTATAATGAAGATATTGCAATATGTGGTTGAACATGTGGTGTCTTTCAGTGGAGCCGAAGAAAACAGCAAGAACTATCGCCTTCTGTTGAAATAGAGTTAGGGCTTTCTTTAATCAACTGACATAGTGACATTAATAATAATATTAATGATAATAATGAACATTTAAATGCTGTATGTATTATATTTATCTGGTCACGAAAGTATTTTTTGTATTGCCCTGGAAATAAAGAGTTTCAACAAACTATAAATTGTGAATGCACGTTTTTGTTTCGAAATACATATTTAGATTTTTATCAGTCAAAGGTTTTTGACTGAAAAATTGCTAAAGAAGTCTTGTGCTCATTAAGGCTGCATTTATTTGATCAAAAATACAGAAAAACAGTAATATTCTGAAATATTATTACAATTTAAAATGATGGTTTTCTATTTGACTATACTTTACAATGTAATTATGTGATGCAAAGCTGAATGTTCTACCTTAAATAATTAAGAAACATAATTAAGGTAAAAAAAATGGCTTAGCAGCATCTGTCTCTTGATATTGTACGCAGCAAAAACTCCAGTGTTAAATATGACTCTAGACTCAAGTGTTAAAATGGTAAAATATGAGTGTTAGCCAGCATTGCTGTGATTCCACAGCAAAAGATCCAGAATTTTCTAAATAATCTAAAAGATTTCTAAAAACTTGTTCTGATAAAGCAAAATTAGCTTCTTTTAGGCACACACACATCAAGAATCAGTGTATGAATCTCAACAATGGTGACAAACAGAATATGCCATTAGGGAAAGGAAATTACTAAGACAATTCAGATAATAATTTATTCAATCAAAATCAGTTTTGATTGGTGGCAATCAGAATGCATGGCAACATGCTTTATTGTTGTCACCATTGATTATCGAATGTCAGTGTGTCTAAATAAAATACAACTTCAACGTTTTCTGATCGGAAAAACTTTCAAGAAATATTTTGGATTGTTTTGAAAATGTCAAATCATTTATTGTAGATTCAGTCTGCTGTAATCAACTAGGTAGATATAACTCTCTAAATGAGATTTCTGATTCATATTAAATTATGATTATGTTAAAACATAACCATAAGATATTACAGTTTATTTTCTTTCTTTTTTTCTAATCAAATAAGAAAATGCAGACTCAAAAAAAGAATCATAAGAGACTTAAAAAACAATTCTAATATTCCAATACTGGTAACGTAAAAAATAAAATAAATAATTATTATTATTATTATTTGTATTTATTACTATTATTTGTTTTTATATGATTTATTATTATTTATAAACATTTTCATATTTTCAAGTGTAAATGGATCTTTAAACATGAAAATGTTATTTTAAAAATGTACGTGTTATTTTGATCCGTGACAAAACGGACCGTTGAAAACCCTCGTATTTCCGTCTAGACTTTGCAGTGGAGACCAACTGTGGTAAGTTTTAAATGCGTTTAAAAAAATGTATCCTTGTGTAACCCATGTAATTCTTCACTAAAACAGACTAATCGTCGTAAAACCACTTTCAGCATTTACTTGGTTTAGTGTGTAGGCCTACTTATAATTATTAGACACTAAACTGTATTCACAGCCTTTCTCTACTTTTTCTAGTTTGTATCTGTGCAGTTTTATTCATAAATTATGAATGTATGATGCTGTTTGTGTAGCTCGACATGTGACATTCTGTCCAGTAGGTGTCGCTGTTGCTCCTTCATGTGTTTGTGGTCGCGGTCATTCTAGGAGTTATATTGCAGATGGCCAAATTACAGTCTGTGTGACCAAAAAAGGACATGTGGCAGTTTGTGCTTCGACTTCAGACTGCAATTTATAAGAGAACAGTATGTTCAAATGAACACATTGATACTGCTCTGAAATATCAGGTGTGACGAAAACACATACTCATCTTGTTCTATTAGTAGGCTATCCATTCTGGATATGAAGGCCAGCCAGAGGAAGTCCAGTCGACTATAGCTTATCTAATGCAGACCAATCCAGTCAGGATTTTACCAAGAAAGACAGATTTTATTTATTCCTCCTAACCATATCCTCCTTAGCCCGTAAACCCAACCTTCAGACCAACTACAATTCAAACTAAATTTGCTGTCATAACTAACACTGGTACAGTACAGTACAGTTTTTTTATGGTGACTGATACATGATGAGAAAACTTATTAAAAAATGTGAACTCGTAGGTTTACACACAGAAACCCACATTCTCGCATTACTAGACAAACTAATAGCGCTAATTGAAAACCCCATATTTGTTGTCTTTGAAGGTCCTCCAATAAATGGCCTGTTATTCGGCCTGATGTGGGAAAATATGATTTCTTCAGTTCAGCAATAATCTTTCCTATGTCAAACAATTTCAGGCACATTCCAGAGGATGGTTTACAAGCTCATGTTTCTAATGCTATCTAAAGACAAACAAATATTTAGACCTAACGTTACTCTTTATGAAAGCCTATGCTATCAATTAGTGTGCATGTCTGTTTGGTGGTGTTAGCATGAGCAGCTCAAGCACTGTTTCCTGTCAGCGGGACACATTTTTGTGAAATCTGAGGCTTTGTTAGTCGTACCACAGGAATGACGCTGGAATTGAGAGGGCAGCGGTCGCATTTCTGTCTGATATCCTTCCGTGATTTACAGCTCATGAAGCTGCTGATCATGAAGTGTTATTATTCATTGAGTAAAAAGGCTTTTCTCAGAGAATCTTACACACAGGAATGTTGATTTACCAAGTTTTTACACATTTGGCTCTTGAATTGTTTTAAGTATAATGTGTGAAGTTTAGAAAATGGAAGTTAAAGTGTGTCAAACTATTTGGTTATGAGGTGTGTGTTGTTAAGACGTCATACAACTGACGCTTTTGACCATACGTCAATATCCGCCGTTTTAGGTACCCTTAAACGTCGGTTAGATGATGTTATCTAATCCTAACCCTATACCCAAGACCTAAATCTAACTGCTGTCATCTAACTGACATTAACGTAACTGTTAACATCTAACTGTTACGTAAAATCCAATGGGGACAAAATATGGCAATTTCCAAAATCGTTGTCCTTGTCTGGAAATGTTTTGGTCCCTGTGAGGGAAACAGCTTATAGACCTCATGTAGCCCCGCCCCTTTTCTAGTGCTGCGCCGTTGTCTTTTGGCTTCCGGTCTGTATTTTGACAGCGATGTTGCATAGGTAATGAACTGCTCTTAAAACATTTCTCGGTTCGTAACATTTGTTAAGACATCTGCTTTACAATGCTTATGCTAAACATTACCATGCTCACGATAACTTTTGTTAACTCTACAGTAAGTAAATCCACTTCACCAGCTAATTACTCCTCAACAGCGATAGAAATATACAGAGCGGCCGCGAAACCGGAAGTTCAAAGACAATATTCGAAAGATGACGGCGCCCACGTTTCTCTGGTGCATAAGGTCTGTAGATCGTAGTAAGTGATGTTTTTTAAAAATGCTTTGCAAGTTTTCTGTGTTTTCTTACTCTCTTAATGAGATTTCTGAATTAGATCAAATTTTGATTATGTTAAAACATAACCAACACCATCTGATCAACTTTTCTCTTTGTTCATTTGGCAGTTATAACTCAGATACAACAGCCAAACAAAATGTTATTCTGCTTGTTAACATCAGGTGCCCTGAATAATGGTCAATCACTCAATGAATCACTTAATTAGCTCATTAGCTTTAACACACTTTGAACAAAGTAGAGTTAATTTAACACTGGAGTTTTTGCTTTGTACATTAACCTTTAAAAACATATATGTACCTTTTAATGCTTAGGAACATAGTACATTGAGGTCCAGTGACAAGCCCTTTGGGGTACATTAGTGTAGGTTGTACCTTGGGGGACAAACATGGGTAGGTTTAGAGGATATAATAGCCTATACAATTTATATGAAAATCATTATGTCTCATTGAAAGCTCCCCATAAAACATGAAAACAGTGTGTGTGTGTAAATTCCACAGAGTTGGACACGTGTAGATTAGCCGTCTTCCATGTTTTGTTCTAGGTATTCTGATAAATCAAGTGCATGGTGGTTTTATTTCCCTGTAATCTTAACATCACATCAGTTCGGGAAGTAGAATTTTTCCCAAAGAAGAAAAAAGGTCGGAGAAGAGGGAAAACATTGTTGTCACAGCTGTTTGACTAATTTAAGCAACGCTCTTGCCTAGGATATGAAACAGTAGTTTGGTGCCGTGTTTCCATTGTTCATGAATTTAGTGTTCTGTGTGTTGTTAGTGCTTCACATCTAAAACTCACTCTACTTAGAGAATAAATTTAGAATTTGTGAGTTTGAACTAAACTGGTACAAATACTCTCTGGATGTGAAAGTGGAAATGACAGGAAGAATAATTTACTTTATTGCAAAGATAAAATAAGATATTGTGAAAATTGTTGACGGCACCCATTGACTTCTGTATTATTTTTTCCCTACTATATGGAAGTCAATGTGGTCATCAACTGCTGTCTGCTTACCTACATTTTTCAAAATATATTCTTATTGTCTTTAACAGAAAGAAACTCATGCAGGCTTGGAACAACTTGAAGGTGAGTAAATTATGATGAAATGTCAATTTAAAGCACTGAAATGGCATTTTCAGTTCAATCCTGAATGGTGTATCATCATATTATACAACGACATGAATGACATCATGTGAATAATGTCAGTCAGTATTTTAAACACAGCCAGTCTTATTTGTGTAGAGAGAAGGAATCATCTTCATCTTCGTGTTTTGAGAGTAAACTCAGCAGTCGCGGTGGAATGACCCGGACTGTACACATGACTATTTTAGGCTTGTTCGTGAAAGGGGTTGCCCATTTTCTAATGGTGTCATCCCTGAGGAGCGCTACTCCTGGGATGCTGTTTATTGTCTGAGATCTCCTGTGAGAGGACATTAGAGAGACACTATTACTGATGCTAACTTCGGGTTATTGATCTGACCAAACCATCACCCTAAATATCACATTTCTATGTACTTTAAAGTAAATAAAATGAGTTTAAAACCAACTTACAAGGAAGAAAGCAGGACACAATCGATTTCTAGAGTCTGAACACCTTCCAATGAAATGGTAACATTTTACATTCAGATTTTAACATTAGTTAACTACATTAGTTAAAATAAACTAAGAATGGACAATACTTCAACAGCATTTATTAATAATTACCACATTTCCTAAAAACAAGTTGTATTTGTTAACATTAGTTAATGCACTGTGAACTAACTTGAACAATGAACAACTATTTTTTATTAATAACATTAACAAAGATTAAAATTCAGTAACAAATGCATTGGCCATGTTAGTAACTTAACTAATGTTAAAAAATGAGACTTTATTGTGAAACAACCTAACCTTACCCGTATCCTGTTCTTCAAAAGCAGCAAACATGTTTGACATGAACATAACATGAACACAATAAGTGCATTGTAACAAACAACTTTATGTAAAAAAAAAAAAAAAAAACTTAAACTTACTTTAATTCAACTTGGCAATCAAGGCAACATTTCTCATTTTCATTAAGTTTAACATGATGTACTAAAATAACTGAAACTAAACCTGAAATAAAAATGAATTAACCTATAAAAATAAACAATAAAAATTACCCCCCAAAAGAGAGAAAAAAAACCCTAAATTACTCAAACTGGAATAAGAAGAATAATGAAACTGTGAAAATATTAAAATAATTTTTACTGTAAAATATTGTAAAAACGCTACTGGAAAAAGCAGTAAATAGGTTAACAGTAACTGGACATTTTATGTAATTTTTACAGTAAAATTATACAGTTTTTAAATGTAAAAAAAATCGCATGTACTGTATAATATACAGTAAAAAAATGTAAACTGACATTCCCAAAATTCCCTCTGTCGGACTTCACATTTAAAAGCATTTTGTTTAAATAATCTGTCTTAGTTCTTTGTTACTGTATGTACATTTGGGTTTTATGAAACATAATGTGTTGTTTAATGAATGAAAATATTGCATTGTTTTAGTGTCGTGTGTTACCATGATGGTGTTTTGAGATTGCGCTGAATGACCCTGTGCACTTTCTCTATACTAGTATATACTGATGTGTCTTCCTCTTTAACCACCTACATCATTATAGTGGTTGTCAGTTAAAAGTACAAAACAGATTTTGTTGAATTTATACAATTTTCTTGTTTGTAAATTACAGTTTTATACTGTAAAATGTACAGGTTATGCAAATATTATTACGTTATACTTTCTTAATATATTATATATATATATATATATATATATATATATATATATATATATATATATATATATATGTATATGTATATATGTATATATATATTTTTTTTTTTTTTTTTTTTTTTTTAAAAGTAAAACGTAATAATATTTTTATATGGTTTTCTTTTACAGGTTTTTATATGTATTGTATTGTGTATATTTGGACCAAAAGAACTAAAAGCGAAATGAACTCAGAAACTTTCGTTAACTGTAACTATGTATTTTAGTATCACTGAGATAGATGATAAAAATAAATATAAAATTTTTAAAAGTTAATAATAAATAAAAGTTTTTAATAAAAGTTTTTACAAACAATATTTTGCAGCTGTGGTTGCCAGAATATATATATAGGCTTAAGCCTTGTCTGTGAAACCGTGTACTAAACTGTATGTAATTGAGGTAGTTTAGGTGTTTAGTGCTCCAAACTTTTTATAACCAGTCTGCTGTTGGCCATCAGATTAGAAACCTTCCTGTTCCGCTGAACCGTGGTGTAACTAGGTGTCAGCATTTCTGAGTCAGCAGTGATGCTTCTGATAGATCTGGAGACTAGTCATGTTGGACACTGCAAACACTAATACTAGCTGAGGAGCTAGCACCCTAAAGTTGGCAGTGGTTTGAAGAACGCTTTAAATCATCTTAGACACACCCTCCCATCTTCATGACACCTCTCCTCAGAACGTGTCCACAAACATGTTACAGTCCATATTCGCCTTTCAACACCTCCGCAAATAGATCAGCATTGGCCGTTTTAAATGCTACAGTGAATTTAGCCATCACATCATTATTATCTTTGGTTAAAGGTTTGTTGGTAAATGGAAATACGCTGGTCATTCAGGAATATCTAGTCTGGACCAGAAGTTCAGTTAAGATGGTCTGAGTTGGGTGGATCAACACTTTTGAGAAGTACCAGGGACAAAAGTGCTAGTCTGAAAACTTTTGGTGTAATGTAATCGCTCTTAGAAGGAAACCTCCCAATCCAGGAGGGTTTTTGCCAAGAATAGAAGCCACATCTTTCAGCAGAAAGAAAAGTCCTGCTGTAAGCATTTTCTTTCTCAGTCTCGCTGCTGTGGCTTTCCTGCCCAAAAGCTACAAAAGCTGAATAAACAGCAGTAGAACAAGGGCTTGCTGAGTTTTCTGGAAATATGCAGGGAAATGGGTCTCTCGTTTCGACAAATGGCCCACTTTTGAGAGGAATCAAATGAGCCTGCAGGGACCGAACAGCAGGTTGGAGAACATGTTGCTTTCAGTCAAAATTTTCGTTGTTCAAGTCTGGATTATTCTGTATGAGCCTTAAGAATGCTTTCTGACACCCCAGAGCTTCAGTAATTGTGTTTAAATAGCAGTGTCAATAGCACGCTGTTTTGGGTCGTGGATAACGCTCTGGGCTGGAAACTGAAAGGCTGTAGGTTAAAATATGGTTCAACAAGTAATTCATAATCATTGTGCTCTACTGATGAAAGGTTGTAGGGTCAAATCCTAAATAAATACAGTTGCATGTATGGAAGCCCATTTCTGCCTCAAATGTATAGGCCTATATATATATATAATTACTTTTGCCAGTCCAACAAAGTAATGAGTCAAGGAGTAGTAACAATGTGGTCTCTGGTTCACTTATTGCACTGTTATAGAGGGTCAAGTGTAGTGCATTGGTTGAGGGGTTCAAAATAAGTTTTGCAGGTATAAATACCCCAATGAATCGCTTCAGATCATTCATTTGACTTTTTATTGTCTTCCATTCTATCAAAGATAATGTTACCCCCCCTCTGATTGGAGATCTTTCAAAGAACGTGACCCTTAATTTTCAGACTTTCATGATCAGACAACCTCTTTCATAGGAGATATTAGAAACCACACTGCTGACTGCTGACATATCTTACCAGTTTTCATAAAACATCACAAGCTCAGCATCAGATTCTATGTCTAAGCTCAGTACAGTCAGCAGAGAAGTTGATCTTAGATGAATACCTCTGGCTGATCTGGCTTCTCTCCCATTTCTTCCAGCTCCCTGAGAGGGAAGTGTGAACCCCACACCGAGACTGATACAAGAACAGTCACCACATCTGAACAAGTACTGACAGGGTCACGAGGGCCTGATCCGGGGTAAGAGGACAGCTTGAAAGAGGTGAGGATTCCTTTGGTATGTCTCACTCAAAACAACTAGCAGTTGTGACGCAGAGCCACCGCTAATTTTGCCTGTCCAGCAAGCGTGTGTCTCGCTCCCTCAAAACCACATCGCAGAGTCGTATGTTTTCATATTTTCATCTGGAAGATGTTTTTGGGGGATTTTGCTCATCTGCAGAACATCTAGAGCAGGGGTAGGCAAGGTCAATCGCCGAGTTTTGGCTCCAACACTGAAAAAAACCTCTCCTGCCTATAGCCTTAGGCCCATGTTTACACGAGAACGCTTGCGGGTGAAAACTTAAAAATATTTTATCGGATGTGCCTATCGTTTACACGGCGACGGTGTTTTTGGGGGCTTAAAACGCAAAAAAGTGCAAACGGTAAAATGCACAAGTCTGCTTGACAGTGAAGGTTGTACGCAGGCGCGCGGGCTTGGTGTTGTTGTAGTATGGCACTTCTAGCCACCTGGAGTGCATACTACATTGAATTTCACAGACTTTTACGTCACTATCTGCACGTGGATTTCACACCCAAACGCTCGTCCTAAACACAAATAAAAAGTGATAACGCAACGCTCACTTTTGCGTTTTCTCTTCAGAATCGTTTTCGTGTAAACATAGCCTTAGTAATCCTGAAGACATTGATTAGCTTGTTCAGGTGTGTTTGATTAGGGTTGGAACTAAGGCCCTGTTTACACGAGAACGCTCATGGTTGAAAACGTAAATATATTTTATCGGATGTGCCTTTCGTTTACATGGCGACGGCGTTTTTGGGGCTTAAAACGCAAAAAAGTGAAACCACCCTCCAAAGCGGAAATCTTTAAAACGTTCCACCGCTGCGTTCCTGTGTAAACGGTAAAACGAAAAGTCTGCTTGACAGTGAAGGTTGTACGCAGGCGCACACCTGAGCCGCCCACCCTTCACATCGCCACCTAGCCGCCTGGAGTGCATACTACATTAAATTTCTCACACTTTTGCGTCACCATATGCACGCAGATTTCCCACCCAAAACGCTTGTCTAAATGCAGAATGAAAAGTGATAACGCAACGCCACTTTTGCATTTTCTCTTCAGAATCGTTTCCGTGTAAACATATAGCTTAAATTCTGCAGGATTACGGCTCTCTAGGAACCGAATTTGCCTACCCCTGATCTAGAGCAACACACAAATGGCACTCTTCATAAGTTCACAAGAGATTTGTCGATATTTTTTTAATAGAATTAGCATGGCGCTTAGATATTAGCATGATATTACCATTAGCATGGCGCTTAGAAAAAATCCTGCTTATCTGGCTTATGCTACCCTGTGCGATGTCTGAACTTTGTATTTTGAGCACTTGCGTTGTTTTTGCCTCTTCACGATGACTCACTTGTTTTAGTCCTCAGTTGTATGTCGCTTTGGATAAAAGCGTCTGCTAAATGACTAAATGTAAATGTAGATATGTTATCACTAAAGGTAAATTAATACACAAATGACACTCTCCATGATAAGTGCATTGGGGGAACCAACATTCCTTAAGAGTTTAGTGTTGTTAGCATGATTGCTAATGTGCAATGCTTACAAATCAGTCTTTTTTTTAGAATTCCAACATTCAACATTTCTCTCGACTAATTTGTCTACTAAAAATAATCACAATGCATTCTGGGATTGCATTCCCTGATGAAGTATACATGTGATCTAATGATGTAATGTTGCAACCTATACTCTTTAGAGCATCATTCAGGCCAGATGTTGCCTTAGAACACTGTCTAGGTAGGAAGCACACTTGGTTTTGGAACAGACAAGTCAGTAAAGAGCTTCTTCTAAAAATGCATGTATCCTCAGGTAAACCATCCCGTCTCCTCATTTAGTCCTATTTGATTTGTCCTGACTGGATGAAATAAATAAGACGCATGGTCAATAATGAAGACGAGCACATACCCAAAGGTTTTAATGGCTCAGTGAAATGGAAACCAATCTGTTTAGGAAGCCGTAAACTCAACATAAGAACTCATCATGTCAGCTCTCATCACCCAGCTCCATATATGGGAAGATTTGCTTCAACTGCTCACATGGAAAGTTTTCACCAACTGACATCCAGGAATGGAAAAAATGGGCAAATGTTGATAGAGTTCTGTCAATGTCACGCTACAGACACTAACACTGCATGCGAAATTGCCTCAATGTCAATTTCACAAGAGGAACCAGCCGTCCAAGCATCTGTTGCTGGCTTCAGACTTGATAGATAGATGGATGGATAGATGGATGGATGGGAAGAGTTTAGTGCAGTTTACCAATAGATAGATTGATAGATGGATGGATGTGAACACTGGAGTACAGTTTATCTCCAGAACAGCTTGTCTTGCTTCAGTGAAGCTTACAAATGAGTCACATCAGTGCAGGAGAATTCCTGGTCTCCATCCGGCCTTATGCTGTTCTGGAATCTCTTATCTTGAGGATGCAAAGTAAAGCACACTGTCGGTAAGTGCCTTCCCAGCAGTTTCCAAGTGTTTAACACTGGAGTACTTGAGCTTCAGGGATTTCAATGCTGATTTCATACCTAGAAGGTTTGTTGATTAGATTTTTAGTCTTTTTATCTTGTTTTTCTGTTCCTTTTTAAGTAATCAAGGATCTTCTGACATTGGGAAGATTATGGTGGTCTCTCTAATGGGTGCATGAGATTCGGCTTTGAGTTTCTCCAGCTGTGTTAGTGGAACACAGACAAACACTTCATAGGGAGGAACCCTCGCTAGCCCGCAACTATTCACCCATTATGGCTGCCGCCCGCATCAAACGGGCTTTAAAAGAAAAGAATGGGGAAAACAAGAAAGCTCTCAAATGAATCACATTCCTCTGCCAAAACTGCTTGTTTTTTACATTATCATGAGTGACGTGAAATGCAGAGGAGTTTGTCTGCTTGTTTTCCTTTCCATTTTTATGACCAGGGTGGGAGTTGCTTTGCTGACAGATAACAGTTTGGCAGAGACATGTAGTTCCTAAGGTGAGCGTCTGCTTGGTAAATTGAAGCCTGCTTATGTGAAATACTATCTTGCCACATCACAATAAAAGGTCAAATTAAAGCTATGATAGACACAATGTAGAGACGTATGGAAGGAAGACATATGCATTCTTCTCTTGGCAGAACGTGCAGATATTTCTCCCATAATGGTTAAGGTTTATCAATGCACATGACACAAAAGCAGTTCTAGTAGTCAGTAAAATGATAACTCTGTAAGACCTCATTTTCACCAAAATGAAAGTATTACATGCGTCTTTTACGAATACGTAAATCCCAGAATGCATTGTGACGAGCTAAGTAAAAACAATGAAGAAAATGAAGGGAAATGTCGATTGCAAATTTAAGCATTTTAGACAGTTCTAAAAAGTACCAAATAATAAACGGTCTAAATTTGTTTGGTGATGCAACATGGCATCACGACTTTTGTGTAAACATACACGGCACTTTCAAACACTTATAGTGTTACCTATACGCATTTTGAGCTATCCGCGTGTATGCGTGCATGTCTACGCCTTTAAATGTCCGAGTGATTCCACGTGTATTTACACGCCGTTAAATGTCCGAGCAAAACGAAGTAAAATGTAGATCTACATCTGGGGAGCGATATTTTTTCCTAGGATGGTAGGGAAGACTCATAAATGGTATTAACCCCAGTGACGGGTAGGTTTAGCTTTTAGGTAGGTCATATATTTATACAGTAATGTAATGACATTCATAAATACGCTGAAAAGCGATAATGCGTGTTGATAGCACGCCAAAAATGGAAATACGAATTGGCGTGTCATACGTACGCGATTTCATGAGATCAGCCTTGGTGAGTTGATTGAGTTGACCAATGAAACTGGCTGTGGAAAACTGGCCTTTTCTGCTTATTAGGAGTATTAAGTTGTTAGATGAGCAACATTTCAACTTTTTTTGCATTTGCATTTAATATTTTTTATAATATTTATGATTTTGTTTGTCATAGCCAACAAAAACTCTCCAGAAGTGTCTAAATTGCATTATGAACTGCACAAACCACAAAACCTACTACTTTACATTGCTACAGGGAAATGACTAGGAGCTTGGATTAAGAATTTTTCATTTTCTTAAAAAAAAAGGAAGCCGCCGCCTGTACAGTGTGTGGACTGCAGACACTGAGGCTGCTGGCAGGGTTTAGGAGCAGTTTCAGATCAGTGCCAAAAAAATAAACGAATCCTGCCATATCATACTCATCTCTGCCTTGGGCTCAGGGCAAAAATCTGCCCAGGCCCGCCAGGCATTTCTCCCAGAGACCACCTCAGCTCTGATCTCTCTCGAACAGCTTGCGGCAGCGGAACGCTACACATCTCCTTCATGAGTACCAACAGTCGAGCCTTTTGTCAGCTCATAAAGAGTCTCCACAAGTCCATCTGTGTGAGTCTCAGTTCCTTAAAGGAGAACTCCAGTGCAAAATGAACCTTAGCGTATAATGCTAGTACTGGGGGCATTTACTAAGTAAAAAGAAATTGCTAGTTTATACCACTAACAAGGCTCAAAATAGCCCTGCACTAACACAGTAACATAATGAGGGTTCGTACATGCAAAACAAAGCATTGAGAACTTTGTAAGTGTACAGACCGTTTAATAAGAAGATACTTTATAAAGACAGTTCACTTTGTGTCTACAGATCAAAATAAAGAAAATGTTGTTCTGTTGTCAAGCTGCTACTTTCTATGCAAAAAATAAAAAAAATAAAAAAATAGACAAATATCTCTAATCTTATCAAAAAGTACTCTTGTATTAGATTCTAAGTCATCTAAAGCCATACAAAAAGACATGGAAAAGAGAAGCTTGGAGATTCTGCTAAATAACTCCTTGGGAAAAGAGGTTAATACTGACAGAATTATTATTTTTGGCTAAACTAGCTGTTTATGTCATGTACAACTCAAGCTGGGTTGGTGAAACCATATTGTAAGCGATACGTGAGCTGGTTTGCGCATGTGTGTGGTCATTCCTCCAGTGATAACTATCGCCGGGCTTGATTTTTCTGGCATGACAGAGTGGAAGCAAGTGATTGCTTGTATGTCATCACCCTCTTGATATGTGTGTGTTGGAGTCTCAAGTTGCGTTGGGGTCAAGTTGCCCCCCTGCCTCTCACCAACATTTGCTGTCCAGGATGAATTTACCCCAGCACTGTACTGGTTAATCCCATCTATATATATATATACACTGCGATTTCCCTGAGCTCCTCAGATGGACTTCTTAGAGACTTAGAAAGTCCCGTTTGTCATTGAGAATGAATTCTCTGGGGTGCTTCGCCTGGTTGCTGCATGGGGGAAAACTCAGATAAAGTGATAAAGCATGAGGATTGGTTTAGTGAGACTTTTGGAAGTTTTGGGGACCATTTTCATAATACTTTATTTATTTTTCATACACTCTAAAAACTGCTGGGTTGTTTTAACTCAACTTTGTGTCAAATATGGACAAACCCAGCCATTGGGTTACATGATTGTTCATAATTGACCCAAAGTTGGGTTAAAACAACCCAGCTTTTTTAGAGTGAATGACTGTGTGTAATTTTTTTTCTTTTACTGAGGAAAAAGAGAGCTGTACTTCTTGCCCATGCAAATGTCACCACTATAATGTCAAGCAGGATGTAAGTTGCTAGGAAGTTGTGTATGGTTGTTAAGGTGTTGCTAGGGTGTTCTGGGTGGTTGCTAGGGTTTTCTGAGTGGTTGCATGAGTGATACACTGCAGTTCAATACTCGGACTCATATGTAAAGAAATAATAATAGACATTTTCTCTTGCAAATACCACTAATGTTATAAATAAATGTGTTGTTAGCCCATGTCAAAAAATCCCAAAATGTCTTTCTTAATTTGGCTAAGAGCTTAACATTTGATGTTTGGTTCTATATGTAAGCATGAAGATCATCTCTTGTTCATGTCAGCTTCTCTGGTTTCCTCTGCCTTTCATTCCTTAATCCTCAGTAGACATGGGAAGTGTAACTCCCCTTTCGGGGATAGCAGTTATTATAGAGCCTGAAGGAGATACCGAAGTTGTTAAATTTAGATGTTGTGAAAGATAAATGTTCATGCATGTTAGTTATTTTTTTCTATAACAGAAATGTTATCATGACTACTTTGTGTGCTCACTTTGTTTAGTTGCTCTGTAAAACCTAACAGTAATATTTACTCAGTTCAATTGAGTTCACTGTACTCAAATGATACTGAAACTTGAAGTGGCTTGAATGACTTAAACAGAGCACAAATTGAATGTGTTATAGAACATTTCTAAATTGCAGAATGATAATTGAATAATAATTGTATAGTTAAAGGTGCAGTGTGTGATTTTTAGCGACATCTAGCAGTTTGGTTGCGAGTTTGCACTATAGGGGGTTAAGCTCACTGCTCACCCCTCCCTTTCGAAGATACTATTAACTACTAACTACTGTTAGTGATTGCTCATTAGTGAAGAACACCTATTGTTAACAAGCAGAATCACTGAAGGAAAGAGAAACACAAGAAATACAAGGTTTAAGGTCACCATGATGGAGATCAGCGTTTGCTTTAGGTGGGTCCTTGACCCTTGACGGTTTGAGTACAAGACTTGACTGCTGTAAATGAGTGTTTATGAAACATTTTTTATGGCACAAAAATCAAGGAAAAGTATGATTGGGTGATGATGGTCAAGGTTTCAGGATGACGTGTCATTTCTTAATGACTTGATTCACTGATCTCAGTCAGAGTCTAATCTCTGATTATATGGTCAGTTCGTATATAAGAACTAGAAATATTATGACAGTATGAAGGATTTTACAGAAAATGTTGTTATTACCAAAACTAACACAGATATTAAGAATCCGCATATGAATCTCAACAATGGTGACCATGAAAGACGATTCATACTGCAATGTATGCTGGGTACTACCATAATACAAACCTTATCCATTGCTCACAGCATTCATTGCAGCATGAATCGTTTTTAATGGTCACCATTGTTGAGATTCATATACTGATGATTCTTGATGTCTGTGTAAGTCAGTATGATACCATAGAGCTTTTTAAAATCTGATTAAAACAATGCTGGGTACTACCACAATGATGGACCTTGTAGCAGAATCACAGTTCTTTTTTAATGAATAATACAAGATAAAAAAAGTCAAACTGGTTAGTAATAATTGAAGCCGGTAATGCTGTTTTTGGAGTTGTTCAATTCTCCTCTGCTGAGATTTTTAAACATATTTTATCTTCAGTTGAGTCCATCTAATGTTGTGGTTGTAAGTCAGTTTCTTGTGTTTCTCTTTCCTTCAGTGAGGTTAACAGCAGGTGTTCATCATTAATGGTCAACAATCACTTCATTTATTACTTAATCACTTAATTTCTTGACTGCAATATCTACTTTTCAGTGAACTCAACTGAAATCATTTCAGAGTACTCATAACTATTGTTTGTGATAAACTTAAATAAATTGAGGCAATTCGGGTTCCTCAAATGAAATGAGTTAGCTTAACTGGTTGGGTTTCTGCTATAATCACATTTTGGTTCAGAAAACTTGTATTTTTAGGCATTATTGAAAACAAAGCCAAATAACACAATTATGCACTTTTCTCTGAACTGTGTATTTTTTGAGTTGCTCCCTGTTTGGGAAAGGACAGTGATCCACAGCTAAAAGTCACATCCCAAGGGACAATTTAGATAAACATGCATTTGATGCCAGCACTATTACTCCAGAAAGGATGGATGTGTCATGAAACCATGGGTCTGTTTCAAGATCACCAGAGAGATGATAAACCTTCAGAGACCAAAAAGAACAACAAGACATAAACAAGCAACTCCAGATTTCCTTATCATCCCCGGTGCTTGTTCTGTGCCTTTAAATGCTAGAACAGATGATGAAAATGATGTCCATGCACATTTCTTCAAATTTAAAACAGTTTGATTTGTATTAGTTGGATCGGAGAAAGCTGAATATTAAAGGGTTTCCAGATAACACTTCCTCTTTCATCTCTACTCAGCCTGTCACTATAAATTTGTACTTTAGTGGACTAATCCAAAATGATCCTCATATAAACAGTGTTTAATAAGAGCTGAACAAAGCCAAGTATCAGTTCACACTGTCAGAAACTTTTTTTCTAGTGGGAAAAGTATGAGAAAACCATTCTGTCTCAACGAGTTACTTTACAAACTGACCAGATGCTGGGCAATATTTTCAAATAATATCTTCTAAGATATTTGTTTTCCAAAAGACAAACTATTGTTTAATGATATCCAACATTTCCAAACTGTGTTTGTGGCTAGGGATGTTAACAGGCCTCCAGGGTATTTATGCTATTATTCATTTAATACATTTTTTACCCATAGTTCTTTGGTGCTTGTTTCTATTGTAAACTGCATTTCGACACCACAAACCTCGTTAAATAAGCAAAACATTTTTTCAAAGTTTCTTGTGATGTGAACGATAACAGAAAGTGACATAATAGGGGTCTGTGATAAAACATAAGACGGAATGGAAAAAAAGAAAACCTATTTTGGATTTAAGTCTACAATTGTTTGCATTATTTTAACTTTTTCCCAGCCGTTGACGGAATTTTTACGAACCCATGTTTTCACTGTTATCTGGTAGGGGGCGCTATTACACATCTTCTGAAATATTACAATTTCCAGATCAAAACACGGGCAAACATATAGTAGAAACAAGCAATAGAATTCGTTGTTTATGAGCTAATGTGATCATCAAACATTAAAAAGCATATAAATTCGAATGAAAATGTTTGGCTGTAGAACGAATTATATATGACTGTGAATCTTTGGGGTGTTGATGGACTCAAATCCATCTATAAATTTATTAACGTTTTGAATCCTCATTGGACAAAGTCGTTATGTTGCTTTTTAATTATTAAACTTAAGTGTGGATAAAAAAAGAATGCATGAAGCTTGAATAAACTATTTTCTTTTCTATCTTTTAATTTATATTATATATTCAGATATTGATTCAACCAAATATTCTGGGGACAATGAAAGTTTTTTTGAAAATGCTCAAAAATACTGCCAAAAAAATGGATAGGTAAGCTCATTTACTCAAGCCAACAATAATTTATTAGCATTGCATTTCGATTATTTTTGTTGCATTACAATGAGGGGGTTGAATATATGGTATCGACGTGCAAGAAGCCTTTAATGAAACTCCAAGAACAGCTTTGTGCTATTCAATACAATTACAAGAGAGAGCAGAAATAGTGCAAGACAACTGCGTATTATAAGACGGGTTATTTAAGGGAATCATCACATTATGTTTGACCACTTGTCTAAGTATTTTGTCATTAGAAATATACAGACTGGACCAGGTGTTTGGGCATTAAGAGTGCCCTAAAAATACACTGAGAAGCTTGTAAGCAGGAGAAGGACAGACTGAAGGATAACACAGAGAGAGAGAGAAGTCAGTGCACTCAATATCCCAAAGAAACACACTGAAGCTCCTCTTGCATCTATCATGGGATCCATAAAGCCACAGCCGAGTCTGTTGATGACATTTTAAGCCCATGCAGAGTTTTTGTTAATTCATATAGTGTAGAAGTGTTGAAACAAACGGCATGAAGAGTTCTTATTGAGTTATCTTAGTTATTATGAGATAATGTTATTAGTCAGAAATACAAGAATCTGAGTTGTTCTGTCATCAGTGGCTCTTGCTCCAACACTTTTCTGTGAGGTTGATGGACCTTTCATTCCAAATAGCATACAGTATTAAAGGGCCAAGACCCCTGAAATAACCCCAGGTCATCAGGGTCAAAAATGCCACAGAAGCCACTCAATAAATTCTTTCCAATTACCAAAAAATACCATAACAAATTCTTTATTTTCATTTGGTTTATATTTAAGTCAAGTCATCTTTATTATATAGCGCTTTTTACAATACTTATTGTTTCAAAGCAGCTTCAGATAATAGGAAAATTATGCAACAAAATTTGTTTCTAGAAGAAAATAGCATCCTAGTTCAGCTAAAAGTTCAGTGATGGTTCATTTGTCTGGTAAAAAAGTTATTAATTATATAGATACACACCTAAAGGATTATTAGGAACACCAAAATACTGTGTTTGACCGCCTTTCGCCTTCAGAACTGCCTTAATTCTACGTGGCATTGATTCAACAAGGTGCTGAAAGCATTCTTTAGAAATGTTGGCCCATATTGATAGGATAGCATCTTAGAAACAATGCTCAGGTAGGCCGTGGCATTTAAACGATGCCTGATTGGCACTAAGGGGCCTATAGTGTGCCAAGAAACATCCCCACACCATTACACCACCACCACCAGCCTGCACAGTGGTAACAAGGCATGATGGATCCATGTTCTCATTCTGTTTACGCCAAATTCTGACTACCATCTGAATGTCGCAACAGAAATCGAGACTCATCAGACCAGGCAACATTTTTCCAGTCTTCAACTGTCCAATTTTGGTGAGCTCTGGCAAACTGTAGCCTCTTTTTCCTATTTGTAGTGGAGATGAGTGGTACCCGGTGGAGTCATCTGTTGTTGTAGCCCATCCTCCTCAAGGTTGTGTGTGTTGTGGCTTCACAAATGCTTTGCTGCATACCTCTGGTTGTAACGAGTGGTTATTTCAGTCAAAGTTGCTCTTCTATCAGCTTGAATCAGTCGTCCCATTCTCCTCTGACCTCTAGCATCAACAAGGCATTTTCACCCACAGGACTGCCGCATATTGGATGTTTTCCCTTTTCACACCATTCTTTAATGTGATTGGTTGATTAGATAATTGCATTAATGAGAAATTTGAACAGGCGTTCCTAATAATCCTTTGGGTGAGTGTGTATATAGCCTCTGGAGAAAAAAGTGATGTCATTGTTCAGCTCAGTTCAGTTCTCGTATAATGGTGTAAATGCAGGAAGATCAATAATATTGTTGAATATTAAATGTCCCCAACTAGCATGCCAAAGACAAAGGTGCAAATTTAATATCTAATGTATTTCTTAAAACTCTATTCTTTTAACGAACTGGTCAAAGTGTAGAGTGTATAAATTAAAAGATGTATAAATTAAAAGATGGAGATGGATTTTTTTTTTTGCATATACATTAGTCATAAGTGATCCGATTGAGCGATGCATATAAAGACAGAGCGTCACGTCAAAAAACGCGTGCGTTCTGTTCCCTTCCGTTGCGCTCAGTGTGTAAGAAGACATCTCAAGGAGTTCGCCTTGCCCATCACACGCCTTATTTAGACATATAAACAGTCAAATGTCGAGCAGTAACGAATCGCTACACAGATCCATAAAAAAGACAGGGGCCTGGAGAAGCAGTCCAATGCGGTTGTTTCCAAAAAGTATTGAATGTCCAGAGGAATTCAGTAACCCCTCCCGTGAAAGTACGTATTTGAGAGCGCGCACAGGAGCGGGCGCTCGCACTTCAGCACTGCGTTCAGTCCCAAGCGCTTCTGACCGGCACTCCTCTGTGGACATTTATCTGTCTCAGCTCAACAGCCCATAATAAGCAGCCATGGATGCCATTAAGAAGAAGATGCAAATGCTCAAGCTCGACAAGGAGAATGCCTTGGACAGAGCTGAGCAGGCTGAGGGAGACAAAAAGGCAGCGGAGGACAGGAGCAAACAGGTCTGCGGTTTTAATGAGGACTTTAAAGATCCAAAACGCGCACGCGTCGGTCTCGCGCGCTACTTGATAAACGGATTATTACTGCGCCTCAGTGGATTAGTAACGGGAAAAGTGTTAACTTTTCATTGTCAGTTAAAACTATATCTATTTATATCTGTTTAGTGTTGCTGTAATAATAATGTAATATTTTTGTCATTCATCTAATGCAGGGAGATGTAGGCTATATGCTGCTATTAATTAATTAACCCTCATGTAATATTGAGTTGGACTTTTTTTCTTTTGGTCCGGAGTAGGATAAATAATAAGCCCAAGTCTGTGATTTCTACTCGAATGTATTTGGTTTTCAATATTTCAACAATATTTTCATTATAAGTATGCTACTTTTACATTAAAAATGGTTCAAAATGCGTAACTACAAGGTTGTAACCTAACCTTGAGATCACTTACACTTACGCTTTCGCTATTTTTAACAGTGTAGTAATGTCTCCCCTTAAAATATTCCTCTGATCAAACCAAAACTCTTCTGGCATATATTACAGGCACTTTTGCTCTCCGTGGTCTTACAAAAAGTTTTTTTTGCTGTAGGCTAAGAGACCACAAACGCATCATGATGAAGGGTTAAACAGCATGTTTAGTATCCGAAGTAGACATATTTAGTGTTTTAATAGCATTTGTAATAAAAGTTTACCTTTTCTGTTGTGAAAACTGTCATTTATGCATGTGTAGTTAGAGGACGAGCTAATTCAGTTGGAAAAGCGGTTGCGCGTAAGCGAGGACGAGCGTGATAAAGTGCTTGAGGAGTACCAGGGTGTCGAGGAGAAGCTCCTGACCGCCGACGAGGTCGCCACCAAGGTATTTCCGTGTGTCTCTGTCTGAATCTCCTTAACTTTTCTTTCTTTCCGTCTCTTTCTCTGTCACCACACTGCGCGCACTCTGCTTCCCGCTCTTCACTGCTGTCAATCACTCACTCGAACACGCGCAGCTTGAGGATGACCTCCTAGCACTGCAGAAGAAACTCAAGGGCACTGAGGATGAGCTCGACAAGTATTCTGAGGCTCTTAAAGATGCCCAGGAGAAACTGGAGCTGGCTGAGAAGAAAGCCGCAGATGTGAGTATATGCAGCTTCTTCACCGCCTTCCTCATGCATCTTTTCCTGACACTTTTGGCATGACACTTTTTTGGGGCCTACTATAGCCAATGTCTGTCATATCATTTTTGGTGTGGTATTGTTTTCGGACCCAGGTTACACTTAGGAAACTTCTCAATTATGTTTCATTTAAGTAACACTTTCCTCACACGTCATTTCTTGAGATAAATAAACAGTAAAGTGACGTCACGCCTTGTGTTTTTTGGGCTCACATTGCAGTTGCACCTATATGTTACATTAATTCGTGATTAGTTATCTATAATGGCAAAGAGTGGTCGTCTGTGGCATGGTGATATAAACACAACCTGCATAACTCTGACCAAACATGGAGTGTTAGGGTAAGCAAACATGAACATAAGATTCGCGATTTAAATTACAAGATGTGCATTCCAAGACAGAAGAGAGAGTGAGAGAGAGCAGCCAGGCTGTTATATTTAGCCCAGTGCTTTATATGGTCAAGACTCAACAACTCCTTGGGCTCTGCCCTCCTTGACAAAGACTGAACGACTGGAATACTACTGTCTTTTTAAATGGCCATTCATTATGTGTTCAAACTAAACTGTATTGCGAGTATTGCATGAGTGGATAATAGAAAGTCTTGTGAAGTATTTGCATAGCTTTGCATAATACAAGGTCTCCGAACATCTATAGCTTCAAATAATAGATTACCTGAGTCGTTTTGTTCGGTGATTCGACATCCGTTGATAAACAATGTTATCTCGAATAAAATTAAACGCATTCAAATAAGTTATCTATAAAAGGAAAAATCGTAAAAAAAAAATCACTCGGTTTGTTGTGTGAAAATAATACATATTTGACCTGTGCTCACTAGGACTCCCCCTAGTGTACAATGACAGAACTACAGTAAGGGTGCGATATTTGGTTGTACTTAAATTTCAAATTAAAATATTACAATATTTTAAACACATTATATATATATATATATATATATATATATATGTATATATATATGTATATATATATATATATCGATTAACTGCCTTTTTATTAATTGCCACAAACAAAAAAGTTTGTTTATATGTGTGTAGCCTTTGCCTATATATTATATGTATGTATATATATATATGTATATATATATATATATATATATATATATATATATATATATATATATATAAACACACATAAACTAAATTTTATGTTAAATGCAATTAATCATGATTAATCGATTCTGACAGCACTAATTATATGAATAGCCTAACATATATACATGACAATGATAATTTATTACAACAAATTCATGTAATATTAGTAAATAATAGTAACCATAATAATATAAAGTATATAGCTGAAGTAAAATATTATTTTGTCACTTAAACAATCTATTACAATATCAAATTGTTTAGAAAAGAATACAACAGCAAAGTCAGATCTGGTCGATGTTGTATTTATCCCTGATAGAGGGCGCAACAGGACAGAACAAATAGACTGGAGGCCCAGGATGGTGCACCCTCTCCCAGTGAAGCCATTCCATATTTAGCAGCTCAGTTTCAGCAGCAGCATCCCAGTCCCAGTCCCATTCCATCAGGCAACTGATTAACGCTTTCATTCAGGTGTGCAGCAGCTAGTGCATATCCTCCAAATGACTTTACAATAACCTACGGTTTAAACGAGTTCATAATAATAAAAAAAGTTTTTACACATTAAACATGCATTACATTTCTCCTCTCGTATGTCTCACATGCAAATTACTGTTGTAAAGCGGCAGATAAGCCCTGCAGTTTGTGATAATGATGTCGTTTGGGGCTCGCCTATGAAAACATGGTTACTTCCGGTGTGATCTGTAAACGTTGCTCCGCGCACACACACATACACAGATCAGGGCAGCATCGTCTCTGAGCTGTGCTCTTAAGGAAACACCGTACAATACGAGGCTTTTAGGGGTTATTTAAAATTATAATGGCGGCTACATCGTTGGAAGCAGTTAAAAGAAAATAAAGCTTTTGCAAGAGCAAGCAGACGGAGCTGAAGAGAAAGCCGAGAAACTGCAGAGGGACTTGGCGCTCGAGAGGAAAAGCCATAGAAACAGTAAGAACGCCACATTATATAAAGTGTGAAATGCATGTGTTGAAATGAGACTTGCTACAATGTAGCGTCACGCGCATTCCGACGGGAATCTGTTCATTAAACGGTCGCGCATAGAATATGCGGATATGATGTGATGTGCGCGGTAACGTAGCGGAATTTCTCAGACGCCCTCTACGCGCTGTTTGTCTGTCCGTTAAACGGCGAGATGTAGACTATATCACGCCCTGGTTTTTATATGTAATTAAGAGTTCCGACTTAATGACAAGCAGGAGACGCGAGTCAAATGCTTGCCAATGTGATTATAGACTGACGCAATCTGAATGCAGTTTAAAGGTGCTGAATAACTGATGTCCGACTCGTATTCGAACGAGTCGCAATTTTGAATCGGATCTTGTTTATGAATCAGTTGAACCGGTCCACAAATGTCGTCGTAATTGATTCACGAAACGGACTCTACGAATGTTTTTTTGATCAACAATTCATTGTTTCACTGCGAGATCTGCCTCTTTTTGACCGGTCAAGACTCATAATAAAACGAAATAAGGAACATTTCGTTTAAACATGATCGATTCCCTGCAGTGAGCCAACTGATGAGTGAACTAACATCTGATGTGAATTAACGTTGATTGCCGTCATGCTAAAAACACAATGTAGGATAAGTAGCTGTTTTCTAAATAGCTTAAACTAAGAATTAATGTGTAAGCTTGTTTAATTTGTTTGCAAATTATATAAATTGACTTTCATAAAACCTGTTTGAGTCGGTTCTTTGAACCGAGTCGCGAGAGTGAGTCGGACTTCTTGAAACAATACGTTTAAACAACAGAGACAATATTGTTCTCACCAAAAACTTTACCGACATCCCTGTACAATACTGTTTCTGTCTCATGTTGACTGTTGTAATTAGAGAGTGGGGTTATAATCCAGTTAGTTGCACTTCTCTGAATAGGTCCTTGTTTGGTGACCATTTACATTGGACTACCAGGTGCTCTGGGTGCAATGAATTTTCAATCTAATGCCAACAGCAGTTTAGTAGTGGTCCTGGAACTGTTTATGTAGTGGTTTTATCGTAATCAACTGGCAGTGTTACTGCCTCAGGCTCAGTGGACATCTGATTAAGCGTTTTCCCTTATATGGCCAGTTTGCATTGTCACACACAGTGGACTCACCTTTAACTGTGCAGAAACAAACAGTGACTGCTCTAATTTCTTGCAGAAGCATGACATTAGTAGTTAGTCTCAATTTTACCTAAACAAGCATGTTTGAACTCTGGGCCCTTGGAGGAAATGTAGACGTTCAGTGGCTGTCAAGGTTATCTGAGTTGCTTTCCAGTTTTTCATATCTCAGTTGACAATATAACATGTACTTTGCCCTATGTAGCTCCCTATAGTATGCCTTTGCCTATCACTGGGCTGGGACTCAAAGGGCCAGTTAACTCCAAAATGAAAATAATGTCATTTCCTCGCCCTTAAGTTGTTCCAAATCCAAACCTGTATGAATTTCTTTCTTCTGTTGAACACAAAGATATTTAGAATACTGGGTAACCAAACAGTTGGACCCCATTGACTTCAATAGTATGGAAAATATAATATGGAAGTCAATGGGGTTCATCAATGTCATTCAAAATGTCATCTTTTCTAATATATAGTGGGTTAAAAACAAGAAAGTCATACAGGTTTGGAACAACTTGAGGGTGAAGAAATGATGACCGCACTATCCCATTAAGCAGAGGTGATTTGTTATAATTGCTATAAAAACATTTGATGGTGTAACAAGACTGTACATCAATTTACCATTACTCTTATAGCCCAAATTTTCACTGACGTGTTTTCAGATTGAGTTTGATTCAGATTCCAAAGCTTTTGATTCAGTGTTACTTTTTAAAAATCTGAAACATGCTGCTACTTAATGGTGCATTTTCAGACTAATTAAAGCCGAGAATTTGTCTTTTTGAACTCTTCATTAAAGCAACTGACACAACTGAGTCATTCATTTTAGGAATTTGTTTCATTGCATAATATATGTGGAGCTTAAAAATAGAGGTAGACCGACTTAATCGGCCGATTTTCGCGTTTTTTAACATAATCGACATCGGCCAATATCCAAGTATATCAAGCCGGATGCCGTTGTCTGAAGAACAACAGATGGACGGTGCGTTGTGGTGCATTTAACGTTTTTGTAAAATATTATTTTATAATATTAAATAATATTTTTAATATTTTCCCATCTGGTGGTTGTTTTTGTCGTTCAACAGCAATTTACTAGTGAAATACGTTATTGTTATAAGTTAAATTAAATAAAATATAATACATCTTATATATAAAAAATTTAATAATTTAAAGTTTTTTTTCTCCTTTTTTGTGATAATTAGGTTATGTCCATTTGTCTTTGTCCGTCAACAAACAAAACAAACCAAAAATACATGTTTCAGGACATGTTTTTGAGAGGATAAAATGTTTTTGTTGAGAAAGTTTGTCTATGTTAAGTAATTATCATTTCTTTTACATTTTATCTTTCAAATAGAGGTTAAAAACCAAGCAAATATCGGCAAGAATAATAAACTCGGCAGCTTTGATCGGCTCGACCCGGATTTCAAAAGATCGGCATCGGCGTGCAAAAAGATATTCGGCTCGACCTCTACTTAAATTAAAAAGCCTATATTCAACTGTCTTTTCTATGCATGTATACTTTATTATCAGTATATACAGCCAGTTATACTTTATTATCAACATTTTGCTTTAGCATCATCAGAATAGAACTGCAATCCAATTTTGCTTTACAGTTGCCGAGAACCAACAAGCTTCAGAAAGCAGTATTGAGTTTCACTGCAGTCAGCAAAATGATGTTTGTAATGATCCAGCTTGTGTATTTGCCAGGTAGCAGGAGCAGCCTGCAGTTCTCCACTGCTTGTGTGTGTTTGGCCTTGGACAGTGTAATCCGTGTAGGTCTGTTGGGACTCCTTCCCAGAGCCTGTTAACTTTGTCCCAGAGGCTCGGTAATGATCTGATGGCCTAGTCCTGTCTCATCCATTAGCATTGCTGCAATTACGTGTTATATGGTGTGTGTGACCACAGCAGAAGGAATTGCTCTGTCTGAGTAGGTCTTAATGGAAGCCAGTTGAGCGTAGAGCAGCTCTGCCGTTAATATCCAAAATACACCAAAACCTACTGGGTAGTTACAAATGCAAGCTTGACCGTTCTTTCATGCTGAATGGGAGCTGTCAGCATTTCTGGGGTTTGGGTGTCAGTCTATGTGACGTGTGTGTGAACATCTGTGGGCTTTTTCTGATCTTGAGCATTTATAGCAGTTCCTCTGTGCTCTTCAAGGCTGAGAGTGATGTGGCGTCCCTGAACAGACGTATCCAGCTGGTTGAGGAGGAGTTGGACCGCGCACAGGAGCGTTTGGCCACTGCCCTGCAGAAGCTGGAGGAGGCCGAGAAGGCTGCCGACGAGAGCGAGAAGGTTAGTACAGCACTCCCACACTCGTGAAATACTATAGATGAAATGCGGTTGACGTCAAATATTTGCGAGGTTATTTTTGTGCAGAGCTAGTAGAATCTCATTTGAATCTGTTTTAAGTGAGTGAATCATTCTTATTTGCTTTTCATTGGTGTCTCCTTTCTGAAACACTTGACTTCTTTCTTGGGTGATTCTTGCAAAATTAGACTTATGAGGTGTCATGAAACATTTTGATTATAAAAGTAAATGCTATCAAAATAAAAAGGATACAGTTATAAACATCTCATCATGTACTATTTTTGCACATGATTTCAAATAACATCATAAATACCAATTTTATTGTTTTTTCCTTTCCACATTTAAGGGGAAATTTCTCATTACCGCAACGTGTCCATGACTGGATTTGAGTTCTTTGAGACAAAAAACATAAAAAATAAAAAATTTCAGTGCATGTTATACTATAAATATTTACAATAAAGAAACATGTGGTATTTGGTGGTCATTGGTAAATGTAGTGGCAATAATAAGGAATATAAATGTGTCCAAGACCAATTATCTCATCCTCCGCAACAATATTCAATTATTGTTCAAGTCCTCAAGGAACTAACATTTTTCAAGATTTTTTTTTTGGAAAGGACATAATTGACTGTGACACACAAGATGCCTACCAGATAAGCAGTTCTTATTTTTTCTCTGCAGATAAAAGTTAAATTTTTGTTTGTCATAGTACCTACACGACTTTTTAGTTCTCATTACCGAAACATATACCATATATTTAAGGTAATGTCATGTTGCGGTAATGATAATTTTTTTATGGACTTCATCTAAAAATGTAAATAATAATATAGTAAATATTTTTTTAATCTTCTAAAAATAATGGTTATAGTAAGTTCAGACCCTAATCTTATATGTGCAAAAAGAAAATAGGCATTTTAAAGAAAAAAGAAAGAAAAAAATGGCATTTTAAAAATTCTGATGCTGGGCACCTTCTAAATCTGGATTTTGTGAGAATCACCCTCTTGCCTACGAAGGCTGAATATAGCATAAAACATTTTAAGTGTGAGCTGAGGACTGTTCTAATTGGTTGCACCAACTGAACGAATATGCCGTTTACTGAATAAATCAGCATCTTTGACAGGGCTTGACATTCACTTTTTGAGACACTTGTCCTTCGGACAAGTAAATTTATGTTTTCACTTGTCCATGCACAAAAGTCACTTGTCCAGGTAAAGATTTATAATTTTATCTAGGGCTGCACGATTTTGGGGAAAATGTCATATTGCGATGGTATTGAGGTCAATATTGCGGTTTTGATATGCCACGCCGATTTAATAAACAAATGGTTTCATGAGTCAACTTGTTTAGTTCTAAATCAAATGCACAGACAGATTAGTGATAATTCCCTATATATACTCCCTAGTATATAAAGTACAAAGCTATAGCATGCCATTCAGTTCAACATAAGACAATCAAGTGTGGCGTTCTGCAGGACTGTCAACCTGATTCACTTAAGCAGAACAAGTCAGTTGACTGGTCCACACCCGTCCCTCCCCCTCTCGCAGTAACTGAGGTTGCTGTTGAAATGACAACATGCTGCCACTTCCCTAGCCTGCACCGCACATCTGGTGCCCTGCATAAAGACTGTTTGTGTGCGCGCAGAGGGAAGTCTGTGTAATTCGCTAATCACCAGGACCACGAGCCTACATGAGTAGTTCAGAAACGTCCCAGTTGTATTTAGGCAAGTGTTATTATTGCTTTTCCGTTGTTGTACACAGTGTGTGTATACACAGTTGTGGCCACAATTATTTAGAACAGTACGATTTTTTTTTTATGTTTTAAAAGAAGTCTCTTTGCTCACCAAGGCTGCAATTTTTTTATTAAAAATACACAAAAAACACAGCAATATTGTGAAATATTATGACAATTTAAAATGACTTTTTTATGTTAATATATATTAAAATGTAATTTATTCCTCTGAAAAAAGCTGAATTTTCAGCATCATTACTCCAGTCTTCAGTGTCGCATGATCCTTCACAAATCACTCTAATATGATGATTTTATGCTCCAAAAACATGTATGATTATTATCCATGTTGAAAACAGTTTTTTAAATTTTTATTTCAGGATTCTTTGAATAGAAAGTTAAAAAAAAAAAAAGTTTGGGGTCAGTATGAATTTGTATTTTATTTTGGGGGGAAATAAATAAGAAATCAATACTTCTATTTCATCAAGGATGAGCTACATTGATCAAAAGTTACAGTAAAGACATTTATAATGTTAGAAAAGATTCTAATGAAATAAATGCTGTTCTTTGAACATCATATTAGAGTGATTTGTGAAGGATCATGTGACACTGAAGACTGGAGTAATGATGCTGAAAATTCAGCTTTTTTTTTCAGAGGAATAAATTACATTTTAATATATATTAACATAAAATATTTAATATATATTAACATAATAATAATAATTATTATTGTTTTATATATATTTATATTAATAAAATAAAATGTCATTAATATATACAATATTTTAAAATAGATAACATTTAGTATTATTTGTCTGTTTAACCTTGTAAAGCATAGGCTTTTTTTAAGCCATTAAAAGGCTTCTGCATATACCATAAAAATCAAGGGCAATGCAGACGGTTATCATTGTGTGATGCTGTGTTTGGCCTAAACAACTGACGTGAGCTGTGTGCGTAGAGCCAGTGGGTTTCCGAATAAACAGCAATTTGTAGAGGCACTAGGTTGCGTTTCCCCTTCCTTGTTTGCCAACACAGAGGCCCTCTCTGTGTCCGGCCAGCGTGCCTGCATAGAGCCATCTGTACCAGACCTGGTCCAGCTCTCAAGTGCTGCTTCCCTCCCATTCATCTCTGATAGTCACTGTTCTGACATTATGAGCAAACGTGGGTTTAGAAACCAAAACCTCAAGAAAACTAAACGGTGTCTTTGAATCGTAGAGCTGGCTGCAGACAAGTTGGCGCTCTTCCCAACTGTAGTTTGTGGCGAGTTATCGATCCAGATCGAGTCAGAGAGATTTCCTTCTTCCTTTCACTTCATTTCTTGCTTCCTCCTTCCAGAGGCATGAAGGTCATTGAGAACAGAGCTCTGAAGGATGAGGAGAAGATGGAGAATCCAGGAGATCCAGCTAAAGGAGGCCAAGCACATTCGCTGAGGAGGCCGACCGCAAATACGAGGAGGCAGGTTTCCTCAACCACCAAACACACATGCACACAAATGAAACAAATGACTTCCTGCCTTATCACATGACCGTTCACACTCTAGCAGATGCTTGCAGTTCAGATGGAAAGATTTGCTGTATTTTGTAATCTGATTAAAATATCGCTTTGAGGTTTGTTTTTTGTTTAGGTTTTAGTTGTCATTTCATGGTTTTGTTTTGTCTTGTTTCATTGTCTCTTGTGTTTTTGCCTGGTTTTCGTTTTGTCGTGTGGTTTTGTTTTCAATCCCCTTTGTATTGTTTTCAGTTTGTCTTGTTTTTATTTTCTTTTTGTTAAATCTTTTGTTCAATGTGTAGAAAGTGTACTTTTCTTCTTAATTGGCCACAAGTACAGACTTGTAATTGTCCCGTGATCTGGCCTGTGTGTGCAGGTGGCCCGTAAGCTGGTGATCGCCGAGGCCGAGCTGGAGCGCACAGAGGAGCGTGCCGAGCTGACTCAGGGGTATCGAGGCCCACAGCCTCTTGCATGTCTGCTCAAACACATACACATTTATATTGATATGCATGTGCCTGACTCGCACACACACAACCCATCAGATTTTATGTCAGTTTGCCTACACACAGGACACATTCAAACGACGCTAGCTAACCTGTTCACTTTTTTGAGGTAAAAGAACGCAAAGTGTAGTAATCGCTAGAGTTATGAAATATTAAAAGTATATCCTACATAGGCAATGCATCTTGGGAGAAAAAGTTCATTTTTTTTACAATTTTTCTAATGTTGTATGGACAACATGAAAAATTGTAGCTAATTAATTGTTCATTAAATGTTTTGTTTTCATATGAACTATGATTAAAAAAAATAATACACTGCAAAATGTGACCCTAAATGGGCAATGTATCTTGGGAGATACAAAGTGTAACTTAGAAATATACGTCTTGAAAAAAATGCATGAACTGTCATTTTAGTCTAGATACATCAAAAATAGCAATTAATAATTTTTCCATCAAAATTATTTATGTCTTGCCCCTTAAAGGGTTAGAAAGTATAATAAAAACATTGTTTTTTCTGTCGTACAGTTCATTGTAACTATGAGTCGCAGATAAGTGTTACTTTTGTAAATGTCATAATTTAGTGAAGCTACTAGTCCCGCCCCCTTTCTGATTGGTCCATTGTTTTAACTGAACGCGTATCATGCTTTAATGCGCTGTTTTTAACTCGATACTGTAACTTTGCATTTTCTCAGTCTATCCCTCCATCTGAGTAGATCTACTTCCATATTGTCTCAAATGTGAAAAACCAGTAGATCAAATAAGTAGTATTTATAAAAACGGTAGATGAAAAATACCTGGATGAGCTCATACTTCCGCTGAAACTGAAGTGTGCACCTGACGCAGATACACACAATTGCAAGAATGTGTCCTGTGTGTCCGTCCCCTCTCAGTGTTTTTTCTTTCCCATTTTGCTGTTGGCTAATACCTGCCTCACATTCCTGTTCTTGTTGTCTTTTATAACGTTTTATTTTTTGCATGCGCGTTACCTTGCATGTGGAATGGCCTTCCCCTGCACACACTAACAGAACTAGTCGAAGATTACAGGATGAGCTTCGAGTGTTTGGACCAAGCCTTTAAGTCAATAAAGGCATCAGAAGAACAGGTACTACTGCACACGGACTCCGTTCACACATCTAACTGTTCCCACCTGAATGTGTGTGCCCTGCTTGCTACCAGCTGCAGCCTTGTTCGGGCCCATCTTTTGGTTTCACGCCCTTCTAACTGAGCAGGAATGCTGCTACTCGAACGCTTCTTGTAAGGTGTAACAGTTTGCATGCTGCAGATCGTCACATTCCTGCTGCGTTAAGGGGATTCGGATTCCCCTTTGTCCTCCAACCCTGTTTTGATTGATTTTTGGGGTTTTTTGTTTCTTTTGTTTCCCATCTGCTTCTGGTTCTCCTCCTCTCAATGTACCTTTCCTCCTCCTCTCCTCTGCGTTCTGTGTGTAAAACACCAGCAAATGCTCTGAGCTTGAGGAAAGAGTTGAAAACTGTGACCAACAACCTGAAGTCCCTGGAAGCCCAGGCTGAGAAGGTAGGTGTGCTTTCGCTGCCCCGGGCACACCATCCACCCATCCTCCTGAACCAACGGGATAACCAGTGTGTTATAATGTGTCACACCCCATCTTTGTCTGCAAAATGTAATTAAGCCTGTCAACAGAGGGGTTACGTCCTTTGCTGAAAATACCAGCTTAACTTTTTGATTTCTTCTGGTTTAGCTGGTGCATCAGTCAGACTCTTTGTAAACTTGATGGTCTTTCTGAATGCCTGAAGAAATCTTGTTAACAGTGAAATCTCAGTTAAGCTGGTTAAGCAGCCTAGTGGAGGCACCAGCATACCGAAGTTACAGCTTGCGTCAGGGTCGTCTTCAGTGAAAGACCCGTCACTCCAAGAACTATTGACGAGAATCGATATTAGCATCCACACCAGCGGACGATAAGGTTTTGTTTATTATATGCGCGCACTGCAGATCTTGTCATCTGCCGCTTTAATGTCGAGCTTCTAGATGGATTCTGATTGGCTGTGTGTTTTTATCATTCTCTGAAAAATTCTGAAAGAATTTGTTACGATTCTGTTACTTTGAGCCGTTATCGCTAGTTGTGTTGTGGACTTTATCATTATAGTTATTGTCCTTTGTGTGAACGAGCTCTTAAAGATGAATTATACCATGGTCTGTCTGAAAACTTGATTCTGGTTGGCTGGAACGCATGCAATAAAACAGTTAAATGCACAGGTATTTCCAAGTCAATTTAATCTGTTCACTTAAAGGATTAGTTCACTTTTCATAAAACTTTTGCTGATAATTCACTCACCCCCATGTCATCCAAGATGTCCATGTCTTTCTTTCTTCAGTCGAAAAGAAATTAAGGTTTTTGATGAAAACGTTTCAGGATTTTCTCCATATAATGGACTTAATTGGGAACCAGGTCAGTTCAAGTTCCAAAAGAAACCTCAGTACAAACTGCAAACTTGTTCAAATGGCTTTTAACTATAACAGACAACGAATAAGGGTCTTATCAAGTGAAATCGATCGCTCATTTTATAAATAAATAACAAAGTTTAAGTTTTATAAGCTCAAACGCTCGCCTTGCTCTGTTCTGTAACGCACTTCTGTTTCGAACTCGTTCATCAAAATGAACAAATCTTTTTTCCGAATCAATTTGTTCGTTTCTTTCGTCCGAATGAACCAAATGACTCGGACTTTTTTTTTTTTTTGAATTTAATCAGAGCGATTTACTGCAGTGTCAGAACCAGAACAAAAGTAGATGTTTCTTACTAGTTCTGATTACATTTTCCGGTGAAAATTAAGTTAGTCATACTTCCAAAAAGAGCCGCACACTCTCCTCAAACATTGTGTTCATCCACCCTGTGTCTGTGTCGGGTGTTGAAGTACACTTGCGTAAAGTTAATAATTCAGCAAATAACTGCAATTGCAGATTTTGAACAGAGATGGCGACAAAGAGGAAACGCGCCGAACTGCTTTAAAAATGAAAATTCTGTCATAATTTACTCATCCTCAAAGTTGTTTCAAACCCGTTTCTTTCTTCTGCTGAACACAAAAGAAGATATTTTGATGAATGTCAGTAACCGAACAGTTGATGGACCCCATTGACTTGGTGCATTTGAATTTAAAGAGAATTTAAAAATAATTGTTTAGTTAATCAACAATATTTTACTATTCATTAAGTAATTTTTTCTTCAGTTGGAACCCCATTGACTTCATTTTTCCTACTATGGAAGTCAATGGGGTTACAACTGAAGAAAAAAATCCTTAATAAATAATAGTCAAATATTGTTGATTAACTAAATAATTATTTTAAATTCTTTCTTTATAATGACAAAAAATCTGAAATTTTGCTGATGCAACCAAAGTAGATGTAATGGAATATTGACTACACTGTCCGTGATGATGTCATTTACGAAATACAGTGTAGACAGTCCCTCCTTGAGATCAGTTCTGGAAAAATATTTATGTACACTAACAAGAAGTCTAAAGTGTGTTATTGAGCAAAGCACTAACATAGTGTTAAGTGGTCATGTGTGCTGTTTGTCCTAATGTTTGTTGTTCTTGTGATGTCTGCAGTACTCACAGAAGGAAGACAAATATGAGGAGGAGATCAAGGTCCTCACTGACAAACTGAAGGAGGTATGGAGGTCCAAGGGAGGATAATATAACCATTTTTTGTCTCCCTATTCTGTTTAGTGCATTTGAATATTTTATTTGCTAGAAATGACTCTTTGTTCAGGTCATTGTTTTTGTTTCCTGCAGGCCGAGAACCCGTGCCGAGTTCTCTGAGAGGTCAGTCGCCAAGCTTGAGAAGACCATCGACGATCTTGAAGGTACGACTTTCATTCTCTCATATCAGTGTCATTTCAGCCCCTGGTGAATTTCCATTCATACGTGTGATTGTGAAGTATTCAGGGAGAAAACAGTTTTCGCTTCAGGTCATAAAGCTTTCAGCCTTCACACTGTTCCTCAAACCTTCTGCCCCACTGGCTTTCTTTCGGCTTCCTTATCGGTTCAGTCACACAATTAAGCATTACTTCTTTTGAAGAGACCAATTGTTGAGCAGGTCCACACACAGACTTCACATTGTTTTGTAAGATGACACCGGTGTTACGGAGGTCCAATTACATGCAGCGTTTAAGCTTGATTTGGCTTTTATGGGCCTCCTGTTAAAGAGTCTATTACTGTTCTACTCATTTAGATTTACACAGGCTCATTTTCATAATTATACTGCTGTGTTTGCACTGTGATAATGCAACGTCCCGAGTCAGAGAGACATCAGTACGAACCTTAACAGGGAATAGTTCATCCAGAAAGGAAAAATGTCATTTTCTCACCTTCATTTCATTCCAAACCTGTTTGATTTCATTTTCTTCTGTGGAGCATGAATGATGATTCACAAACAAATTCCCACAGTGCACTTTTTCCATAATGAGAACTGATGCTGTTGAACTCTTAGAAGTGACAATAAAAGCAACGTAAAAGAACATTTACGCCACCGTTCAAAAAGTTTAGGGTCTTTTAGGAAAGAAATAAATACTTTTATTCAGCAAGGATTCATTTAATAATCAAGACGTGATGGTCAAAAACATTTATGATGTTACAAAAGATTTCTATTATCGTCTTTTGAACTCTTCTATTCGTCAATGAATCCTGGAAACAAATGTATCACTATTTCCACAATATTCACAATTGTTTTTTAAATCAATAAATCAAAAATGGTTCTTGAGCAGCAAATTTGCTGAAAAATCAGCTTTGATCAAAATATAGTCAAATAGTTTTTTTCTAATTATTATTATTTATCAATATTCGTGTTTTATTGTGCTTTTGATTAAGTAAATGCAGCCTTGGTGAGCATAAGATGCATTCAAAAACGTATTGACCCCAAACTTTTGAACTTTAGTGTTGTACGTATTATTATTTATTATTGATTTGTGGTCACACACACACAGTTTTGGCCATAAGCATCAGGAAAAAATGTAAAAGTAGAGTGCACTACATAAAGTGTCCTGTGGTGTTACAAGACATGGGGGTTTATCAGTAGCCGCGTTTCCATTAACCTTTAAATTGCGAAATGAAAATGCGCTCAATGGAAACACGTCAATTTCGCAAAAACTCCCGTTTATCGCAAAAAAGTTTTTACGCTTGCATGAGGAGTTATTTCAGACAATTCAAAAAGGAATATTTCGCAAAACTGCAATGGAAACGGGTTTTGCGCATTTACAGTCACCTGACTTAGAAGACGCGCTGTGTTTGGGTCAATCCGTGTCCGCAAATAATAATATCATCATCTTTATTATAACATTTATTAGGCTACATATGTAGAAGACGCTTTTATCCATAAAAGGAACAAAGCAATTAGTCACATTTCATTTTCAATACTAGGGCTGAGATTAGAAAGACGTTTTAGTCACATAACATTGGATAATGGAAACGCTGTCATTTTCGCAATAGTTTTTTTATTCGACATTTAGAAAATATCGCAAGTTTTGCACAAATCTGTAATAGAAACGTGCCTAATGACAGGAAACCGATAAAGGCAGAAATGACATCTAGACAAACCGTATTTGAATATTCTGGGCGTTTAGCAAATGTCTGTTTTCCACTGACTGAAAAAGTCATACATGTTTTGATTGACATGACCGTGAGAAAATATTGACGGAATGTTATTTTTCGCGTGAACTATTCGTTTAATGGGTATTTCACCTTGGCTCTGACGAATTTGTTTTTCCTTGTTTCAGTTCCTTTCCATTCATTCGATAACTTTATTTTCTGTTTTCCCTCCACTATATCTCTTCACGCCACTCTCTCGCTGTCTGTCCCTCCGTTCACCGGGGCCTGTCTCTGCCGCTGCGATTGGACGCTTTCACTCCTGCACCTGCTTTTATACCCCTTCCACTTCTTCCTCTCCACCCTCTCTCTGTCTCCCTCCATCAAACACACCACCTCGTATCCCGATAGATGAGTTATATTCCCAGAAACTCAAGTACAAAGCCATCAGCGAGGAGCTGGACCACGCTCTCAACGACATGACTTCAATGTAATTCACCTGCGGCCTCTGCCTGTGCCTATGCCCCTCCCCTATTACCCATAACCCCCCTCTCTAAGTAAGGTCTTGTATGTTTCTTCTGTCTAAAAACTATCTCTGTAACTCTACAAGACATGTGGTCTGTTGGGTATTTGGTGTCAAGTCGTTTGCTTATTGCAAATTGTTGGGGCCATTGCTTGTAGAGTCAGTGTATAGGAGTTTTGTGTTTTGAATTCATAACTTGTATCACTTTATTCACAATCTTGTGAGAAACAAAACGAAAACAACTCCTAACTTTTATTTTCAGTACTAAGGCTGGGTAATATAGCTTTAAAAGTTGATATATTTAAATATTTTAACTTTTGTAGAATTTGTTTTTTATATATATATAGAAATATTTAACATTTAAAAGAATAATTGTTTTTCACAGAACAAATGCACTGAATATTTATTCATTTTTGTATATATCAATATAACAAGCATGTTTTGTTTTTATCTACATCACTACCGTTTAAATGTTTATGGGCATCGTGAATTAATTTATTTTGAATATTAATTATTTTATTCAGCAAGGATGGGTTCAGTTCTCCACAAGTGACAGTAAAGAACTTCATAATATAACAAATTTGCTATTTTTGAATTAAAAAAAAATTATGAAATATTTAAAAAATTAAAGAAATAATTAAAAATGTAAGAAATATTTAATATTTTTAATATTTTAAATTTAATATTTAAAAAATATTTAAATATTTATACAGGAATAAATTACATTTTATATCAAAATAGAAAACAGTGGTTTTAAACGATGATAATTTTTCATAATGTTGCTGTTTTACTGTATTTTTGATCGAATAAATGCAAATGACTTTCACCTAGATAAAAATGTATATCTTTGCGAACTTTTTAACGTTAGTGTATGTTTTAAAGGAAAACATGGGTATGAAGAATCAGATTCTGTCTAAACAGTTTAACTAAAAAAACTAAAAGTCACTTTAAGTCACTTTACTATCTTAAAATAACAATATTTTATTGTTAAAATAATAAAAATGCCTCAGTCACTATATCACCCAGCTCTATTAGCAGTACTGTGGAGAATTCAGAAACGCACCACGCTTTTACAGTGGGAAGCGTTTTGTGCTCGCTGGCTTCTGTGTGTGTGTGTGTGTGTGTGTGTGTGTGTGTGTGTGTGTGTGTGTGTGTGTGTGTGTGTGTGTGTGTGTGGTGGGTGTTTTTCTCTGGTGTGAAATTGAACTACTAACAAGGTCTCCTTCTGTTCAGAAGACAGGCCCAATGGGTTCTGATCTCATCTGTCGACATCATGTTTGATGCGATGTCATGTTGTAGTTGTTGTTTAGGAGTGTGTGTGCTGCTTGGTAAGTCAGCCGTGTGTTTGTGTGGCTCCCCTCTATGGCCATTCAGTGCATTTGATACGATTAATATCATGGAGGCTCTTTATAATAAATATCCAGCGTCCGCTTCGGACGGTAAGCATCGTGGCTCCTGTGTGTGGTGGTTTCTTCCCTTTTTCTTGTGTTTGGTAGTGTTCTCTGTCCCTTGCATCACTTTTTTTTTTTTTTTTTTTTTTACTTCTTCCCTCCCGTGCAGATAAATTGTCCCTCAAAGACGCCTCCCGCTGGCTGAACGACATCACTGCTCTTTCCAGCCTTTCTTTTCCTCTTATCCCCGCTTCCCTCTCTTCATTCGATCATTGTGTTTTGTTGCCCATCTCTTCTTGTACAGATCCTTTAATTCTTTCTGCTTTATGTAAAACTATGTAAACCTTCTTGTTTTTTTGTTCTTTATTTTCCTTTTCATTTCTATGTGCTTTTATTGCTGTGGCTGTAATAAAGTCAGAAGCATTGGTAGAAGTCGTGGATTTCCTTAATATGAGCTGTTCTTGACATCCAGAGAGGAGAAAGCAAGCCTTTGTTCCTCGAGTGTTTAATAAGGTATTCATGTGGGGAAGGTTCCTAGAGCTCTGCACGTTGGTTTCGACAGTTTTACATGTTAGGCAAATTCATTCTGCCCTACTATTCAAATTTCTGTGGCTTTTTGATCAAGTTTTGTCATGCAAGTAGATGACGGTCACTTTTGTTCTAACGTCTTTATTAAACCACATGATTACCTGTTGAGCTTGTTTAAAAGAAATGCGTCAACCACAACTTAAATTTAACCTGTGATAATATTACACTTATTTTCACCGATCAGGAAATGTTTCCATGAGCGATCTAACCCTTTGGGTTTAGGTTTTTAGCGTACCCTTAAACCGTTGAGGGGAATATCTATAGATTTGTAATAGTTGCAAAATTGTTAGAAAATTGTTGTTCTAATGGTATTTTAAACAAATTCCCCACTTTCCATTAAACGAGACCAGTGTTACAATAAGATGTCTTTCATATTTCATAATTTTAAAGCTTATAAAATTACAACTTTTTTTATTCAGTCATTTATTTTAGCTTGTACAGTTATAGTGTATAATCGCATTGTGTTTGATACAAAAGTAAACTACATAAAATCAAAAAACTGTTTTCATAGCATTGAATTCTCACTTATGGAAGACGGTCGCTGCATAAGCTTCCTCTGGATTCCAATAGGAAATTGGCATGGATAAACTTTATTTTTAATGACGTTCCAGCTGTTGAGGGTAAAACATTGTCCGTCTGTTCGCTTCATTTCACTGAGGATTGTTTTGTAAACAAGACTGGATTTGCAGATCGATTAAGAGTAAAGAACGGTGCTGTCTATATTGGATCAGACAGGAATGGTGCAACATGGACCGAACATGTATGGGCGATTCATTCCAATTGCCATTTTACAACATTGGACGTTTTTAAAACACAGACGAGTGAGTTGAAACTCATTATAATATGCAAAACTGTTATCCACTCATAGCAGTGGGCGTTTACTTCGACCGTTTTTCAGGTAGGGTCAAAACTAGGGTAGAAAATAGTGTATTACTTATTCATTTTGATGTTTTTTAATGCAAAAACCAAGCGAACGTCATAAGTTAACCTCAGACAACAATATAATAAGAATTCTTGTTCCGACTAGTAACATGTGATATACATCTCTAGTAAATTTATATATATATATATATATATATATATATATATATATATATATATATACACACTGAGATGTATATCACATGTTACTAGTCAGGGACAGAATTCTTTACTTTGGGTCACTTGTTGTTTTGTGGCTCTAAGCTCCTAATCTGCTGTTTACATATTCTACTGAGGTATGGGAGTTTAGATTCAAGGTTTTTTTCCTCATGGCATTTTCACTGGGCCTACCACCAAAATGCATTCATGTATGTTTATAGCAAAATATTTTAATACATTTTTAATTTTAGTAGCTATTTTAATTAACATAGTGGTTCTCAAACTAGCTTGGCCATGGAACCACATTTTCCCATGGTCACTAACCTGCGAACCAAGTATTTATTTATTAGAAATGGCTGACATACACTAGCACCAACCAACAAAAACTATAAGGTAAGGTTAAGTAGCAGTCCCAAACTAGTTTTAATAAGTTGGCATGAGTCATCAAGAATATAGAAAATAGCACAAAGTGAAACATTAATGTTACGGAAACTACAGGTACCATCCATGGCAAATACATACACTAACATATGGACACTGATCCTGCTGAGTTTCATCCATGTTGGCCAACAACCACACAACACTGTTCTGGTCAACTGGGCCATCTTTACACACATGAGCTCTTACAAACACCCTGCTGTCTGATCCTTCTCCAGGTTGGTTTCAGTCTGAATGAAATGTTACTAACTATTCCCTCCAGCTGTTCTCATTTCTTCTTCACTCTGTTCTTTCTCTGTTTCTCTTTCTCTTGTCTTAACCTGCTGCGTTGCCCGCTCCTGTAGACCGTCTCTACCAGCAACTCCAGGAAAAACCGCCTTCTTTCTAACGAGCTAAGAATGGCCTTGAATGATGACTAAAACTAGTGTGGACTTTGTTTTTGTTACTGATCACCAAATGGTGTCTAAAAATGAATGCTGTCTGTGATTGAAAGTTCAAGTGTTTTTTAAAAATCGCTGCCTTCAAGTCATGTTGGGAAGATCTTATTAGATATTTAACACCAAAATCAATGTTGTGCACAATTGAACGCACTCACTCTACCAGTCAAAATATAATTTTTATGAAGTCTCTTATGCTCACCAAAGCTATATTTTATTTGATCAAAATTACAGATTTTTTTTTAAATATTACAATTTAAAATAATTGTTTTGTATATGAATATATTTTAAAATGTAATCTGAATTTTCAGCATCATTACTCTACTGTCTTCAGTCTTCGTTCTATATAAATCATTTCTGATTATCAATGTTAAACACTTATGCTTAATATTTTTGTGGAAGCAGAACAGTGATGCACTAAAATGTGGGGTAATCAGAGTTTTAAAAAAGAAACGGAAAATAAATTAATACCTTTAACCAAGGCAAGGGTGCGTTTAATTGATTAAGTTTGACCATAAATATATTTATAATGTTGCAAAAATATATCACTACTGGTCACAAGTTTAAGGTCGGTAAGATTTTTTGTTTTTAAAAGAAGTCTCTTCTGCTCACCAAGGCTGCAATTTGTTGATAAAAAATACACAAAAAACACAGTAATGTTGTGAAATATTATGACAATTTAAATGACTTTTTTTATGTTAATATATATTAAAATGTAATTTATTCCTCTGGAGTAATGATGCTGAAAATTCAGCATTTTTTCAGTCTTCAGTGTCACATGATCCTTCACAAATCACTCTAATATGATGATTTTATGCTCCAAAAACATGTATGATTATTATCCATGTTGAAAACAGTTTTTTACATTTTTATTTCAGGATTCTTTGATGAATAGAAAGTTCAAAGAACAGCATTTATTTCATTAGAATCTTTTCTAACATTATAAATGTCTTTACTGTAACTTTTGATCAATGTAACTCATCCTTGATGAATAGAAGTATTGATTTCTTATTTATTTCCCCAAAAATAAAATACAAATTCTTACTGACCCAAACTTTTCAAAGGGTAGTGTTTAATGTAACAAAAGCTTTCCATTTCAGATAAAAGCTGTTCTTTTGAACTTTCTATTCATCAAAGAATCCTGAAATAAAAAATGTAAAAAACTGTTTAACATGGATAATAATCATACATGTTTTTGGAGCATAAAATCATTATATTAGAGTGATTTGTGAAGGATCATGTGACACTGAAGACTGGAGTAATGATGCTGAAAATTCAGCTTTTTTTCAGAGGAATAAATTACATTTTAATATATATTAACATAAAGTCATTTTAAATTGTCATAATATTTCACAATATTACTGTGTTTTTTGTGTATTTTTTATCAAAAAATTGCAGCTTTGGTGAGCAGAAGAGACTTCTTTTAAAAACATAAAAAATCGTACTGATCTTAAACTTTTGATCAGTAGTGTGTATATATGAAATTGTTTGAATTCTATCATGCTTTCCACAAAAAAAACAGTTTCAACATTGATAAATCTATTGATCAATAATAATAATTGATAAATGTGTTTATTTTATAGAAATGATAAATAATAAAAATGCAAATGCAAAAACCTTCATGACTTTCATTCATTGAAAGAGAAATTGACCAGTGCCTTTTAGCGTGACCAAAATCGTAATTGCGATTCCGAACTCTTCCCAGAAAAACTTGTAGGCAGCTTTTGGATGATGGATGGCTACCACTTTAATCAGGATGTCATCTAATGCCTTTTGCTTTATGCAAGAGTCAGCACTCTTTAACCGTCAGATATTTATATATTAACACATGTATATCGGTATGTATATACACAAAATCTATCTCTGCAATTGTTATTTAAATGAACGCATGAATTGAGTGTGTAAAGTCTGTAATAGGCAGTGTTGGGGGAAACGTATTACTATTGAAAGGTTTGTTTGAGCTGCACCCCATGATTTTACATTTCCTTCTGGTGTGAATCATTTGCCAAAAATAAATGAAGTAAAGTTACTTTTTTTAGGGAGTAACTGAATATTGTAAGTTTCCCCAACACTGGTTACACTCAAAGTATCCACTGCATGTTATTCCCTACAGGCCTTGCATTGATCTTAACGTGTCTTTCACTTGATGTTCTGACAGAAAAACTCTCACATGCTAAAGAAGAGAACCTCGAAATGAACCAGATGTTGGAACAGACTCTATTGGAGCTGAATAACATGTGAATCCTGGTCACATGATGATGATGATGATGATGATGTCTGCATTTTGTATTTGTTTGTTTTTTTTTCGTCCTGACAACTATCAGATTGAATAGCAGTGTGCCATTTGTTACAAAAGCTTTCGTTTTCCTTGTATTTATTTTTTTATGTAATATTATGGCACATGTTCATTTCATTCTGATTGTGCACAAATGGAACAAAGTTAGCAGCAATTGCACTTAATTCAATATATGCACATAACGGTTCTAGTGGAGTCTGATGCCAAGTTGAATTGAAATTGAAAGGTTTTTCTTTTATAGTGTATGTAGGATTAGGTTGTCCTATGTATACTGGTGCTACTGTGAAGGCGGATATCTAGCAGTGTGTAGCTTATAGAGGTTTATGATTAACTTTATACACTTTCCAATTTGGATCTCATTCTCTGTGCCAACATTTAGCCCTAAAGGGACTTATTTACACTCCGACGTTTTTATTTATTTTGGTTTCCTTCGCATTTTGCTTTCAGGATGTCAGGCAGCATTATTTGCAAACGCTCTTGAGTTCGCTTGTGCCGAAAACCATGTGGAAAATATGATGAAATCATATTTGGTTGTGCCTCATTCATTTTAGTCATTTTAAATGTAGATGTATTCAATGTATGCCATACATAAATGTACAAAGCTAAAATAAATAAAACCACTCCGTTTGACGTTTTCTAAGCTTGGGGTCTGTTTGTGAGGTGTTAATAGCTTTAAAGGAGCAGTTTACTTTTAAACTGCAAACTGTTCAAAGGGCTTTAAATGATTCCATATGATAAATAAGGGTCTTATCAAGCGAACGATCACTCATTTAAAAAAAAATTGTTTTATAAGCTCAAATGGTTGCCTTTGTTCCAGCACGTCCGTGACTCTCCTGTTCGAACTCGTTCATTTCGTTTGTTGAATGAACCAAATGACTCAAAAAAAAAGAATTTTTTTTTTCAAATTCAGAGAGCAAGGCGAGCATTTGTGCTTTAACTTAAACTTTTTAAACTTTTTTTTTTTTAAATGAGTGTTTGTTTCGCTTGATAAGACCCTTATTCATCGTCTGGAATCGTTCTAAAGCCCTTTGAACAGTTTGCACTGAAACTGTCTTTTGGACCTTGAACCGTTTGGTTCCCATTAAAGTCCATTATATGGAGAAAAATCGGGAATGTTTTCATCTAAAACCTTAATTTATTTTCAACTGAAGAAAGAAAGACATGGACATCTTGGATGACATGTGGGTGAGTGAATTATCAGCAAAAGTTTTTTTTAAAAGTGAACTACTCCTTTAAGTGCACTTCTCTGAATTCAGTTCTCTGTTTGTAGAGCCTCATCTTCTCCCACTCATTATGCCAATATACTGCTTACAGTTGGCTTCCAGAAGTGAAACTTCCAGCTTTTTTTCATAGGGAAATTGGGTTTTAACAAATTTGCATAATTTGTGCTTTGTTTAATAATCATTTGAAACCTGGCAAAGTGGCAGCTCTCAGTAGTAATGAAACGATGTATCTTGAACTATATGGAAACTATGTATGTATCTAACTTTACTTTAAACAATTTTATCAATTAAATAGGAATTTATGTATGATATTGGGCCGTATCCAGATTGGACCAGTGATTTGTAAAATGGGTGGATGGATGATTCAGCTGCAGGCGCTATCTTCTGGGCAGATGCGGACTTCATTCAGTGTGACCCTCACAGTGCATTGTGGGTATTCTCTGTTTAGCTGTTGAGTGTGCAACTGTTGGAATTATGGGATTGAACGAGTGCACTCGACAACGTCCACTATGGTTTCGAACGTCACTACAAATTGCAAATGATGCCCAATTTAAGGGTATCATACATGTAAAAAAATATTTTCAAGATTTGTCACCACAACATTTTTCCTTTATCAAATCAACTTAAATAATTTATTTAGTTCAGATAACTTATTATTTTGAGTTTCTGATGATTAAATCAATCTCCTTCGTCGTATTAACTCACTTTTTCCAGTTCAATCAACTTAATTTTAAGGCAACCACGCTACTTAATTTTAAAGTTAAACCAACAATATTTTTTTACAGTGTAGGGCGTGATTTCATACACAGCCATGCTGTGCACAGTAAAAAAAATATCGTTGGTTTAACTTAAAGTAAGTAAACTGGTTGCCTTCATTTTAAGTTGATTGAACTGGAAAAAGTGAGTTAATACAATGAAGGAGATTGATTTAATCATCAAACTCAAAATAATAAGTTATCTGAAATAAATTAAGTTGATTTGACAAAAGAAAAATGTTTTGATTATAAATCTTAAAACATTTTTTTTTTACTGTGAGCAATGAGGTCGGTAATTGATATTTGGTTCTGCTGAATGTGCCAGTAATGAAGTACGTAATTGTACAACCGCAGAATTCCTGGAGAAAAACTACACTTCCCATGATACTGTACAGAAAATCCACCACTCAGAGTTAAAACGTGCAAAAGATCTCATTAAGCTCCGCCCACTCCCATGAACAACTGCAAATGTTTGTATACAAATGCATATTTTGCAAATAACTTAAAATGTGTGATACTTTCATACATTTAATTAACATTTTCAAACGAGTAGTTTAGTAGTTTTTAATGTGTAATCCTTATGGGATTATAGTTCTTTCCTCACAAAAGCCGTTCCTCAGTCTGCATGCCTTAGTATTTTTATCAGATTTTCAAAAATGTTTTGTTCAAATAAATTCATAATTTGTATTCCCTTTGTAGCTTGTTGGCTTGATGCATGGCTTAAAACACTTAAGACTTTTTTTTTTATCGCTACGGAAAAGGCCGCTGAAAAGAAGTGGGAGCAGTAGCACACTATAACGAATCAATCTGCTTCCTTGTGTTAAATATCATATTTACCGCGTATAATGTAGTTCCGCATTACATTAATTAAATTGCACGCGAGTTATTTATTTTTATATTCATGCACCAAACCATGACGCCCGCAAGTACATGCATATCACAGAAAGCACCGGTGACTGTTTTAAGGGGAACATGAATTAAGTTGTGCAGGCTATGGCTTTTTATTAGACAGATTAGCATCATGCCTCTTCGCTATTATAAGTTACTTTTCCATTGATTGCACTTGAGCAAACGTCACCGAACCAACCCCACGTCAATCTGATCGTACGCCACCAGTGATTTCCAGACTCTGGAATTGCTCACAATGTGTAAAATCCTCACCAATACCAGATAATGGTACACATGAAAATACTGTATCTGAGGCAAAGCTGCATAATCATTGCTCAGTGCTTCCTTCGTTACTGCATACTGGATCCACACCATTTATGAATGAAATTTTCGCATTGTACCTCTCTTGTCTTTTTTTAATAGTACTCTTTATAATATATTTCACTTTGTCTTTTCATGATTTGCATAATAATATAAACAGAAATAAATATTTGTTTGTAAACGACATTCTCTCCTATAAAACTGGTAAAAACCTAATGGTAAACACAACTGGTTTTGCCCTCAAAGATGGTGTCTCTCGGGAGGCCACGTGACATTAATTCGCCTGTGGAACTAGGAATAGGCTAACGTTAGATAACCCTCTTTATTCTATATTTAGATTTATGAAACATTATTATTCTAATGTAGCCTATAAGACATCCGCTATATTGTTGTGTGAGATTTAAAAAAAAAACTCAGGACAGGTTTATCACTTCTGGGGGCTGGTGTCACGGAGTATCCACAAGTTTCCAGGGGCTGCCTCTGAAAAAAAAGTGGGTGAAACTTCCGGCGAGGCAGCGGAAGTAGCATTCCAATGGTATTTTGTGTGTTAGTTAGCGAAGAGGCTAGCTGTTTTTCGGAGAATTATTTTACTATTTAAGACTGCAAATCTTTATGGAGATGCCCTTACGGAGCTCAGGCACAACATGTGCTGTTCGCGGTTGTAGATGTAATAACTGGATGAAACTAATTCAGTGGCTTAAACTGTGATTGTTTTGAACATGAGCAGAAAACGAAATTAGAGTGATCCTGCCAACTGACTGTAGTTTCCTCCAAAAGACGACGAATCTCCCTGTGGACATTTGTTTAGCTCACTGTGTTGTTCATTAGTGTATTCTGATAGTCTCTATCAGCATGTGATTGGCTGTTTGTGTACTGACATATAGCACCTAAACTCAGGATCAAAGCCTGAGTTACAGGGGAATGCACTCACTGACTTTTCCGTGTAGCAAACCCTCTCAGCCTGACCGAGTGGCAGAAGATCTGCTGCGTGACTGGATTTAATAGGGAAAACTGCGAAAATGCGACTAAAACCAACAATTTTATCAATTTAAATTAAATGTTGGACTCAATATAGTGTTCCTTACAACTTACTAAAGATCGTGATTCACCTGAGATTATCCTGACATGCAGCCAGGAATCGTGTTGTCTGACATTTATGTTTGCCTGATTTGCCTGACACCGGGGAAATAAAAGCAAAAGACCTAAACATAAAGCAAATTTGCCTGTGAGCGTTTTATATAAATACAATATAGGTTATATATATGTTATATATAGCCTATATATCATCATATCATCCAGCCCTGAAACTTTATAGTTTTTTTTAGTCAGTGTTTATTAAAAAAAACATCAAATAATGACAGAATATGGAATGATACTTAATTGATGAGTTGTTTATATATAAATAACAATACAGAAATATATGGGTATGGTTTTACAGCTGAATTCAGCATATTGACACAAATGAAAACTGCAAATCCACCTTTCGCTGACTGGAGTCCAGTTGTTTCTGTGAGTCGCAGTGATCCATTTGCTCCTCTTTCTGATTCGCAGTCTGTAAAAATATACCTCCGATTTTGTGCCAAATCTAGTTGTACAGTCAATCGCAAAAGCTCTTTCACACTTTATGTGTGTTGTGTTTGTTTTGCGGCATTCACGCTCAACACATATACAGCCGCTCAGTCTTTTTGCCACTCACTGTGAGGAACTGCAGTGCAGGCACTTCGGCTCCAGGTGACGTCACGCGCATTCCCTCTATACCAAATGTGCCAGTTAATGATTCAAGTAGCACATTCATTTATAATTTTGAATAAACTCCATAATGTATTTTTTTATTTTAATTGTTTGTCAGCTCACACAACTGTCCTGTCACCATGCCTCTATGAGTATTGATTATTAATAATGTTATTGTAATACTCCAACCAACTACTGCGGAGGGTAAAGGTACTGTGATTTCACCCTTTTTTATTTCGGTATTTCACCCTTTTTTATTTCGTTGAGGTTGTTTTCATATCGTTAGCTAGTTTGGATTGGCTAGTAACTTGAAATGACTGGTCAACTGTTGAATGAACGAGTGTCAAGTATGTCAAGCTGCGCTTTGTTCACCATGAACTCGGAAGAACACGCCCACTTTTGACGCAAGGCCCTCACTGGGGCGTAGGAAAACTGGTGGACAGAAATGTGAGCTGGTTGGTTTTGCACAGGTACGCGCTCACAGTGGGTCCTGCTCATCTGAAACTCAAGGTGGTGAGTAATGGTAATAGTAAATAGTGTTGGGGTTTCGATTGCGATGTGAACGTTCGCATGTTTGTGGGTGGCAGGAGAGTCCAATAAATTCTCTGGTTTTCTCTCTGCTGTGCACTGGCCCGTGCAGAGCTGCCAGGTAAGTCTTCCTATATTTTAAAGAGTTTTCTTGGTTAACGGGAGACTGAATTGCTTGTTTGTTTTCCTGAAGGGGCTGCATATTCCTCATAAGGTGAGTGAAGATGTGTAGCCTCCAGTGCTGCAAATCTCCTGGGTATGTATGATTTTAAGTTAATTTAGTTTGTTTTTAATTCCCTATAGAGCCCTATAGAGTGCCGAAGCTTAAGACGTCACTCTGTAGGCCAAAACGCGGAAGTGAGCTAGCATTTTAGCATCACGGCTTCCTCGCTCTATAAAGCCTATGGGATTTCCCAATGGGGTTTTGCTAATTTTGGCCAGAAATGAGGTCTGTGGTGCAAACAGAGCCTCTAAATATTTTCACGTTTTGATCTATGACATAGAACACACACTTATAACCTGCTTGGGTTTTCAGGCTTTGTATCCAAGCTGCTCCATTGTGCTTTTTAATCTTTATATAGGTCTTAAAAAGTGTATACATTTTGGATTAACCTGTAAAGACTCATCTGGCTTAGACAAAAACGTGTAAGGGTCACAACCCTTTGTTAAAAGCATAGATCTTGTCTTTTGCGTATTTCCAAAAGTCCATGGGGAAAATGCATATTGCTCTCCGACTCCAGGGAACCCCATGGGGGGAACCCATGCGCCGTGAGCTTCCAGTTGTCCAAAGCAAAGAGCCACGTCTATCACTTCCGACTAGATCTGCTGACCTTTAGTAATTTTTAGAATAATTGCGGAGTTTGCCTATGATTCTTAATCCCGTGCCGAATCGGCCATGTCTGTAATTTGTAAAAGTAAAATTTTCCCGCAATTACCTACTGCATTTCGTCGTACATTTAGGTCCTGTGATAACATTAATTTTCTTGTCGAATCCGAACATCTCTGTGATTTGGCTCGTATCGTATATAATTTTTAAAGGTTTTTGTTTCACATCTGCACCTTTTTATCCAGCCTATTTTGAGTTCTGTCTAAACTGAGTTAATTTTGGTTCTGAGTAAAGTGTTTGTTGTTTGTAAGTTTATGAATATGTACTTTTGTTTTACAAGTGTAAAATCTGTTGTATGTGAGTAGTTTGTGTGTTCTTTTTTATTGGAATTCACTGAACGGGGAGGGGTTGGCTGTGGTTATAATTTATAAATCTTCCTCTTTGTTCAAGGGGAGGCTTCTTCAGGAGCGACTGAAGAGAGCAAAATCATGTTCAGCCGTTTAACCTTTGACCTTCATCCAAACACAGACAAACTTATTTACAATCCAGGACAAACAGGTGAGCTGGTGAATGACCCTTGGTTGAAGCTATCATCTTCAAATGCATTATGCAATATATGTGCAGTTTGTTGGTGTCTTTGCAGTTAATTTCAGAGTTGTCTCCATGGATCCCAAATTTGTGCCTTTTGATCAAACGGTAAGACTCAATGTTTCACCATTTTGAGTGTTCTGAACCATAAATTAAAAGCAAATTAAATGCAGGTTCTTTTAAGATGCAGAAATTTCAACTTCAATGACTCTGCTTTTAAATGTTTATTATTCCTGTCTGTCTTACAGTAGAGTCTGCTCCGTGGTGCAGGTGAGTTTGCTTCGGTGTAAGACTTTGAATGGAGCCAATGCAGCTCTTTGCACTTTTCTTCCTTTGCAGATTTCTCTGAGCTGTTAATTTGTTTTAATAGGACAAAGATAATAACCGGATTGGTCAGTGGAACAGATGTTTCTCAACGGAGCTGGCAAGCTATCCTGAACCCAGAGGCTCAGATGGGGATGTACACCCTGAAGGGCTTTTATTGCTGACCGAAGAAGCTCCCCAAGTTTTTGAAGGTGAAAAAATACAGTAAGTTGTTCTGTATGTGAAGTTCAATGACACGATCCTGAGGCCTGAACCTGAAGTGCTTTGTTTTTGGTTTAGTTTTGCCCAAGTCTGATGTGACTAAACACACCGCAGACCTGACAGCGTCTGCAGTTATGGGACTGAAAGTTGAGTCCTGTGGCAAGTGAATGATGCTTTATTTTCTTGTCTTGTGGTTGGTCAGTTCTTTATTTTGTTCTGATGTTTCCAAGTTTGTCCGTTTCAGTCGTCCTGTCAGTTGTCAATATGGCTCCAGAGTGAGCAAATACGTAACTGAACGAAGTAGATCCAT